>JANFAB010000102.1:0-229222 GCA_024613165.1 Pisolithus albus
CGTGGTCGACTCGATGTCAACACTCATCGCACGTCCCTTCGTGCACTGCTCCATATGTTCCAGACCATTCCCACTTTTCCTCCTGAGGTTCTTCCTCGTAGGAGCTTCCTCCATTAGCATCTGGGAAATCACTTCCCGCTTCGGAGGCTTGGTCTCCTTCTGACAAGTCATCGTCATCATGTACAATGCTCATCATAGCGCAAGTTACCTCCTCATCGGAAGCAACAGCTTCATCTTCTTCGTGTATGGCGCCGAAGTATGCGACGGGCTCGTTGTCATCGTCAACCTCTGAGTACATTTCGTACTTGTCGACGATTTCCACTTCGTCACAGTGTGATCCTTCCTCGTGATCACTAGATTCGTTGTGACCGGGTTCACTTTCAACGACTTTTTCCTCGTCGGGTTCCTCTGACTGATCTTTTACAAGGGTATCGCGTCCCTCTTCCTCTTGGACGTCTACGGCATATAACCGCGGCTTAACCGCCGCTTTGTTCTTGTCCTTTCGAGGATGAGGGCAATCTGGGGCCATATGGCCCACCTCCGAGCAGTTAAAACACATTATCCCCGGCATGAACTTTCAGGGCTGCCGTCCTTTCTGATGCAAGTCGTCTCGCTCCTTATGATGGTACTTATGGTCACCATCCTTACGGTGGAACTGTCCACCCTTCCTTCCAACATCAGCGCCTTTTGGCACAAAGTTCGCCTTATGTCGATATAACGTATTTCCCTTCTGGAAGTACTTATAAGTGTCCTTGTTCATGGAGCTTCCTGCGCTCCTGTTTCCATGTGGGTGTGAGCCACTTCGTCCCTGGGAGGTCTTCCCTCCAGAGCCAGCGTGGCTCGTTCTCATATGCATATTCACTGCTTTCTGCGCAGTTTCCATGCGTCTTACTTCTTTGAGGATCTCCTCGATCGTTGAATGTTCTGCGGATATTCCGCGAGCTTCGAATATCGATTTAATTATAGAGTGTGGTAGCCCCCGCAAGAACTTCCTCCTAAACGAGTAGTCGTCTGGAGGCTGCACCATTCGGTGCGCGCGATGCTTCAAGTCGTTATAATACGCAAGGGCCCCCTTGTCATATTCGAACCTCGTTCGATCATACTTGTCGGCAGTGTTCTGCGCCGACGCCTCGTGGACGAATCGCTTGAATAGTCCACATATGAGTTCTTCGAAAGTCCAGTGAGGTACTTGTCGATTTGGGGAGTCGACCTCTTGGTCATACCATTGGGAGGCTAGACCCTCCAAGTACAACCCAGTGTACAATACGTGATCTTCGTCGTGATCAGGGCCGGTGACCTTGAATGTACGAAAGTACTTTAATATCTGGCCCAGCCAGTCGTCAAACTTATCCAGGTCATCCTGGCCTCCATATTTTCCGGGCTTAGGCGGGTTCATCGCCTTCACTTCAGGTCCAACCTGTTCCGTTGGTAACCCGACTTGCTCCCAGATACGCTGTGCATATTTGTTTTGCATAAAATCCATATACCTCATATTGCCTGGGGTGAATCCCCTCAGATAGTTCGGTCGGTTTCCCTGGACGACACGTCGTCCTCCAACTATGGGAACTCTCCCATATCCTCGAGGATCGTCCTCGTCCTCTTCATCCGGGTCGTCACCACCAGGGGGTCCTCCTCCTGGAGGGCCACCGTCAGGGGGACCACCCCCAGGGAATCCTTGACCAGGGATATTCCTCCCATAATTGTTTCGTTCAGGGGGACCGCCTCCATCTTCGTCTCTTCCAGGAGGTCTACCTCCATGTTCGTTTCGGCCGTACTGATTCTCGGCCACTCCAGCTCGATTATCTCCTCCAGGGGTATTATCCCTGTTTTCTTCGGCAGTGTTCCTGGCTGCAATAGTGCGATCTCGGGCCATCTGGTGGAGTATCGCGGTTCCCCACTCATTTCCAAACATCTGTCGGATTATATCCGTGTCTCGCCTCGAGAAATATGCAGGGTGGTCCGGCATGTTAGGGGCGAATCCACCCCTCCTGCCGAGAGCGTCAGTTCTCTCGAATGGGAGGTTTTCCCTCCTTACTGGCATTCCTGGCCAGAAATGAGGGATTGTCTCCTCTCTTTTAATCACAGGTTCGACGTCCGGAGTAGTCGTCCTGCTTGCACTTTTGGCGGCGAGTGCCCGCCTATACCTCTCTAACTCTTCTGCGTGGTGCACGCCAGGGTTCACCCCATGATTGTCGAAACCTTTGGGGCCATACCCATATTCCAGCCACTGTTGCTGCAAATTCTCGAGGAAGTCGTTCATAGCCTCGAAGGCCATGCGAGGGTCGATTGGGGCATCCCTCTTACTCGTCTCTCTCCTCGAAGGCTCCTCGCCTTCTTCGAATATCTCAATTGGAGGACTCTGAGTCCTTCGTACTAGCACGGGGTCGGAAGACATTCATGAGTTATCTAGCTCAGTGCGCTGAGGAGTAAGGGGACTCATCGAGTCTCTGGCTATCTCATTCCCCTCTCTCGCAGCTCGTTCGATGCTGCTCCCCAAAGTTGTTGAGGTATTCAACCCTCCGGGCATATGCGCACCCGGTGCTACAGATCCGGGCTGTCTGGCGCTTGTCTCTTGGGAGGCGCTTCTGGCCGGCGGCTGCCTGTCCTCCGTGTTCCCATCATTTCTTTGGACCTCGGATGGTCCCTTTTGCTTTCGATGACTATTGTCGTCTAGAGGGGGATCCCCTCCGTCGGGCGGCTTGCTCTGGCCCGACTTTACTGCGTGAGCATATGCGCAGGTAGCCGTGCGGCTCATTGCGAATACTTTGACGAGAGTTCAAAAAATTGTAAGGTTGTGTTGCCTTAGTTCACACCCACGAACTGTACCATATGGTATTCGCAGTGTAAAATTTAAGACAATTGATGTCCTTAAGTCACTACAATGACTTTTATATACTAGACATGCAGGCATGTGATACCGGAGTATCACATGCCTGCGGATGATTACAGACATCTAAATTAGGGCACGGCCCCTAACATAAAGCCATGTCGAAGAAGATGAACAAGGAAGTGTTCTGGCCCGGAATGTGGAAACACATCCGCGACTACATCAAGGGATGCCCTATCTGCCAGGCAAACAAGGTAGTAAAGGGAATGCACCTGCCGACAGTCCCCGTCCCGAGCTCGTCCCCCTTCCCATTCAAGCAAATCTCCATGGACCTCATAACTGACCTCCCGAACTCTGATGGCCATGACTCCATCCTCACCATCGTCGACCATGGTCTCATGAAGGCAGCACTGTTCCTGCCCATGAACAAAATGCTGACGTCAGAAGGTCTCACCGATCTGTACCTGACGCATATCTACCCCCGATTCGGCATCCCCAAATCCGTCATATCGGACTGCGGTCCCCAATTCGCAAGCTCCTTCACACAGGAGCTGTATAAGTCCCTTCGAGTCGAGTCATGCATGTCAAGTGGCTTCCACCCCCAGACAAATGGAGAAGCCAAGCATGTCAACCAAGAAGTGGAGACTTACCTGTGAATGTACCGCACCGAAAAACCGAACGACTGGAGCAAGGCACTCCCAATGGCCGAGTTTGCCCACAACTCGAGAGTCCATTTGTCACATGGGCAGTCCCTGTACTACCTGCTCTATGGATACGAGCCGGACCCCTATCCATCGGTCCACACGTCAAAAGCTCCCTCCATGGAAGAACAACTCGAGTCCTTAGCACTCGCCTGCGATGCTGCGCTCCTAGCCCATAAAAAGACTGCTGAGTTGATGCGACAGCAAGGCGATGACCCCCTCCAATATGATCCGCCATGCGTCAACCAACTCATTTGGCTAGATGCATGTGACCTAAAACGCGATGTCCAGTCAAAGAAGCTCGCTCTCAGAAGGGTAGGCCCCTTCCGGATCAAGAAGGTCCTAAACGAAGTCTTGGTGGAGCTCGATCTACCAATCGGATGGTGCGTACACCCCGTGTTTCACATGTCATGCATCTTTCCATTTACCGAAACAACGGAATACGGAACAAAAGCACCGCCACCACTCCCCAAAATTATCGACGACCTTCCTGAATGGGAAGCCGAGTCAGTTCTAAATCACAAAACGGTCAACACGTCAAATGGGATGCGTACACGTTATCTCGTCAAATGGGTTGGCTATGACCATTCTTGCAACACTTGGGAACCAAAGCGAAACCTGGCAAATGCTGAGGAACTCCTGGAGGAGTATAAAAGAAGGCACATATGTATCGGTCAAACAAAAGGCAAGCTCACAGTCGATCCCCACATCGTCACCACTGCGTCGCTCCTCTCATCGTCGAAACACTTAACATGTCCGACTATGACCGCAACTCCGAATCACATGAATACCTTCTTGACCTATCCCCGAGTTCCCTGATGACTACAATTTCGCCTACTCCCCTCCAGTTTCCCAACCCAGATCGCCCACAGACAAGAATGTCACAGCAGTCCAATCCCTTTTCGACCCCACAGTCACGTTACCCCGTAACCCTCACTCCTTGTTCACCGTACAAACCCTCTCCAAGGGAAAGAGGAAGGCGTCCCCATGCACTGCACGTGGAACCCCTTATCCATCGACCTCTTTCACCGAACCCATCCATCGTGCGGTCTGCAACACTCCAGACCCCTTCCCCCGTCCACCAGCACCAGTACCACCGACTCCCTCCTCAGTACCAGACCTCTCAGCCCCGTCCAAAGTCACCGATGTCCCTGCATTGGGTGAAACCAGTAGCCCAGACTGAGACACAGAGAAACCTACCGGACTTATCTGCTTGGCAGATGAGTATGTCGGTTATCTTCGGGTGCTTGAAGGGTTCAGGGAATGGGATGTTGCTGGCTGGCGTGCAGGTGACCAACACGAATATCTACAGATGCTGCATCAGGTCTATGGAGCACTCGAAGTCGCCGGCACGAGCACTGTACAATCCCTGAAGACTGCCGACACCAAGGTCTTCGAGAATGTGCCCGCAGTCGACTTCCTCGAACTCAATGGGTTCTCCACCATTGAGCAGCTCTCTAAAGCCGAAACCCGCATCATCAACACTCTTCATATCGTGTTCAGTCCCTCGCTTTGGAAGTCCTTCCAGTCCTTTCATCCGCTCCGCCCCACGTCTCCTCCATCACCTAGTCCCCTGTGTACCTGTCTCGCCCCTTTGTCCTGTGGTCAAGACCATGGAGAGACTTCGAAGGGAAAGAGAGTTTCTTTCGCAGACGAAAAACCTGGAACTTCCCCAGGAGGAATGGATCCTCAGACCTGAGAGGTTGAACAAGAAGTCAAACAAGCCGAGGAAGACGCCCTACCTCGAGAGCCAGTGGCTGTATCTCCAGCAGCTAGCCGCTCTGGGGAAGAAGAGAGCTCAAGCACGCTCCGGAGAGTGGGATACAAGTCGAAGATGCTCACCTTTTTGGACCTCGATGGTTCCAGATCTGTCGAGAAAGAGAAAGCGAAGAGAAAGCTGCAAAAAGCCTCCTCCACCTCGCCGCTCAAATCCTCGGCGAGCGAATGGAAGACCCTTGGATCGACAAGTCCACTCGTGTCGACCAGTGGTGGACCTTTTTCAACAAGCTTTATGACGACAGATCCCTCTGGCAGAACAATATATACAATGCAACGGCAATGACAAAGCCGTTCCCAGAGACCCATCGGTTCACTCCCATCGACATCGACAACCCATGGCTTCGCCTCGAGCTCGGAGGATGCGTCCCCCTCGATTTCACCCATCCCTTCTACCCCCACACTTGCATGGACTGCCGACACCTCGGACACTGGGCCTGCTGCCATGGCCAAGGTTCACAGTGGACAAACCCTGATGGATTTAGTCCTCGGTTCCCCAGTAAGGGAACTTCCAAGTCCACTAGATGCAAGTGAGGTGTTCTCAGACCTGTACTTCGGTGCTGGGTCATCACCTATCTAGAGGGGGGGTAATGTCATGCCGACTTCACACTCTCACCATATCTGTTTATCGCCTTCTTGGTTCCCACGTTCCTGCCCATGTACTGCGTACATGATGGCCTCTATGGTGTGCAAGACGCGCTTGCACTGTACTCTAAACCGACGCTTGAGCATTGGCTCGTGTCTGTCTCGATTAGCCCCTAGCAGCTACGGACTTGTCTTCGTTTCACATACGTTTACCCTTGTTTATGTACCTTACAACATCACTCTGGTCGCCTCTGGACCCTCGCTTCTATTTCCTGATCGGATCTCGGAGTGGCTGTGTTCATCACAGTTATTTCCGATCTGCTCTTTCCTTTTTGGTATCTCGTCTAACGAGTTGTTGTGACTCCTATCCCGTTCGACGGATAGTGGCTGTCCCTTCTCGTTTGACGAGTACACTTGCCTTGTATGTGCTTTATGACTCAGTATCTCGTCTAGCAGGTTCTTTGTAAGCCTTGGCCCCCAAGGTATATGTGGTATAATTTACCCGGAGAATGCGGTGCTGGTATATGCGATTGCTTCTAATCAGTAAATGGTCGACAGTCGCTTCAGACACATTGTAGCTGGTGTCAAGGCCCTCCAGCAGCTGTAATGTGCTTGGCTCTGAGGCCAGTATGTGCATTGCCCTGATGCGAGGAAGGAGGTGGTGCTTCAGTCTTAGAGTTAATTCCTAGCAGCTCCAGTCAATTACGGCTGATGCGGCAAATAAGAATGAATACCCACCCGCAAAGCAGGGTCACTGGAGTTCTTCCTAATGAAGTCAGCGAGGTCTATGGGTCTGTGCTGGGATTTTCCGACATTGTAACGTTCCTCCGGTATGTCGGGGACAGGTTCCAAGGGATCCTTGGCTGCTTGAAATGAATTGCAAATCCTCCGAATTCTGGCTTGTCGGCGTTCGATACGAGCCAGTTGCTGAACAAAGGCTTTCCGACTGGTGCGGGCAAACCTTGCTTTCCCAACTCGGTGCTCTCTCTCTCCCTCATACTGGGTCAGAATCCATGAAGTGTACATGGAAACTGTAAGACTTACAGACTGTGTCGAGTAAGAATCCGACGTTCCAAACATCTTGATAGTAGTGGTGTAATCACCGAGAGCATGAAGCTTGTAAGTACGAAGATTGAGAGTTTTTGATCGCCGAGCGACCACCGCAGGTTTGGAAGGTGCTCTGCCTGGTGCAGTAGATGAGTGAGACAAGATCTCGCGACGCTGGCGTGACTGAGCTTCATGTCTGAGCTCTTTCGTGGCGAACGCCTCGCACGTCTTAGCCTGGAAAACACAAACCACATTTCCAACCGATCACGTCAGGTCGTCCATTACCCTACGTGTTTCGTCAGTGTGCATGCGGAGTTTCGCAAACCCATGCCAATGGCAGAGAGTATAGAGTAGTTCAAGGACAATCGAATTATGAGGTTCGGGCAGTAAGCCTTCGAATACAGGAAATGCACACTGCAATTCAGCTGGATAAATCATGACTGGTGAAACGAACTGTACGCCACACACCTGAAGAAGATCTTCGAAATCATGAGCAGTCATCCTCTTCATTTCGGAGCAATTCTTTGAAAAGCGTCGAATAGTATCTCGTCCAAATGTTGGTACCTGTCGATATCTTCAAATCATGCAAGATGTCAGCTGTCACAGCTGGGAGGCATTTCTGGTGATACATTACCTCCGATCAAGTTCATGCAGTTGACTTTGATTCAGACTATCTAGGATGCATAAGAGGTGTGAGAAAATGGCTTTCCATACTCCAAGTTCAAACTCATGAAGTAGGTCAACTACAAGCATGAGAAATAGATTGAAGCCGAAAGCACTGAGTCAGTCTGAAAAAGCATTCTTCAGACATGGGAGTGAACATGTTGCACTACATCAAATGGGGCATTCCAAACTTACTGAAGTGGGAACGAGAGACTCGTCTCGAAGGAGGGCTTCAACTTGCAGAGTGTTGACAGCATAGTTAGCCTCATAGATAAGGTGTCTTGCATCAGCGACCTTTTTCTGCCTGGCGGAATTGTCAAGACGAGTGAGTCGCCACCGCCACAATATATCCTGCTGCATGCCCATATCAGGTACCTCCGTCATGGGAATTGTACACCGAGGACACGGGCATCTGCCAAGGTTGCGAATGGATGCTATCAGAACCCTGGTAAGGAACTGGTCAGCCTATGTTGGAGTGGTGGGTGAGACAGGCCGTACTTCTCCGGATAATGGCAGAATATGTGAATATTTGTGGGTAAAACCGCCGCTTGATGCCATCGCAACATATTATGACAATCCCATGTTTGTAGGCCGTGATGAAGTCGTCATCAAGTAGTATTTTCCACTGCTCATGAAAAAATTCCCTGTTGCAGTGAGTAGTAAGGACGTCACCAGGATATTTTCCTCCAAAGTGTTCCATCAAAAAGTCCTTGAACTCGTCGGGAAGCTAGGGACAAAAAACAGGTTATTTTTGAACTGGCAACGCCCAATGTGCTTACCACTTGAAAATACGCCACATGAGAGCATAAATGATTCGACGGCTGGCACCTTCGATACTTGGACTCGTTCCCAAAAAATACATAGAGTGGCCACAGCTTAGCAGAGCCAAACTGTGCCAACTGGGTCGAATCCGACCAGAACATGAGTGCTGCAATGACACGAGGAAGGTCACACCCAGGTCCTTGGGGAGAATCCTGCAGTTCTTGGTGTGCCTCAAGGAACGCAGTGGAGGTAAACAATTCATTGTGAACCTTTACGTCCTGATCCCTGTGAGCTGGCTGCCACCGCAGTTCGTATGGTACAAAGTGGAAGTGTGGCACACGCACTGGATTGGTGACCGCTTCACGGATGATTGAAGTAAGTGAGTGATGGTAAAATCCATTGACAGTATAGTTCTTCGGGCCAGGATCCTTCGCACGATTGTGAAATGGGACCAATATTGTGACCAACGAACACTTCCATCCACGATCCTCTTCAAGCCACTCTGGTTGATTACCATCGAATTGGTTGTGGCCAAGTTGATCATCGATAGCATCCCACGAGGTGTGAGCCACAACAGCGGGTGAAAAGGAAGAGTCCCCAACAATGTCAATCAACTGCTTGAAAGACTCCCGAGACTTCTGAGCACCTTGGTTCCAGTACCAGTCGCCAAGGCGTAACACACTCTCGTTTGGGTAGGGGAAGTATGGATTCGTATGTACTTTGTCCTGCATCTCAGGATTGGAGTTAACCACACATGCATTATCGACTGAGTAAGGATCTTCTGGATTGTAACTGGGGAGGGTGTCGGTGTCGTACACACAGAATAAGCCAAATCCATTGATCCGCGATTGAATATCTTGCATGGCGAGGAGCGGAGAGAGGAAGAAACTTCCTCTGCGTGAGCCAGTGGTGTGTCACAAGACGAGGCTGGGTTGCCTTGTGGCACCAACGATGTCGAAGATCGAGGCAAATTGGTAGGGGGAAGTGGTAACGGCGGCTCGGGAAGCATATCCCGAAATCGTAAGGGTAGCCAGCGATTGGTACGCCGAGTCCTTCTCTGAGCTAAGGGTAGATCACCATCCTGCAATGGCTTGTGCTGTAAATTTATTATAAGTTGCTTCGTCATTTACTTGACCAAAGAACGAAAGTTTCGACCTCTTACCTGCTGTAAAGTCGACTCGGCAAGCTGAAATCCATGGACCTGGTCTGCGTCGAAAGTACTTGCAAGCTCAATGCTGGTGTTGTCCGATTCGGAGATCGCACGAGCAACCGAAAGCCTAGCTTTTTTTCTCTGATAAACTTGTTTTACCTTCTCCAACGCACTGGCGAGTCGCTTTTTGCCCTTGCAACATCCTTTCTTGTGACGCGTGAAGGCACCTAGGTCACTGAACATCCGACCACAAACACAAGTTTGTGAGAATGTAACCTCTGCCATGACTGCACAGTATTCAACTAGATCAAACAACCTTGAATACGGCAGTGATGTGGATGGCTTATACCTCCAAATGGCCAGGGATTGACAGCTTGAGGGAGTAGGTATTCTGAATTTGCACGCGCATCATGCGGGTCTGGTCGGCGTCACAATTGTGACAGAACACCAGTCAAAATTCCGGCACCTACTGTACTGAAGAACGACCTACCCACCACACTACAGATCACCCGAAAACCAGAAGATACCAGCCTCAGCCCTGCCTAGCGGAAGAGTGAGGTAGCAACGCTTGCAGATAGTAAGTCTGGAATGTGCAGCTGTTACAGTTACCAACTTACCACAGAACATAGGCTATGCACTTGGCTTGACATTTCAAGCGTGGAGGCCATGACCATAGGATAGGATCTGACCAAAGGGAGGTGACCAAGGGCCCAGGTGCGGGCAAGGAGGTGTGCAGTCTGGCTTGCAGGGCGGAAATGGGTCTAACTCAGTGTCCCTCTACAATTCGTACATAACACAGTTGAGGATTAGAGTACAACTACACATCTGAAGACAGTGACTCACAGCTTGCTGTGACGAAACGGTGGCCGTACTGTGGAGAACACCCTCTCCTCACGATAAAAATCCTTGGCTAGCAGCTGTAATAAGTAGCATGTCTTCCTAAACTTCAGTTATGGACACTAAGACGTTGTCATATGTTGGCCCGCTCTGAGTTACATCAAGCTTGTTTGAGCATCACTGAACGATGATATTAGAAGGTAAATGTTTTTTGGTCTTGTTTGGGTTGCATTCTGCGATGTGCAGCAATCTTCTTGACCAATTCTGACATGGGGGTTCTAGTTGCACCTGCCACTCTAGAAAGGTAATGAACGTCATGGTATTTGCATTAGATTCAACAGCTTAGGTGGACCTTTAGCTACGATCTGCGAGGCGATCACAGGCTAAAGTGCAAAAATGCCAGGCTCCCATATTAGATAGAGAACTAGCTGTTCAACAAAAGTTGGGTGAGTTCTGGTTTTGCGGCTTTTGCGGCACTTTGGTGAGCAGGATTCAAAGTTGTAGGTGGAGCAGTGGTGGTGGCACTGATCACCACATGCACGCACTCGTGACATAATCATGCGTTCAGTAGCAATCGTCACAATTGTAAGTTCCAGCAGCTGAGCACTAGTCAGTATGGTCTACACGTCTTCCATTGTGCGATGGATACACGAAAATACAGGGACACATGAGAAAAATAGTAATAGGAGTTCGCCCGTATTCACATCACTAGAACTCCAACATGGTGGCAAAATGATAAAAAGAATCCTTCTTGCTTCCTCAGACATCGTGGAGAGGCTTTATGGCTTGTTCAGAAACCAACCGTCAACGCCACTATGTACCCAGTTAGTATTTGAGGAACTTACCAGTGGCTCACGAGACAGACAAAAATCGTGCATAGCTATTGCAGCAACCACTGTAATGTACCTCCCTTTGACAGTTTGCGGCCTCCGGATAGTAAAATTCGCCCGCACGAGTCGTTCTACCTCTGTGTCACCAAGGAATCGGCACAAAGCAGTCTCATAATCCTCGCAAGCGAGCTGGGCATTTGCTAGTTCTGTAAGGAAAACTTCCTTCTTCCGCAGCATCTCTGTGAAGTTGTCGATCATGACCCCCACATTAGGCGGGGGTACAAAATACGGCAACATCTAAGTGAGTCAGCAATGCAGATGGACCCTCAACATTATCATAAGACCTACCACATACTTGCTTGCCTCTTGCAGAGCTTTCTGGTATTCAGAAAGCCCAGATGTGTCTTCAGCTCCTTTCTCTTGGTCCTCAGAACCAGCAAGTTTCTCTTTCTCTTTCCCTCCATGGAGTTGTGAAGGAGGAGCAGATGACACCTGGTTTGCTTGTAATAACCCCTGGTTCCTATTCCAGCTGTAGAATGGCATATGAACTAGAGGCTGGATGTTAGGAATGGGTGTTTGGGAATCCTTCAGTGCTTGTGGAGTGGCTTGCAACATTTTACTACGATAATGTCCAAGGTACTCGAGAGTCCAGTGTTCGGTCGACGAAGTTGTGTAACCTGTCACATTACTGCCACACTACCATATGTTTGCTGTTGTTTGGCTGTTTTCTGTGACATTCCAAGTTGGGGCCTAATCATATAGCCACTCATATGAATGCACACAAAATATAGATACCAGGCTACATCTGAACAGGTCCGATCCCAGTGAGAATTGATGTCGTGAAAGAAAGTAGCGAACAGGCGGTATACATGCGCAAGAGATATAAAAACAGATTATACCGACGGACCACACTATGACTCCTAATCGGGACTCGGTGCGGTTAGTACTGTAAGCTGTATAAGGTCCAGCAGTGACACCTGAGCCCTTTCGCATGTCTCCGGAGGTAGCCCGTTGTGAGTCGACGTGTGGATCTATGGTGAAAACACCAAGAAAACCCAACACAAAGACAATTGCCGAGTCAGTGGTTTACCTCCACGGACTTTGGCTCGAGGGATCTGTTACAGCGAAGATGGGGGAGGGGTTCTGCACACCTAGATGACTAGGGCAGAAGGGAAGGGTGCTCCTGATGAAGGGGGAGCAGGGGAATGACAGAAAGGCGAAGATATCTAGGCTACTCGGAGCCTAGAAGCGACGTAAAGCGACAAAGAATAACAGTAAATAGACCCTTAATTGAGCCTCAGATACTGCAAGAGTAAAGATGATAAAGAAGAGCCTTAAAGTGATGACAATAAGGCAGATAACGTCGATAATGATTGGGCAGTAGTCTCTTTACAAAGGGGACAGTATCCTATGCAGAGGGGGCTACTTGCTTTTTGCTTGCTGCGACGTATTGGTACTTATATACAAAAGGTAGCACAGCCTGAAGTAAATAGAGGGAAACACTTTGTAAGGGGTTTGTAAGCGATTGGTAAGAGGATTGGTAAAGGATTGGTAAGGCCGAGCAAGGCTGAGTAAGGACAGTAAGCGATTGGTAAGTAAAATCAGTCAGCATGACGAAGAATATCACAAATCATTGGAAATAGAAATGAGTCATTAAGGAACGGATGAATAATGCGACAGAAAGGGGGATGAGTAAGCGCACTGGTCACTGCTGAATAAGGGGTATGACTGCAAATGAGTCACTCTGACTCCTAGATCTGAGATCCAGATTCATTGGGGCAATATGCTGTGCGTCCAAAAGAAGAACTGTGGGGATTTCTGCCAGGGGCCAACTTTGGGGGTCTCCAGGGTAGTCAGGGCTTAGGATTTCGCAACTTTCCCCCCTCTCTCCTCTCTGCAAAGTGACCTGTACCAGGTGCAACTAGTGTTCTGGAGGGCATGAGGAGGAGGAGGGGCCGTCTTCTCCAATGAGGGCAGGGAGAATTGCCTCAAAATCGTCATGGATGTGATCAGATAGAGTAGATGAGAGTAATTGGTACTGCAGCTGTCGCAATTTTGGGAGAACGAAAGACGAGATTGAGAGATAGACATTGCAGGGGGCAGGAAGGAAAAATCCATAATCCTTTTCGACTGGAGAGACCAAAACAACCACATAAGACCTTTCAAGCCTGACGACAGACCTGAGGCGACCAAAGAATGTCTTCCTCGACGTCAGACTGACGAGAAGAATGCGCTGTCCCAAAGCGATAGAATGGGAGGTTGTGGACGAGGGAGGGACGAACCAGGAGGCTGCGGGGCGAGAGCTGGTGGGGATTCCTGGCAAGTACTCATAGTTATTCTCCCTGGCAAAGGACACAAGGGAAGAGACGGTCGAGGAGGTGGCCATTACGATAAATATTGGCGAAATGGGCGTTCGTTGGTAGAAATGATGCAGAAAATCGTGGAGTGCGCGGATCGTTACCAAATTTGGTAGGCAGGATGGCGTGGTCGAGAGCTTCCTGTGAGCGTGGGAATGGTGTCGATATCTTCAGAATTGACGGAGATATTCGAAAAATCGGAATGCCGTAAACTAGCGCTCAAAAAGTTTTTTCGGGTGCTTGAGCAGTTTCTTCCCTAATGTTAAGGACTGTTCTTGTGGGATGGATGACTGCTGGTGATATCAGTCATTCTTCGCATTAGGGCTAGGCTTCTCCGTTCTTCATCATTCAGCTTCTGAGTCCATGCTCACTTCGCCAAACACCTTTGGTGCGTGACACCGTTCATCCCATTCAAAATGCCAGAGAGGAAGTCCTTGATACAGCGTTCCAATTCAGCAACATACCTAACGTGATCCTGGCCCAGTGTGGAGTGACAGAGCGAGAACTGTTCGAGTAAGAGATCCTGTATTTCAACAATTACCTGTAAAATTGAGACATGAAGACTGAAATGAGGTTGAGCGGCTTACCCATGCAAGCACAAATGAGAACTTTTCCACGACGAACCCAATGACTGGGCTTATCATAACATTGAGGTTCGCATCGGTGACTATCTCAAGTACACCTATCCAGGCAGCTGTGTCAGGTTTGATGAGGGTGTAA
Source organism: Pisolithus albus (assembly GCA_024613165.1). Classification (NCBI taxonomy): domain Eukaryota; kingdom Fungi; phylum Basidiomycota; class Agaricomycetes; order Boletales; family Pisolithaceae; genus Pisolithus; species Pisolithus albus. The sequence continues at coordinate 14,256 of JANFAB010000102.1, forward strand.
TACAAAATGTTGCGCATGGACTCGTTGAAGAACCAAGACATCGTTCCTTCTCGCTGGTTTATTTGATGGAAGAGCAGGTAACTGATCGTCGGTTGAAAGGTCGTCAAGTACGTGAAGTAGCGGACATCATCTGCAGAAAGAAGGGCACGGAGCGAGAGCGTAGTTGTAAGTGTGGATGGGTGCGGCGTGGGCGAATAATACTGATAGACGAAACCATCCGCCATATGCCATATGTGCATGAGGTATGGTAAGGCGACATTTTCAAGCTGTATGATCGGAGTTCGTTGTGAGCGGAGACACGGATGTTCTGATACTGAACTTACCTCCTCGAAGAAAAGTCGACGAAAGACCAGGTCGTCTATGGAGGTCCGGAACGTCGGCTGGCCAGGTGCCATGATTAAATTTGAAACTACAATATCGAGTCAGCATGAAATTGCTTGAGTAGTTAGTATGCACCTTCCATTGGTTGCCACGTAGGATGGCACCAGCTCTTACGGTGATAGAAAAGAGCATTGTAAACAACCAATACGATCGCCCTACCATTGACCTTGAAGTTAGACTCAACAAGCGAAGCTAAGTCAATTTTGCTCGTCAGAATCCAGTGGCAGACGCCCATCACACAATCCATGGCTAAAAGCCACCACTCGCGGTGTAATGTTAGAAGATGGGAGGCCTGGGGGTTATACCTGGGGTCTCCCTGATGAAAGGAAAGGGTCAGTTCGACCCAAGGGGGCTTGAGGTGCTTGGTAGAGTCAGAGAGTGGAGAGAAGAGTCAAAATGCGCCCTATAAGGTCCAAGGAGGGTCGAGATTCGTCTAAAGAGAACAGCTGATAAGGGAGAATCCTTCTTCCGAGTCCTCGGTCTTCGAATTCCATCTGTTTCTGTCTCTGAGGTGGCTGTCTATTATTATTTCTAAGTATGTACAAAGACTCTAAGTGCGAGTCTGGCTTACATAAGCCAAAACTCGCACAAATACTAAGTAAAAAGGTAAGGTAAAGAGACAGTAAAAAGAAAACTGTAAGTAGAAACAAGGAAATATAATAATTACCATGGTAGGGAGGACTCCCTCCCTACAGCGGGCTCTGGCGTGAAGAAGTCAGAAGAGCGGCGCTGTTACAGAGCGAACAATCAAGATTATTTGCATGATGAAAGGCCACGCGTACTCACCTGATAAAGCGAAGTACCGCGCAGCAGCCATGACCTGCTGGTCGCTCTCTGCACCGGCTGGGAGAATATCCAACCTGTAACCTTCCGGGTCATAGAGGGTTTCACCTGCTGAGTAGGCACTAAGGCGATCGTCGTCGTGCACGTGAAGACCGGAAGCGACAATTTCGGCCGGAGCCAACGATGACTCCGATGGAGTCAGGCTGGGAGGATCAGTGGTCAGTAGTAGCTGTTCGAGGTCAGAGTCTAAGGAATTGAGTACTGGGTGTCATGGTGAATGCCGCTTTTAAATCTTACCTGGAGATTTGGACTGAATGTTGCTGTGTGACCGGAAGATAATGCTTAGTAATGCTTGCGAAGTTCTACTCAGTGGTCACGCTGGGGCAAAGGTTGGGCTGGGAGTATGAAATCTGCGCTCGCCAATGTCGCTCATTGCTAACACCGATATTTGTAGACAACACCGAAGTCTACTTACGATGCTGGTTTCGCGAAATATAACGTCATGAGTCACACATCACTCCGGTAAAAACACGGACGTACTGTATGTGCTATGTTGGCTTTGCCCACCACGTGCCACCGAGGTGTGACAGCTGATCGTCACAGGTCGCTTGACGGCCCAGACCGACCTTCCGTTTCAGGCTATATCCAGAAGCTGCAAACTGTCAGAGGTACATTACAGTGGTTGCTGCAATAGCTATGCGCGATTTTTGTCTGTCTCGTGAGCCGCTGGTAAGTTCCTCAAATACTAACTGGGTACATAGTGGCATTGATGGTTGGTTTCTGAACAAGCCATAAAGCCTCTCCACGATGTCTGAGGAAGCAAGAAGGATTCTTTTTATCATTTTGCCACCATGTTGGAGTTCTAGTGATGTGAATACGGGCGAACTCCTATTACTATTTTTCTCATGTGTCCCTGTATTTTCGTGTATCCATCACACAATGGAAGACGTGTAGACCATACTGACTAGTGCTCAGCTGCTGGAACTTACAATTGTGACGATTGCTACTGAACGCATGATTATGTCACGAGTGCGTGCATGTGGTGATCAGTGCCACCACCACTGCTCCACCTACAACTTTGAATCCTGCTCACCAAAGTGCCGCAAAAGCCGCAAAACCAGAACTCACCCAACTTTTGTTGAACAGCTAGTTCTCTATCTAATATGGGAGCCTGGCATTTTTGCACTTTAGCCTGTGATCGCCTCGCAGATCGTAGCTAAAGGTCCACCTAAGCTGTTGAATCTAATGCAAATACCATGACGTTCATTACCTTTCTAGAGTGGCAGGTGCAACTAGAACCCCCATGTCAGAATTGGTCAAGAAGATTGCTGCACATCGCAGAATGCAACCCAAACAAGACCAAAAAACATTTACCTTCTAATATCATCGTTCAGTGATGCTCAAACAAGCTTGATGTAACTCAGAGCGGGCCAACATATGACAACGTCTTAGTGTCCATAACTGAAGTTTAGGAAGACATGCTACTTATTACAGCTGCTAGCCAAGGATTTTTATCGTGAGGAGAGGGTGTTCTCCACAGTACAGCCGCCGTTTCGTCACAGCAAGCTGTGAGTCACTGTCTTCAGATGTGTAGTTGTGCTCTAATCCTCAACTGTGTTATGTACGAATTGTAGAGGGACACTGAGTTAGACCCATTTCTGCCCTGCAAGCCAGACTGTGCACCTCCTTGCCCGCACCCGGTGTAAAGTTGGTAGATGGGAGGCCTAGGGGTTTACCTGAGGTCTCCTGGGGTGATGAGAGAGGTCAGTTCGACCCAAGGGGACTGGAGTTGCTTGGTAGGGAGTCAAAGAGCAGAAAGAATAGACTGGAAACACGCCCTGAAACCCAAACAAAGTCGAGATAATGTCTAACGGCTGTCTGATAGAGGAGAAGTAATATTCCGAGGCTCTCGGGCCTGGAATTCCATCTCTTCGTCTCTGGTAATGCGGCTGTTGCTTCTTCTAAGTATGTACAAGCACTCTAAGTGCGAGTCTGGCTTACATAAGCCAAACTCGTCCAAATACTAAATAGAAAGGGGGTAGAGTAAAGAATAAAAACAAAAACATAAGTAAAAACAATGAAATAAAATAAATCTCCTAGTAGGGAGGAGTCCCTCCCTACACTGGGCCCTTGGTCGCCTCCCTTCGGTCAGATCCTATCCTATGGTCATGGCCTCCATGCTTGAAATGTCAAGCCAAGTGCATAGCCTATGTTCTGTGGTAAGTTGGTAACTGTAACAGCTGCACATTCCAGACTTACTATCTGCAAGCGTTGCTACCTCACTCTTCAGCTAGGCAGGGCTGAGGCTGGTATCTTCTGGTTTTTGGGTGATCTGTAGCGTGGTGGGTAGGTCGTTCTTCAGTACAGTAGGTGCCGGAATTTTGACTGGTGTTCTGTCACAATTGTGACGCCGACCAGACCCACATGACGTGCGCGCAAATTCAGAATACCTACTCCCTCAAGCTGTCAATCCCTGGCCGTTTGGAGGTATAAGCCATCCACATCACTGCTGTATTCAAGGTTGTTTGATCTAGTTGAATACCGTGCAGTCATGGCAGAGGTTACATTCTCACAAACTTGTGTTTGTGGTCGGATGTTCAGTGACCTAGGTGCCTTCACGCATCACAAGAAAGGATGTTGCAAGGGCAAAAAGCGACTCGCCAGTGCGTTGGAGAAGGTAAAACAAGTTCATCAGAGAAAAAAAGCTATGTAGGCTTTCGGTTATGGCATTAAATCTGCACATTTATTCCGCCGCATTTTTTTGCACCTACCGCGTTTTTTTTTACCCCCTGCCGCGTTTTTTGTACCCGCCGCGCTTTTTTTGTACCCCCTGCCGTGGTTTTTGTACCTACCGCACTTTTTTTGTACCTGCCGCGCTTTTTTGTACCCACCATGCTTTTCATACTTCTGCCACATTTTTTGTACCCACCTGTAGTTCATTATCTATACTCTTTTCGCACTGAAATTCGCAAACAAAAAGGTAGTGCATTAAGTATAGACCTGTAAGGGAAATTACGCTGCTGCACTAAAGAGGGAAGGAATGTTCGGGGAACATGCTAAATGAGGGAAAGAAAATCTTTGAGGGAAAGAGCGGGGTAGTTCTCTGGATCTTCAACCCATGGGTTGATAATGGGAGAGGCACTGGGGGAGTCAGGATAATGGCGTCCTCGCAATAACATGTCATCTTGGCTGATGGATACAAATGAAGGGGCTGCTGAGACATGAGGCACTTCGAGTTGCGGGGATTCAGATGGCAAAAATAATGGCGTTGGCCTTGACAAGATGGTAGCTTTGGTTGCGAATTAAGTCAGGCATATGTCATAGGCAAAATGATGACTACGTACTGTTCTTCTGTCGTTTCCCTGCTGGTGGTGATTGCACTGGTGACCGTACCGCACAAGACCGCTTTCCTGTCAATGAGAAGTGAGCGTGACAATGAGTAGAAAATGGAGATAATTCACCAGATTGTCGCGGGGGTGTCTTCTGTTGCTTTGTGGCCTCCTTGCCTCTATCCAACAATACGGCATGAGAAGCATGGTCATTCAGTTCGAGGTCAATCATCGAGCTCGAAAGCTTAGCATCAATATCACTCGCATTGCCACTGTCACCGCCAGACCCCGAGATGCTGATGATGTCCATATCATGACCAGAAAAATCATAGGAGTCCGAGTCGCTGTTGGAGCCCACAAATATTGGCTCAGTGTTCCATGACTCGTATATATCATCTGGAATGGCCTTTCGACTTGCTATGAATCATGTAATCAGGCTCGCATGAAATTATGGTATTGATGGGATTGTCTTACCAAACCACAACGTGCTCTCTGCAATGCCTGCCTTTCCACAACCTTTATTCTCCACTAAGGTGGATCCATTGGGATGGACGACCTGCACAATTGAAAAAACTCCTCGGTGGCACATAGGCATCTTGGAGTGTGGGTGGCCACTTGAGCTTTGTTTCCAGTTCACATGCTCATCTAAATATTGAAAAACGTGCGGAAACCATTCTCGAAGTTGTTTGTCTACATCAGTGAACGACCACGATGAATTGATGGGAACGTTTTCACCAGTAGTCGACAGGATAAAGCAGCGATGGTTTCTCATGGCTTGTACCTCAGTAAAATATGTTTTGCCAGCAGGTGCCTTGGGGTGCTTCAGATTGCCATCCTTCTATTGTAAGCGTCAGCTGTGATCTGGTATCGTGTAAGACGAGCGACATACACCAATCCCACAGATGATCATTGCGATGGAACTAACATGAAAAATCGATGAGGAGTCTGTCCGGGACTGTGCATAGTTGGATGCTGTGGGGATGCGGGCCTGGGGACCAATCAATCTGATTTGAGAACAGAAAAAAATCAACAAGCTTACCTTCTGAGAGACCTTGGTTGGGTTGGCAGGAGGGGGGCCCTTGGCCAGCTTCTTGTACTCGACCCTCTTCCGGGATGAAAGTGTTGCCAGAGCCTCAGACCGGGTACAGTAGTTCGATGTTGGGTGGCTGTGAGACTGCGAAAAAGGCCTAAAATCTTCCCGTTTGACGTCATAGCAGGCATCGTTGCAAGCGTTCGGGGCTGGGAAGATGGTGGGGGAAGAGGGTCCACCAGTGGGGATGGCAAGTGCTCCATCGGTGTGGCATCCGGGTGTTTGCTCATTCCGTGTGTGCACTCCCAACAAATGGGAGGCCCATCGGCAGACTGCCGAGTGAAATGTTCACAGTCGCAAGTCCCATCACCGCCCTGGCAGAAACCAAAGCGAAAGGCCATGGTCGGGCAGCCACAGTGCAGTGCGAGTGTGGAAGGCGGGAGCAGTAAGTCAAATGAGAGGACAAGCTGAACCGCACAACCAAGACGGCTGTGACCCCACATTCTGCAATATGATAATCAGGCTATATATATTGCTGAGAGAGACTACAATAGCCCGTTTTCAATGAAGTACGTTAAACAAAATAATGCCTGGCACCAAAGGCATGCCCAGTTATACCATGTCTCCCCAGCAAGCGATACCTCAAGTTGATTCGGTTGCCGCCTTCCCACCCGAATTGTCTCAAAGATAGGATATTGGCCTGCCTCCCATTCTTCTGGTGTAAGGCCGAAGCCATCTGGGATGATGTCCCGAGTGATCACCTCCTGCAATGCTTCAAAAAAATCCTCCGGATTTGTGAATGGCGTCTGGTGGGAGGGCACATGTATGGGACCTTCGTGTATGTGCTGCCATTGCTGCAATTTGATATGCTCGGCTGTCTGGGCCTCGAGTGCAGCACATTCTTCATCACTGCTAACTCCATCATCTACCGCACCTGAACTACATCTCCGACGTGCTGGAAATCACAGTGTAGAGCTTATCAATGATGTACTGTTCACTGTGATCTCTATACACACCAAATACTGTTTGACCCATGAAGCGAATGTCCTGCATGTAATTAGCAAATGGGTTTACTTGAAATATGTTGACGTACATTGGGGGATTTGTTGTTTGTATCAGGGCCACTAATCAGATGGCAATTCCATTCTCGCTGAAAATTTAAGCAGTTGGCATTGATTGAATCGAGAAAAAGTAGGTGCAATAGCCACAAGTGGTTTGGACTATTGGGATCAAGCATGTGCTGATTTTTGAGTCGAGTGAAAAAGGCGCGCCAATGGCAAGCAAATTGCATCCCAACTTCAACCCACAAACGTTCAATGCGAGAGTTGCGTGTTGACCTGGAATGACAACATCTATTATCCGAAGCATGTGAACTTGAATCACTTACGAGCCCCACATGAAAGATGCATGGCGACAACCATTCTTCATTATCATGTACGTAGCAACATCAAGATTTTCACCACCACAATCTCCCCGAGCCTGGGATGGCATCCCATACTCAGCCACGGCATGCTTGAACAAATTGAGGACAGTTGATGAACGATTGTTGTCGCTCGCTTGAAGGCCTGTTATCTGATGAGACACAACACATTAGTACACGATACCATAGCGAGTCAATTTTCACAAACAGTACAACAAAATCCATCAATAAAACTGTGAATTACAATACCCCAGTGAATGAGCTTGTGATGACCATCGATGTGCCAAACTGCATTAGGCCGCTTTACATAGTATTTTCGCCGCCTCCATACTCGCCGATCTCGAAGTGCTTGGCCGATACGGTCAACCCTGTGGAGAGAGTGGAGGACCCGCTGATACTGTACATGATGACCTAGAGCTTGCAAATGACCTATCACATAGCGTAAACCAGAATCGGGACGGGCCGCCTTGAATTGCATAATAAGTTGATCTAGTTCCATGTTGCTCAATGCCGAATAACGGCGTTCAATGCCATGATGCTTCATGTATGAGCGAAGCATGTTCCTGTGCACCCCTAAGAGGCATGCAAGCTCCGTGAGCTTGATTTGTCGGAAACTTGAGATGGCCTCATCAAGAAAGCCAGGATCGATAACCTTCCGCGGGTGGCCCCGTTTCCCGGTACGAAGAATGCTGACAGGCTGCGGTATGAAGATGTAAGGCAAGAAGTAATCAGATCTGAAGTTGCCACGTTCCGATTCATCAAAGGCAAGCACGCGCTCGTTTAGCTTCATTATGTGGCAAAAAAGTTTTTCCTCTTCTGGCCACAGGAAGTTGTCGGCATTTATTTTCATGGAGTGCAGGCGTTCCTTGGTAAGCTTCTTCATGGGAACAAAAGTGGGGGGGTGAGGCGAGAGTGGAATAAGGGATTTAAGGGGGTCTTCCGGGAAACGGCGATGAATGTGTGCGTCTTCTGGATAAACGCCTGGAACGGGTTTGACCTTGCGATCAACACATTTATAAGCGCCATACACTGAGCGTACATTGTCGATATCTGGGTTTTCTGTGTCTGTAACAAGAGAGTGTCTAAAACGTAACAAATCAAGGAAATCAGATAAGGAGAAAAAGATTTTTTGTGGCTTTTTATTATTTTGAATAGATAACGAGTCTGGAGAAGTTAGGGGTCTGGAAGGCGAAGGAGAACACGGAAAATTACAGTAAAAGGATTTTTCGAAGCACTGAACCGAAGCGAGCATAGTAGGTGGTGATACAGGAGTATGAGAGCGAAGATTTGTCTGTGGATTTAGGAGTTTAACGACTTCTCGGTCAAAGTGAGTAGCATAAGAAATCAAAGGAGAAGCATAAGAATCAAAAGAAAAACGGTAAGTAAAATCGGAAAATTCAGAAAATAGACTCATCAGAAGGCCAGGATGAAGTCTGAAAGTGAAAGGAGTCGGATCCAAAGATATCCTGGTGAAGCTGCGCAGTGGTACTGACAGTAGCTGTATCTGAGGGAGTAGGGGGATAATCTGGGTAGGAAATCGCTTCGAACAGGGGTGGATGATGACTGGCTGAGACATGATTGATAGCATTGGCGAGGAGGGGAAGACCAGGTGGGGTGTAGGATTGCGACACATCAACAGCGGTAGATGAGTCTCCTACCTCGTTCACTTCCGGGTCTTGGAGTTGAGCTACCCATCCCATCAAGGTATGATGCAGGGATACTTGACTATAAGATCCTGGCATGGCAATCTTCTCTCCATCGGCCATAATGTCAAGGGCATGTCGAGGATCTGCAGGTGGTGCCGGCATGATGAGTGGATGGTTGGGGAGATGGAAACACGAGTTAACACCCAGTTCAAACATGTCCGATAGAATGGGAGACAAAGTAGCAGGCAGATGGTCGAAATGCGATGATCGGGGGTGGGACACATCGACATAGGGAGGGAAACCGATGATACTCATGAAAACGAGGAGATCAGGACCTTCTTCATCCACTTCATCCCTCACGATCCTATCAACAAACTGACATCCATGGAAAACAGGGCCCAATTCCAGCACTTCATCTTCTCCGAGACCATCAGGCAAGGAGACATACTTGGTCGAAGTAAGATGCAGCACCATCTTGCTATAGGATATAGATTGTCCAGGCAAGTCATCGAACATTTCAGAGGCGATGCAATGAGAGGTGCAGCGAAGGGGGCAAGAATTCGATAGATGAGGCTCAGGAGGTGGATCTTCAACCTGAAACAAGAGTGAAGACTCGGATAAATTGACAGGGGGCACTTCGAGATAAGTAGTGTCGGAAATGGGTGAAGGTGGAGGATTTGGGGCTTCAGCAGGCGCAATATTCATTTGCGAATGGGAGGAAGGAGGATGAAGAGGACCTTCATCTGTAGAGGACAAAATATTCGACTGAGGGTGCAGGGATGGATTATCTGGAGCTTCAGGAGGATCAGGGGATAGGATGGGGTCGTTGGGAGGTGGACTCTGATCCGCAGGGTCAGGGCGAGGATTGGGATAGAAGCGTACATAGGGAGAGCCTCCAAACTGGTTATGATCACGCCATGGGGTACCAGGGATGCGCTGCACAAGGTAGGTATGCAGTAAGAGGAAGTCCTGATAGTAGTGGTCATCCTGATCAATGCCTCTTTCACCAGCAAGGGCATAGTCCGAGTCAAAGTAGACGTGGAAGAAGTTGGGATACTGACGAGTGAGCCCAGCAAGAAGTGCAGTGAGAGACAGACGTTCTTCCCTCCTAATCTGATGATGCATCGCAGCAACAAAGGGATCATCCTCCAATCCATTCATCTCGGTGGCCTGTAACTCCTCAGTGAGTGTACGAAGAAGATTCGAAGGCGGAGGGCTTGACGGTGGGGCAACAGTGATGATAGGGATAGGATGGAACTCTGGAAGTCCAAAGGCACCATCTATGCCATCTGGGGTCGAGTCTGGATAGAGAAGAGTCGAATTGGGAGTCCCAGAAGGTGGGGAAGGTGGTGCAAAGGTAATAGGCGATCCAGTAGGAGAGGAATCAGTTGAAGCTTCATCATCTGCAAGAGTCCCAGAGTCTTCTTCGAAGCTATGTCGGAAAAACCTTTTACAGATTCCCACCACTTGCAAGCGGTTGCAAGGTCGCAATTTGCTGCCGGCGTTCCAATTAAATTGTAACTATACCCAAAAATAATCACAATGTCGTTACAAGGCACGTTCCAAGACGGTTCCAAGGGTGTCTGAATTTGGTAAGCTTGCCCTCCATATGTTGTGATAACGTTGTAATTGGATTACAAGCGGTTCCCGATATGTCTAAATACGGCATAATTGGAACCCGGGTTCAGAAGTTTCCGACATAGAGGTCTGGAGAGTCGCCATGAGAGCAGTAGCAGTTGGTTCAGCAGTCCCTTCAGTGACACAGAGCTCAAGGGGATGATCTTTGTCTGATCCAAAGACTACAAAGGTACAAGAGCCTCTCTCAATGATGCTAACAGCATTCCCATGTGCCCAGGGGCGTCCTAGAAGCAAATCAAAGCCTGCATCGACATCAGGGGCAACAAATAGATTGGTCCAGGTCCTAGCAGCACCACAGAAGAGCGGTACATCTTTGATTAGACCAGTGAGCATTGATACTCCACCATTGGCATCCTTCATATTGATGCTTCTTGAGATGTCGATGGGCATCTGAATGACAGATCATGCGAAGGTTTATTGATGGATTCATCCTCCATGATGGCATCATCATCATTCCCATCAAAGCCACAATGATGGACATCGACAGGAACAAAGACAGGGGCTTTGGGCGCAGTGACATTGACAGGTGGCTGTGTGACAGGTGTCGGATGAGATTGATTTGATGGATGATGGATAGGGGCTGATGGGCGATCAAATTGTGGGGCTGATAGGCGATCAGAGTGTGGGGCTGATGGTGGCTGAGGCTGATTGGCAGGTGTCGATGAGGTTGATTGCTTCGGAAATTCCCTCTCTTTGCCCTTCCCATGGTTCCGAGGTGGGAGGAGCACTCCATCGAAGACTTCCCTTCGCTTATCCTTTGAATTTTCGCATTTCTCTCCACAGCAGCAACAACAGCGTCATCCTCTAACTCATAGATCTCTGCTCCAGGAAATTCATCGGCTTCTTCATGGATAACAAAGTGGACACTACTGGAGGACTGGGTCGGCTTCACAGATCTCTCATAAGCCTGCAAGATCATTTCATCACCATTCCTGTAGATGCGCTGCCCATTGGGATAAATGACGCGATGGTTGTCATCTCTAGCCAAAGAACCCTTCTTGATCAGATCATTGATGGCATCGCAGGTGTCTAGACCATGTCCAGTGACTCCACAGCCAAAGCAGATGATGGGCTTCCTCTGGGGACGTGCCTGGGATGAATTCAGACTGACAGGGGGTGCAGTGGAGCTAGGAACAGGGGTGGAGTGGAGTGCTGGGAGACGAATCACCTTTGCAGCATCGGGATCCATCTTGATGGCTCGATAATAGAGCAATGAGTAATCTGGATCGTTTAAGGACATACAAGATAGGGATTTTATCAGGGTCTCGACCTCATCCTGCTTCTGAGCCATGCTTCCCTCCCTCTCCAGTGTCTCCAAGTTTCTCCTGGCTTCCTGGGGTGGTAGAAGTGGTCGGACACTCCCTCCCCTCGCATCATGCTGCTGTGGAGGGATATTCTCCTTCTCTGAAAGACTGGATATGGATCGAGGACCGAGGAGGTCAAGGTCATCAGCATCGAAGCGATCTCAATGCAGCACCTCTTCTGCAGCTCTGCAGACTTCATCATAGGGGAAAGGTATGCTGACATCAAGGTTGGGATCCTTCTGCTTGAGTCTACCCTCTACAGAGCTTCGAAACAAAGGAGAAAGTCCAGCCCAGAAGTAGCGATCGTGTTCATGTTCAGTGAGCTTTCCCTTGTGCTTCATCCAGCCTCCAACTCGAGTGAACTCTCGGTTATAGGCTCGGAAATCGTGGAGTGACATGATAGGCTGATTCCTGAATCGCAGTACAAGAGATTTCAGGTCCCTTTCGAAGAACCTTTCATCGAAGATGTTGGCATCGAAGTAGTGAAGCAAACTGGCCTTCAATCTGGCCCAGTTGGGGGTATGGAAGTGAGGCATTCCTTCGATGATCTCTCTGACACGAGTATTGCAGTATGGGAGGATTGAGGCGACCATATCCTGGTCTGAAGTGACATTATGGAAGGCACAGAGTCGCTCATAGTGGTCGAGGAAAGTTCGAACTCGAGAGCAGTCGCCCTGGAAGAGTTCTGGGGAAGATTTGGTACCAAGGAGTGGCATAGTGAGTACAGATCGAGCAGAATTAACAGTTGCAGCTGCCTGAGCTTGCACTGGCATAAGTGGGTTCGCAGTGGTCGAAGACATGGTGGGAAAGTATGGGGATTATTCTGAGGGGAATTGGTGGTCGAAAAGGCGAGTTGCGACGAGGTGGAATGGATGGTTATCGGCGATGATGAAGATTTCGATAGGGCAGACGATGTAGGAGTCGTTTATGAAGAAAATGAGATGGATTTCGAGCCAAATGTAACCACCCCTCGTGGTGGGCTCCAGATGTGAGTCGACGTGTGGATCTATGGCGAAAACACCAAAAAACCCAACACAAAGACAAATGCCGAGTCGGTGGTTTACCTCCGCAGACTTTGGCTCGAGGGATCGGTTACAGTGAGATGGGGGAGGGGTTCTGCACACCTAGAAGACTAGGGCAGAAGGGAAAGGTGCTCCTGATGAAGGGGGAGCAGGGGAACGACAGAAAAGCGAAGTAATTTAGGCTACTCGGAGCCTAGAAGCGACGTAAAGTGATGAAGAATAACAGTAAATAGACCCTTAATGGAGTCTCAGATACTGCAAGAATAAAGAAGATAATGAGGGGCCTTAAAGCGACGACAATAAGGCAGATAATGTCGATAATGATTGGGCAGTAGTCTCACTACAAAGGGGACGGTATCCTATGCAGGGGGGCTACTTGCTTGCTGCTTGCTGCGACGTATTGGTACTTATATACAAAAGGTAGCACAGCCTGAAGTAAATAGAGGGAAACACTTTGTAAGGGGTTTGTAAGCGATTGGTAAGAGGATTGGTAAGGCCGAGCAAGGCTGAGTAAGGACAGTAAGCGATTGGTAAGTAAAATCAGTCAGCATGACGAAGAATATCACAAATCATTTGAAATACATAGAATGAGTCATTAAGGAACAGATGAATAATGCGACAGAAAGGGGGATGAGTAAGCGCACTGGTCACTGCTGAATAAGGGGTATGACTGCAAATGAGTCACTCTGACTCCTAGATCTGAGATCCAGATTCATTGGGGCAATATGCTGTGCGTCCAAAAGAAGAACTGTGGGGATTTCTGCCAGGGGCCAACTTTGGGGGTCTCCAGGGTAGTCAGGGCTTAGGATTTCGCAACTTTCCCCCCTCTCTCCTCTCTGCAAAGTGACCTGTACCAGGTGCAACTAGTGTTCTGGAGGGCATGAGGAGGAGGAGGGGCCGTCTTCTCCAATGAGGGCAGGGAGAATTGCCTCAAAATCGTCATGGATGTGATCAGATAGAGTAGATGAGAGTAATTGGTACTGCAGCTGTCGCAATTTTGGGAGAACGAAAGACGAGATTGAGAGATAGACATTGCAGGGGGCAGGAAGGAAAAATCCATAATCCTTTTCGACTGGAGAGACCAAAACAACCACATAAGACTTCTCAAGCCTGACGACAGACCTGAGGCGACCAAAGAACGTCTTCTTCGACGTCAGACTGACGAGAAGAACATGCTGTCCCAGAGTGATAGGATGGGAGGTCATGGACAAGGGAGGGATGAACCAGGAGCCTTCAGGGTGAGAGCTAGTGGGGATTCCTGGCAGGTACTTGTAGTTATTCTCCCTAGCAAAGGACACAAGCGAAGAGACGGTCAAGGAGGTGGCCATTACGATAAATACATATTGGCGAAATGGGCGTTCGTTGGTAGAAATGATGCAGAAAATCGTGGAGTGCGCGGATCATTACCAAATTTGGTAGGCAGGATGGCGTGGTCTAGAGCTTCCTGTGAGTGTGGGAATGGTGTCGATATCTTTAGAATTGATGGAGATATTCGAAAAATCGGAATGCCGTAAACTAGCGCTCAAAAAGTTTTTTCGGGTGCTTGAGCGGTTTCTTCCCTAATGTTAAGGACTGTTCTTGTGGGATGGATGACTGCTGGTGATATCAGTCATTCTTCGCATTAGGGCTAGGCTTCTCCGTTCTTCATCATTCAGCTTCTGAGTCCATGCTCACGTCGCCAAACACCTTTGGTGCGTGACAGCGGCGGCACTTTGATGTCAGAGAAGCGATGGTCAAGAGTTGTGAGGGAGAGGCATCTAAGTGGTCGGATGTAGCGCTGACGGTGTTCTGGGCAGAAAGGGTCACCATACACAAAGCTATGGGTCTCTCTCCATATTATATGGCTCACAGTGTCCACCCTAGACTTCCCTTCGACCTTGCCGAAGCTACCTTCTTACCCCCCTTCGACGCCGACTCTTATTCTACAACCGACCTTATAGCCAACCGAGCCCGACAACTACAGAAGCGGCCCGACGACCTCGCCGCCATACATGACTGAGTCCTCAAAGCCCATTTTGCATTGGCCAAGGACTTCGCAGCCCACTTCGAAAAGACTATACATGACTTCGACTTCAAGCCAGGAGCTCTTGTACTCGTCCGCAACTCCCGTATCAAGAAGGAGCTCGACCGCAAGACTAAGCCACGCTACCTAGGTCCTATGGTAGCAGTGCGTCGGACCAAGGGCAGCTCGTATCTCCTAGCAGAACTCGATGGTGCTGTATCAAAGTTTCGCTTCGCCGCCTTCTGACTCTTCCCCTATTTCCCCTGCAACAAGTCTCGCATCGAGGTCACCCAACTAGTGGGCCTCGACAGCACCGCCATCGACCGACTCAAAGACGACTCCCTTCCCGACCCAGACCACACTGGCGTCCTTAGGGATGAGTCAGATGAATGACAAACCCTCTCGTTCTGTTTCTTTTATCTCTCGAATACCCTTTACAGACTCTCCGTACATACGAAAAACGCCAAAAACAAACCTACAACCTGAAAACACCATAAACCGAAAAACGTATCTCTCAGTTTCGTTCCCCTGCCTTCGTACCTATACCCACCCCTCCTCCTACTTACATGAAAGACCCACCGCCGACACAGAATACCGAAAAGAAAAATAAAGAAAAGTTTTCCTCTGATTCCTCTCTCTTACCTTACTTTGTTCGATTTCAAAGACTCACCGCTGCAGTTCTTAGACCCTCTACTTACCTGTTTCCGCCGCCCTCGTTACCTTAGCTTTACCTTACTTCAGGCTACCCCCTCTTAACAGAACACGGGCTCAGACGAATGCATTCGAGAACTGACCCCCACCTACACAAGAGACTACGAGACTCCTACAAAGATTCTAAAAGTTACCACCGTGCCCCAAAGTTATCCCGCTGCCACTGCTCGAGCGTCCGAATGTCCCTCTTAGCCCGCTGATGGATGACATCAGCGGGCTAAGAGGGACAATCCCCTATCTCTTTTAAAATCCTCGCACACTTTCCCACGCTCTCCAGCTCTCATTTTCATTACAGCTCCTCCAGTTCTCAATGGATGGACTTGAAACTTTGGACACAGGTAGATATGTAGGTGTAGAATGTGCCTATGTTATTAGTTGTTATGTTACCCTTGCAGGTGTGGCATGGTGGCCATCCACCCAAAAAACCAACAATGTGGTGTTGCCCACATTCCACCTGATAAACCCCCAAAGTCCTTGTACATAGACACTATCTGATGTATCCTCCACAGTACCAATGGATCAAAATACCCAGAAAGCTGCAGCACCCATCTGTATAATGCATACACTGGGGAGGAGGAGCTCTGACTCCACCTCCACAAGGACAGAGGCTGATGGTCTGGAACTTTGACAGGTTGTAGATATATGCCAGAGCTACTTAGGTTTAAATTCTCAAGTCCATATGTCAAGAACTGCATGTTTGGGAGTAGATTTCGCATTTTTACCCCTATTTATATTTATATCCAATAACATTGGATTGGATCCAAATTGTGTATGGAATGGGTAGATCACTTGTCAATAGTGTGCTACAGTACTTTGAAATATCATCAAGTGGACAGGAGAAGGGGTGGCAGCAACAACAACCCAGGCATCCTGTCCGCTTTTTTGATTACATAAGCACACATAATGGGGGTGGCTGTGCAAAAAAGCGAAGATTTGCGAAAAATTTAGTATTCTACTTTTATCTCAGCCAAAAATAAAGATCTCGCTGATGTAAGGATACTCCCATGATCCTCTCGACAGGGGCTACAACTTTGGTTTTCAGTGTGGCTGTGCACACCCCTGTCTATGTGGCTGTGCATTGCCTTTACCGGTGTGGCTGTGTAAACAAAATCAAAAGACTTGCGAAAATTTCAGTATTCTACATTTATCTCATCCAAAAACAAAGATATTGCTGATGTAAGCATAGTCCCGTGATCCTCTCAACAGGGGCTACAACTTTGGTTTTCGATGTGGCTGTGCACTACCCCTGTCTATGTGGCTGTGCAACCCCTTTCACTGTGTGGCTGTGTCTACCCCTCACTATGTGGCTGTGTCAACCCCTCTCCCAGTGGCTGTACATCACCTCTCAGTTTGTGGCTGTGCAACATCCTGATCCCAGTGGCTGTGTCCCAGACCCAGCTATGTGGCTGTGCAATCCCTCTCTCTTTGGCTGTTTTGACCCCTGTCTATGTGGCTGTTCACTGTGTGGCTGTGCCACACCCCCCATAGCATTTGGACATTTAGTCCCACGGTCAGAATCTGTGTTTTTTGACAAGTGGTATATCTGGCACAATCTGTAACGCTTATAATCCGAAGACTATACTCGGTCACTCCTTGACTGATATAGAGCTGAGGGTAGGGAACTGAGTTAATGCGCAAGAGCACAAATGAACTCGATTGGAGTGTCTACGACAAGAGAGGCGGTATTTATACTACTACGAGTGTTTGTACCGTGGAACGTCGTAGAACAAACCAAACAAAGAGAGATAAACGCCATTGGCTACAGCCGTACACGCTGAGTCAAGGCGGCAACGCTGACCAAGCAGCTGACTAAGTAAAGCGTCTATGAGCGCGTCTAAGTAACCCTAACCAGAGAGTGGATAAATAAGGAGAAGTACGCTAAGACTATGCTACAACAAGTAGTGAAAAAGTACGGGCCGTTACACTATCCCCTCCTATGGCTCGACTTCCAGGCGAGACCAGATAGGCTGCACAGCAGTCAAAGGGTCGGGTACAGCGGAGAAAAAGAGACCTTCGGTCGAGAGTAAACGAAGCTTCTGGGGGGCACCGGGGTGGAGTTTGTAGAAATCGTCTATCGCCTCCTGGGCATTCTTAAGAGCGGACCTAGGCTCCCAAGTGCGATCTTCCTCTGGGTATCCCCTCCAATGGACGAGGAACTGAAGATTACCACGCTTCAAGCGGGAATCAACAACTTTCTCAACTTCAAACTCGACATCTCCTTCATCCGTAACCCGTTGTGGGCCGGGCCGAGTAACCAGTTGCCCATCAAGAGCGCCGAGATAAGGTTTCACCCGTGAAACGTTCACTACCGGGTGTATGCGCATCGAGCGCGGCAATTTTAATTTAACGGCATTGGGTAAAACGTCCGAGACCTCGTACGGGCCTATCCACTTTTCGGTCAATTTTCGGCTCAGCCGATCTTTCAGCGATAAATGGTCGGTAGCCAGCCAAACCTGTGAGCCTACGGAGTAAGCAGGGGAAGGGGATCGTCGTTTATCTGCCTGAGTTTTCTGACGAGTCCTAGCTTTTCCCAAACTTTCGCGCACTTCCTGGAACACCTGGAACCAGTCTTTAGCGGTCTCCTCCGCTGCTTCTACCTTAGAAGTCGTCGGTTCGACGCCCATCCGTGGTGTATAGGAACGGGTAACTTCAAAGGGGCACTTGCCAGTAGAAGAAGACTTGGAGTTATTGTACGCGAACTGAGCCAAGGGAAGCCAATCCTCCCATCGTTCCTGCTGATGGTTTGCATACATCCGTAAATACTGCTGAATTTCGCGGTTCAACCGCTCTGTTTGACCATCCGTCTGTGGATGAAACGCCGTCGAGAGCTTCTGCTCGACACCCAACATTTTAAATAATTCCTTCGAGAACTGGGATGCGAACTGCGGTCCGCGATCCGAGACGAGAGACTGCGGAAGGCCGTGATGCTTCCAGACGTGAGTTAAATAAAGCCGAGCCGTACTAGCGGCAGTTTCCTTTTCAGTGCAGGGAATGAACTCTGCTTCCTTAGAGAACCGATCGACGACAACTAAGACGTAAGATTTTCCAGAGGAGCTCCTGACTCCTATATCCATAAAGTCGGTCGTAAGATCCTTCCAAGGCCCATCAGGGACAGGTAAAGATTTGAGTTCTCCTGCCGGCGGCTTGTTACTAGGCTTGCTAGCTTGACACGTCTGACAATGCTTTACGTACTCCTCGACATCGGGCTTCAAGGTAGACCACGTGAACCAGCGTGTGATCAACTCCTGAGTTCCTTTTATGCCTCGATGACCCGCTAGGGGCGAATCGTGAAGAGCAGCGAGCACCTTCTGTCTAAGTGCCTCAGGCACGAAAACTCTGTCTCCGTCGTACAGTAAACCGTCGCGTCGGTCGAGCGTTCCAGCGTCAACCTCGGCCGTTACACTGCGCAGTTCTTCTATGAAGGGATTTTCTAAGCGCACAGCGCGCACTTGTTCGGGTTTAATAAATAGCGATTCCTCAGATTTAGCGTTTTCGCGATTTTCTACTAAGTCTTCGCGGCGAGAGAGAGCGTCCGGTCGTCCCATCGAAACTCCTGGTTTGTGGACGATAACACAGTTGAAGCGACTAAAATACTGCGCCCAATGCGCCTGGCGTGGTTGAAGCTTTTGCGACGTCATAAACCATTTAAGGTTGTGGTGATCCGTCCAAATTTCAAACTGGTACGGAGTAGCCTCAAGGTAGTGACGCCATTGTTCTAGAGCGCGGATGATGGCTAGCATCTCTTTGTCGTGAACCGTATAATTAAGCTCTGCTCCACTAAGCGAGTGACTCGAATAGGCAACTGGTCTCCAGAGACCATCATCGCATTCCACCGAGAGCACGGCTCCAGTTGCGTAATCCGAGGCATCGGTTTCTAAACGGAACTTCCGATCCTGATCGGGGAACATAAGTATAGGCGCGGTCGTGAAGGCTTCTTTTAACGTATCAAACGCTACTTGGCACTTGTCGGACCAGAGAAACGGAGTGTCCTTTTTAGTTAGGTCATTAAGGGGGCGCGCGACCTGCGCGAAGTCCTTTATGAAACGTCGGTAGAAGTTCGCAAGGCCAAGGAAGCCTCGAACTCCACGAACAGAAGTGGGGACCGGCCAATCGCACACAGCAGCGACTTTAGCGGGATCCATCTTAACTCCATTCGTGCCAACTATCATACCCAGAAAGTCGACCTCTTTTTGCCTGAATAAACATTTCTCCGGCTTGACGAACAAGTCGTTCTCCTTCAACCTTCTAAGCACCTCTAGCACGATCCTGTCGTGCTCCTTTTCATCGTCCGTTTTCGTAAATATCATAAGATCATCTATATATACTACTAGAACGTCCTCCATATCACCGAAGATGTCGTTCATCATATTTTGAAACGTGGCGGGGGAATTACAAAGTCCAAAGAACATAACCAGCGGCTCGAAGGCTCCACGGTGACAGACGAAAGCGGCTTTCCACTCATCACCTTCCTTGATCCGAATGTTGTTGTATCCCCACCTAAGGTCCATTTTCGTAAATAATTTACAGCCTTTCAACTTGTCAACAAGCTGCGAGATAAGCGGGAGCGGATACGAGTTCTTGACTGTATGCTCGTTTAAATAACGGTAATCCTGTACCATTCGCTTCTTTCCATCCTTTTTAGGAACGAAGAACACGGGAGAAGTCTGCGGTGATTTACTAGGCCGAATATAACCCTTTTTAAGCTGTCCATCAACGAAGTTGCTAACTTCGGTTTGCTCATCAGGGCTGAGAGGGATCAACCTTCCCTTTTTCGGAACAAACGACTCCTTTAGTTCTATCGCGTGGTCCCAAGGTTTCCTAAGCGGCATGCGTTCGGATTCCTGGACAGAGAAGACGCTTAAATATTCGTGATATTCCTTCGGAACCAGTTCCTCAGGGGTTTTATCCTTTTTAGGAGCCTCCTGCTTGTCGGCTCTGAATATATTATGCCAGTCTTCGAGGGCCTGGACCTCCTCCTTTTCGATACGTCTAACGAAGGCCGGCTTCGGCGCGAGTTGCCTGCAACTACGAGGGCACCTCTTCATAGAGATTTCACCGGTTTTCCAATTGACATCTGGGTTGTGAGTGGCAAGCCACGTGTGACCCAGAATCATGTCATGAGATCCCAGATCCGTGACGTCGGCTACTAATTCTTCGAAGTGATCTCCGAACTGAACTCTAAGCGGTACTTGATGCGTAATCCTTCCAGCGGAGTTAAGAGTACCATCGACATTAAATACATCCACAGCTCGTGGGAGAGACAACTTGGGAAGCTTCTTTCGATCAACGAATTTAGCGTCCACGAAAACACCTGTAGCACTGGAATCCAACAAGGCCTGCACAGCGTGTGCGTCACCTTTCCTAGTGTGAATAATTATAGGCACTGCAACGTGATCCTTTAAGTTGAGCGTGCGAACTCGGGATTTTGGCGGTACTGTCGCCTGGGCATCGCTAACCGACTCGGATCCTTCCGAAACGCTATTTTTGGGAGTTTTATTGCTTGGAGAATTAAGCGGTGCCAGTTTAACGTCCGGTCCCGAGCCCTTTCGGGACCCTCCAACAGACGGTGTAGGTATAAAGTCCGAATCGTCGTCCATACTATCTATAGAGAGAGGAGAAAACCTATTTACAGTAACTATGTCCGAGAACGAAACCTTTTTTTGTGTTTTTGTATTATCTATTTTTGTGTTTTCTTTTAAACTATTTTTAGAAGACGAAACCGAGCGACAACGAGAAGAGAAACTATATGGGAGAAAAGAAACAAGTCCAGTACTAACATTGTCCGAGCCTGCAGGACCCGACTTCACTGCAGCTCCAATTCTTTTAATTTAGAAACGTGGGCGACAATCTGTTCGAAAGTCATCCCATCCATAGCGGCCAGCCGCGGGTCAACTCCTTCAGAGCGCACCTGGCGCCCTTTGCCCTTGTTCCCGGCCTGCGGGCAATGTGGACGAATATGGCCCTTCTGGCCGCATGCGTAACACTGATAATTAGAGAAGTCCTTTTTGGGGCGGCTTCCCGATCCACCCTGCGCAGCCCCGATGTCCATGGGTGCGCCTTGCCCTGTCGTTACCCCGGGTGAGGGTCTTGAGAAACCTTGTCCCCATCGAGAGGATGCGCCGCCAGTCTTTAACCTAACTGCCTCCAGGGCAGCTCCAAGGCACCTGACCTCGACGTCGTATTCCGCCCAGGTAGCCTTTCGACGTCCCTGAATGAAGACTTGCTGAAGAATTTCAGGGCGGATGGCCCTCTCCAGCATAAAGATGGCATAGTCGTCGGATACCCCGGACGCGGTCCTAAGTGCGTTGAATTTTGCCAAGAACTCTTCCGTACGGGCCGAGCCTTGGCGAATTTTGGCGAGTTGATCCTTCGCCCAGTCCTTGTTATGTAGCGGCCTAAACCGCGCTTCTACTTCGGCCACTAAATCATCATAAGATGGCCACGTCCCCGTTGGGAGACATTGATCGATACGCGCCCGCGCGTAGGCTCCGGCAATCGGACCGGTCATCCTGGTCCAGACCATGAGAGTCCTGGCCCGTGGACTAGTTGACTGGGCCATGACAATGAAGGCCTTCATCTTGGCCCACCATTCTTCGAACTTGCTAATCGACCCATCAAACATGCCCGGGTCGGCGACACCCTTTTTCGTGGGGTCAACGTTTTGATTGGGGTTAGCGGCGGCCCCTCCGCCTTGCTGCTGCTGCACGCCGGCCACTGCGTTGGCGACGTGCTGTGCCACTTGGTTGGCGACCTGCGCCGAGATTAATGCGGTCATTTGCTGCATGAACTGCAGCTGGTCTTGGTTGAACTGGTCCATGACCGACGAAAGTTATGGGGGTGCGGGGGGGAGGTCGGATGGTTCGTCTGTTCCGTAAGTTGTACGGGACGTGCAGAACGAAACCCAGTAAGTTGGGGTCGGGAGAGGGAGAGCGAAGAGGGGGCGGAGAGAGGCGAGGGAGAAGAGGTTCGGGAGTACCGAAGATTTGTTGCTCAAGGGGAGTAACTTCCCGAGCGAACAGGAGCGGGGGAGCGGGCGATTCTTCCTTTTTAAGGTAAGGAGAAAACCTAACGCGGGGAGCCAAAGACTCCGACTTCTTAACGCGAGGAATGTTGACGAGAGATTTTCCCTGCCCTCAGTGGCGGTACTCTGTCTCAACTATAGTGCGGTAACTAGGGATACTGGTAGTACGGTTTCTACCTCCCGTGACGTAGGGGAACTACGGTTAAACTATGCGCTTCCACCCCCTAATGTGGGTTGCGCCTTCACACTGCCCTTGACGAACAGCGGGACTACTGACTACGTTTCTTCTTCAATCACAACCACCAGCCGATAGGTGGACGGGACTAAAGGCGTCGCCCCGTAAAGAAGAGAAGTGAAGAAGGTAAAGCTCCTTAACCCTGGAGTCCGGGTATACGTTGCCCTATATGCCTGGGCGCAAGCGGAGTAAGGGAGTATTGATAATCGAGTTCAAGTGTAACGCTTATAATCCGAAGACTATACTCGGTCACTCCTTGACTGATATAGAGCTGAGGGTAGGGAACTGAGTTAATGCGCAAGAGCACAAATGAACTCGATTGGAGTGTCTACGACAAGAGAGGCGGTATTTATACTACTACGAGTGTTTGTACCGTGGAATGTCGTAGAACAAACCAAACAAAGAGAGATAAACGCCATTGGCTACAGCCGTACACGCTGAGTCAAGGCGGCAACGCTGACCAAGCAGCTGACTAAGTAAAGCGTCTATGAGCGCGTCTAAGTAACCCTAACCAGAGAGTGGATAAATAAGGAGAAGTACGCTAAGACTACGCTACAACAAGTAGTGAAAAAGTACGGGCCGTTACACAATCCACAAATTTGGGCAAATCCAGCTGCAATGGGTGTGGGTATGGCGACGACAGGGGGAATGTGGACTCGATCGAGGCAGCAGATCTGGCATTCGTGGCACGTCCTGATGTACCAGCGAACATCCTGCTCTAACATGGGCCACCAGAATCATGTCAGTAGGCGCATACGAGTGGAGAAGATACCCTTATGGCCCAGCTCGTCATGGGCCTGGCAGATGATGTTAAGCCGCTTGTGGCAGCGGACCACTAGCTGGTGGCGGCCTTGGGGTTCCTTCCTCCACAACTCTCCTCCCTTTACGAAGTATCGGGAAGTGAGCTGCACCAGGCTTTCTAGCTCCTTCACCTCTAATCCATCTTATAGCACCACTCTCGGTCGTTGAGGGTAATGGAGCCAAATCGGGCGGGGAATCATTTGCCGCCCTCGTCTTCTTGCATGAGGATGTAGCCGACAGCGATATTGGAAGTGTCGACAGCGAGGATGACAGGACATTCTGAGTTGTAGTCAATCGACCGAAGGGCAGGGGACGAAACGATGGTGGTCTTGAGATACTCCATTGCCACACAGTGCTCGTTGGTGAACTTGAAGGGGACGTCTTTCTTGGTTAGTTCTACGAGCAGGCGGGCGTGCTTAGCGAAGTCTTTGATGAAAATGCGGCAATATGAGCATAGACCTAAGAATCCCCTGACTTCAGTGATGTTAGTGCAGTATGGCCAATCTTTGATTTTCTGTACTTTAGTCTCGTCAGGGATCCTTCCCTCATACTAAACTTTGTGGCCGACGACCACTATAGACGGGGTGGCGATGATGCACTTCTTGGCAGAGACCATGGCACCTGCATGTCGGAGGCGATGAAGGACGCGGTTGGTGTTTTGTAAGTGTTCCCAAATGAACCGACATATGCTGCCATTCTGCGGGATCATTTCGTAGGTGGCGTCGGCAAGTTGATAGCGTGATTTCGGCCCCTTAATAGGGCAGTCGTCGATGAAGGGGATGGTAACTTCAGGTATCTCGTCTTTAAGGATCCAGCAGACGTCTCCATGGAAGATCTGGATGGCGTTAGTATACCCCATAGGGAGTTTCGTGAGGCAGAGGGTGCCGATAGGAGTTTGGAAGGTGGTTAAGTCGCGGTAGTCATCGTGGATAGTGCGGTGGTCATAGCCGACCATTAGATCTAGGATTCCATACACAGAATGGCAGGCAAAGGCTTCAGCAATTGAGTCGACGAAAGGGGGGACCGCTGAATCCTGAATGGAGACAGCATTGCAGATAGGGGGCGGATGATGATTAGGGGTCGAGGACAGGGGCTAGCGGTGACTTGTAGCAGTGACGAGTGTCGGTGATAGGGGTTACTTCCTGATTAGGTGGCGGTGGCATAGGTAAGCGAAGGAAGCGGTCGTGGAAGCCGAGTTAGCCGAGGGTGGAGCGGCGGCAACCTTTCCAAAGGACGGTGGACCTACAGGGACTGGCTAGGGCAATAGAGAAGCTGGTATAGGGTTATGATATTCAGCCCTAGGGAGTATGGACTCCCTACACCGGTCCATCCACTCCCTCGCCTCGTCATCGGCGGCCACCTCATCAGGGAGGCTAACTTAGCCATGTGGGCCGCCCACATTTCTGGCACGAGCTCGCGAGTGGCGTTGGGCGAGAGGTCTCTCGGCTGCTGGACCTCGGAATTCCTAAGGGTGGGGCGCTGAGACATCGAGGGGGACATGTTGTGTTTGCAGTTGCAGCGAGTAGCGGTGGTGAAGAGACTTAGAAAAGAAAGGACAAAGTGGCGGCGACTTGTTTGGTATGTTTGGCAACCCTTTGTTGACGCAGAAGTATTTTTGCCACAGCACGTGACCAAGGTCCCGTCCCGCTTGCCATTGTTCCGAGCACAGCCACCTGTCAATGGAATCTTGTCACTGATCTGTGTCACCGAGCTCCCCTGACCGAGGACGGTCAGTATTTGAAGACCCCGGGAGGTGTAGGGAGTCCATACTCCCTAGGGCTGAATATCATAACCCTATACCAGCTTCTCTATCGCCCTAGCCAGTCTCCGTAGGTCCACCGTCCTTCGGAAAGGTCGCCGCCGCTCCACTCTTGGCTACCTCGGTTAATACAAGCGCTTCCTTCGCTTACCAATGCCGCTGCCACCTAATCAGGAAGTAACCCCTGTCACCGAACTCTTCACCGCTACAAGTCACCGCTAGCCCCTGTCCTCGACCCCTAATCATCGTCCGCCCCCTATCTGCGTCAGCCTTCGGCCCTTCATACACCTATCAAGTGTCTACCGACCGTCGGCAGTCTACCCTGTCACTTGTGACGTTGGCTACTCGGTGTCTATAGGCCCCACTCGAGACACTGACACAAGCCACTGCCAGTAGCACTGCTGCCCCGCACCAGACCGCCCCAAAGAGTCGCTGCAGCATCGGTCAGTAGCACAGATGCTCTAGGCATGTTCTTCTCGCCGCTTTGCCCTTTCTTTCCGCTTTTCTTTGCCTTCTTTTACCTATCTTTCATACCTACGACCTGTAGTGCTTTGCATTGGCGCTTTTCCCTTCAAAAATTTTCTGACATATGACATCTCCGAAATTTGCCGAAATATTCCTTTGTGACAGCCTCCTCTATGATACAAAACACTGCTGTACTTAGGAAAAATATACCCACTTTTCTGGCATCACCGACCCATTTGTCGTGGAGTAATGCGCAGCTTGATGCGGTCGGCTGGTCACGAGATTATGCGTTTGCAACACCACCCTCTGGTCTTCAGGGATCTTGTTGTCTTTGTTGCACAGCTGCAATGCACTCTGTTAGATACCTATGCTGTACTACAGTACATCGAAATCCTCTACCCGCTTCTCAACAACAACCTGCCTTCCCGCCCCATGCCTGCAAATCCTAATTGGATGGGATGCTTCACCAACAACACGCTCGTTTGCGACGGATTATATTTTGCAGGGGTACCTGTGTGGTTAGTGCGCAGAGAAGAGTTCATCCCTCCAACCATGAATATTGTCCAGCCAGTGCGTCTCACCTATCCCGATGACATAGTCAAGGCCGTATATACAGAAAATGGTGTAGCGAAGCCATTCCCAGCCATCTACCGTGGTCCCTGTGGTGCTCTCCGCCACTTCCATATCCGCCGCACTTACGAGGGCAACCTTACTGAGGAGCCTGAACCGACGCCGTCTATTTCCTTTTCGTCGCAGCTGTCGTCTAGCAGCGGGAAGCAACCAATGCAAAAGCAGACCAGGACTGCGAGGGAAAGGGTCGCTGCAGGACCTTCAAGAGGTATATGGATTTGATATATCACTCTTTTCCTGTTACTGATTAATGATGCATAGCATCCTCGCAACGTTCAGCAGGTGGAGAGGCGAGATGGGAAGAACCTGATCTCCCCGAAATACCCAAATCTCATGGTCTCTTTGCGTCGGCTTGGAGGATGCTCGACAAAAACTTGCAGCGGACAACATCGCCCCACATCGACCCAGGTTATCGTTTCCCCAAGCCGACCCTCTTCGCCAATGTAGCCTCGCCGCAGCGCAAGAAGACCTATCTACTTAATTGGCTGGCCGCTTGGCCACTGTGGATCAGCCAGGTTGATGTTCGTCCCCCCTCGAAATTTCCGTCCCCTCAAATGTGGAGAGATTTCCTGAATACGATCTCCATCTCCACCGAGCAGCCATCTTCGACATACAGTGCGGCCTCCAAATCAGCGGTCCGTGATATCTTGGGAGATGATATAGTTCATTTAGCCCAGGGTTTGGCGGGGGCGCCGGAAGCGATTACCTGGCATGGAATGGAGGTTCAAGTTGCATCGCTGTCAGATCCTTCTTTACAGTTCATGCGTTCCCTCCTATGGGAATTGTATGAACTTAATTTTCGTTACGAGCTTCTCGCCCTTGATCGGGTCTTGGCGGCACACCTTTGGACCTCAGACGAGTCCCGAATAACTCGCCAAACTCTATTATACAGCATTTTTCCCGGTGAGTCTGGCCTCGTCATGTGGTCTGAGCCCCTCCCGCAGGGACCGCAACAACTAGGTCTATGTGCCTCTAACATGCAAGTCGCATTGCCGTTTCTTAATAACTTTCGTGAGCTTTTGTCTGCTTGGCCTGGAGCACCTCCCCGTTCGCATACCCCTGCAGAGCTAGATGGTCAAGGGAATGCATTGGCGTACGAGTATTTTTCCCTCGCTTGCCAGTTTTATGTCCAAACTGCATTTATCTACTTGGGGCGTCAACCTTCCCTTCCCCGTTTATTTATATTCGTATAATTTCTTTTTCGTATTCATGTCACAAGTGTCCAGCAATGGCAGTGCATTTGAGTTTACTGTCAGCACGTGCGAATGTAGTTCACAGTCAGCACCGCAATTGTGCCCAGGGAAGCACGGTGCCATGAATCAGGCACATGATACACGTGGCTGACCATGGGCTGTGGGTTGTTTTCGTTTCGTTTTCATCCTCGGTTTCTGACCACTGGCATTCACCCTGGTAAGGAGGAAGTTCTTGTTGCATGTTGGTGGTATCTGATGTATTTTCTGTAGTTCCCTGACATTACTTCTGCCTCAACGCTATTCCCAGTATTATCTTGCAACTCCAGCCCCCATTTTCGCAGTATCGCCCACTCAGTAAGCAGAGAAACTTCCTGTCGTGAGTCGTGGCACGTACATACTGATTCAGAATCCGCAGAGTCCAATGTTTACTGACTTACTGTTGACTTCGTGTCTCAGTGTGCTACTTGTTGACTCCGTGTCTCAGGTTCATTTCACTGACTTTGTGTCGCACATTTCTGTCATCTAGATGTCTGTCCGCCGACCTAAACCTCCGAGGCGTCGTCATGCTTCACAGGCTTCCAACGCTGCATCATATGGTTCTCATCCAGCACAGACCTTGCCGGTTGTTGATGCCACGGTGAATGATTCCCTGTTGGTCAGTTTGCCTCCCATCACATAGTTTGTAGTCCTTACATTGGCATGCGTTGTCCAGAGTACCCCACACCACCCAGCCTTGCGGGTTGTTGACACCGCAGCAAATAATTCCGCAGCAGTCAGTTTACCCTAGGGTTTCTGTATCATTTATACTGACAACCCTCCCCAGAGTGCCATACGACGCCCGAGCTTGCAGGTCATCGATGCCATGGTAGATGATTCCCTTCCGGTCAGTTAACCCCCCATTTTCAGAGTCGTTATGTTGACATCCCTTCTCCAGAGTACCCCATACCACCCAGCCTCGCAGGCTGTCGATGATGCAGAAAATAATTCTGTTACAGTATGCCTGATTCCCCCTTTCTGGCGACACGAATGCTTACTAATGTGGTCAGAGCTCAACACGACCACTATTTGTTCCACCTCCCTTAGCTCGTCACCGCCGCCCTCCAGGCACAAAAGCACTCTACCTTCCTGCACCACCACCTGTCTTCGTGCTCCCAGGCCGTCAACGTTTTGCTCAGGACCCTGAAGTAATTCCAGATCAACCCCAGCGGCAATTGTGTCCGGATACTGATGTATTTGATGTTGTGAATGAGCTTTATGTTGAGCCAGTTAAATCACCATTACATGTGGGTGGCTTGGAGAAGCGACAAAACCAGTGGCGCCGGTGGTCGCAGGACATCATTCCTGCACTTGTTGAGCCATACTTACAGTACCTTGAGGCATCACACAATCTCCGTGTAGTGGTAGGCATCCAGAATCACCTGAGTCGATGTAGTGCATGTAGTACACACTCCTCCAATGTTACCTGTGTCTTCTTTGATCGTATGTGAAGTTCTTTGTTTCGTGGTGGCTGCATGCTTATCTTCCCTATCTACTAGGTCTGGAGGAGATAGAAATCAATGCTTGTCCTTGTAGGCCAGCTCCAGTATGCCTCATGCAACATGGACTGTTTGCAACCTCCCCTGTTGCTCCTACCCTTGCTGTTGATCTGCGAGTTCTGGAATTCCTGAAGAAACTATTTGTGCGTTTGACTCCAAATACCACTGCATGGTGTGAAGCTCTTGAGAGTTTCCTTGATGGCCAAGGATACAAGCTGCAGTTAAAGGTATGTTCACCACATTGCTATGTTGTTTGCCTTCCCTGTGGACATGTTTCTTGCTCTTCCTCCCCCTGCCCTAGTACCATCATGCCACTAAGTATGTTGATGCTAGGGCACTTACCTATTGAGGATTACATAGATTAATTTGTGGTGGGATATATAGATATACTTGCACATCTTTCTTCATGGTAGTTCTGTAAATCTGGATGCTTACCCTGGAATCAGGACAGTCTTCGTCGGCGATTCAGCAATGCCTATCACTGGTATACTGTATTAACAGTATATGTGGAGGATCATGTGGCTGCCCTTGTCCACTCCTTTGCTTCCCCCTCAGCAGAACAAGTGCTGGGTTTTCAGCCAAGTGGCTACTTGCAGAGCTGCTGTCCACTTTGTTTTGGTGCATCTGATTTTCAGAGAGAAAAATCTGCTCAGGATGAGTGAGTCATTGGAAAGTTCATTAGTGCCAGTGTGGGGGCTGACTTTTGGGTAGCCTTGACTGCATTGTTTGTTTGGATGCATGTTTCACCCAAAAGCGAAACAATAACCCTCGGAATACTGCCACCCATGACCCCACAAATCCTACCAATACTGTGTTCATCCCTGAATCAGAGGTAAAGGCAATGGAATGTTTTGTTGAGAAGCAGAGGGGCCTCTCTTCCAGACAACATACCCTGGCTGAAGGTCAACAAAGGGAGGACTGTGTTGAGGATGGAATGAAGGTACCTACCTCTGTGTTGGATGGATGCAGGGATTCGTTCCATGCAGCTGATGAGAAGCGGAAGAAGGCAAGCACCCAGTTCTTTGCAGACACAGGGCTCATGGCATTGCTTTGTCGTCATGATCGGGTTCTTTGGCTAGTCAATATGACATCAGCAGGGGAAAAGCAGCACTATGCCCTGGTGTTGTTGAAGCATCTCTTTGATAATCTGCCTGCTACCATGACTGTTGGTCTTCTGTATGACATTGGCTGTCAACTGGAGCGTAGTTGCTGCAAGTGGAAACTCCTTGAAGATGGGATTCTCTCAAGGCTGAAGTTTGGGATCTCTGTATTCCATGCATATGGGCATCAATGGCCATGCCAGATAGTATATCACCCACGAAAGTGTGCAGGTTTTGGTCTGTCAGATGGAGAAGGATGTGAGAGACTGTGGAGTTCTCTGAAGAGGCTTATTCCCACTCTCCGTGTGTCTGGGGCAAGCATGAATTTTCTTGTATTGTAGTAGTCTTAGTGCTAATTCCTTCCTTAGTATCACCAAAGGCTGTTTGTCCTCGACAACCAGATAAGACATAACCATGAGAAGTCTTATGCTGCTTTGGGCCAGTGGTTGAACAAGAAATGGTCTCTTTGTAAAAGCAAGAAATCAGTGGCCTTGGAAAATCTCCATGCACTGCATGTTGACATGCAGACTCTACAGAGTGAGTGGGCTGCACAAGTGGAGTCACAGACCCAACCATTACCACGTTAGTCTTCTCTCTGTACTCATCATCATATTTCTCACACTTCATGCAGGGCAATCAAAAAACAAGGGGTCTGAGCTGTTGGCACATATACTTGCCCTGGAAAAAACTGTTCAGGGCTACAAGAGTCATGTAGAACAATTGGAGCAGGATCTTGTCAATGATCGTGTCACTGACATCATTGACTACAATCTGCAGCTTGCTTCAGTTCAGGGTTCACTTGCAAAGGCAGATCAGGCTCTCAAACAGAAAAAGAGTGCATTGGGAGTGTCAGCACAAACTGATCTCCATCTCCTGAGGAACAACAAGTGGCTCCAAACCCACACCAATGCAAAAGCATTGAAGATTCGAATCAGGGAGCGACTTTGCCAGCGCAAGTTTGAACTGGAAAGGCTGGAGCAGTCATACCAAAATTCTGTGAATGGTAAGTTGGGGTTGTCTTCTGACTAGAACTTCCAATGACATGTTGTAGAAAGTCATCTACATTCCCATGTGGAGTCATCCATTAAGCGACGAGAGCCAGCCATATCAAAACTTGTCACCACCTATAACACCCTCTGTGGTGAATTATTGGGTATGATCAGACTGTCCAGAGCACCCCCTGGTGCTATCCCTCCTACCCCAATACCATCCAAGGGACTATTTCAACTGGATGTTGACAGTGATATTTGGCAGGATGTGGGTCTTGGGGAGGGCCTTCCTGATCCCCCACGGTGGCTGGCTGATGAGGATGTGCGTAAAGGCATCAGGTTCATGCTGGAGGTTGATCGTTGTAATGAAGAGGAAAGAAGATTGTCAAGGGAGCGGACCATACTGCAGGAGTGGTTTGCTGTGGAGTGGCATCATGTGCAAGTGGCACTGGCAAATGCAGGTCAGTGTACAACTGGATTTCCATGATATCCATCTGACAATATTTAGATGAACATTACATTTATCACCTACAAGCACATAAGAGTAGACTTGTTGCAGTGTATGTTAGGTGGGAAGCCATGGTTCGACACATTCCATATGCATGGGTGCCATCAAGAGCCTGGGGGCCCACACCAGAGGACATAGCCTGTTGTCTTTCTGCCACTTACAATTCATCTACATTTCCTGCTGCAGATCAGCTCACAGAAGAAGAATCACAGAACTGCAGCTCAGATGATGAGGACCTGGTGTCAGAAGGTCTATTGATGGCTACTGAAGAAATTGCATTGGTAGAGGAAGACTACATGGGACAGGAAAGTGAGGAGCAATTCACAGAAGATGAGGATTGGCTTGAAGATATTGGAGAGGGGTATTTACCCTCTTCTCCACTGAGGTCACCTGCAAAAAGGTGTAGGAGATGATGATTTGTAAGTAGTACTAGAGCCAATGTTGCATTACACTACCAAAAGAACTGTATATACCATCATTCTGGGGAGTGCAAGCAAGTCTCAATGGAATGGAGAAGGTAGTGAGGCTACCATGTGTTGGGTGAACCTTTGAAAAATTATACTGTCCAAGTGACTGGCATGTCCACATGCAGGCTGCTGGGGGTAGACAAGCCCTACTGCAGAACATCCACACCTGTGTGACCATTGGACCAGCTGAATTCCCCATAGCACAGCTAGTAAGTAGATTGTTTGCACAAATGGATGAAGGGGGGACAGTGATACAGACATGATCATCCACTACAAACTGCATGCTCATTTGAAAAAGAAATGGGAGTAAGTTGGCTGCCATGGTTGGAGATTTGCCATCCATCCATAAGAGGGATGGAGAAAAGCCGCATTGGCACTCCTGGCACATAGATTTCCCATCCTCCTATAAGAAGGATGGTGAAAAACCATTGTGGCACTGGTAGAATCCCCATGAGAGAACCCCGAAATGTGCAAGTGGAGAATCCCCATGCTGCATAAGAGGGGTGGAGAAATCCCATTCTGGCACTGGGGAAATCTCCACATCCATGGAGAATTCCCATC
Organism: Pisolithus albus; assembly: GCA_024613165.1. Taxonomy (NCBI): domain Eukaryota; kingdom Fungi; phylum Basidiomycota; class Agaricomycetes; order Boletales; family Pisolithaceae; genus Pisolithus; species Pisolithus albus. The sequence goes on from JANFAB010000102.1 coordinate 46,786, forward strand.
CCCCAATAGAAGGGGTGGAGAAATCCCATTCAGGGAGTTGGGGAAAAACCATACCCATGGGGAATATCCAATTACCTAATTGGAGATTCCCCTTCCCCCCACAGAAGGCATGGGGAAATCAGCTACTTAATTGGAGAATCACCATATCCATGTAGAATCCCCAACTGCTCAATTGGAGATTCCCCATCCCCCATAACAGGGGGGGAGAAATCCCATCCTGGCAGTTGGGGAATCTCCACACCCAAGGAGAATCCCCAACCTTGCAATTGGAGAATCCCCATCCCCTCATAAAAGGGGTGGAGATATCCCATTCTGGCAGCTGGGGAAACTCCACACCCATGGAGATTCCCCATCTGCTCAGTTGGAGAAACCCCATTCCCCGATAAAATTGGTGGAGAAATCCCATTTTGGCTGTTGGGGAATCTCCACACCCATGGAGAAATCCCACATTGGCACTTGGAGAATCTCCACAACCATGGAGAATCTCCAGCTGCCTGATTGGAGAATCCCCACCCCCCATAGAAGGCATGGGGAAATCCCACCATGGGAGTTGGGGAATCTCCTCACCCATGGAGAATTGCCATCTGTTCAATTGGAGATTTCCCATCCCCCCATAAAAGGGGGGGAGAAATCCCATTCTGGCAGTCGGGGAATCTCCACATCCATGGAGAATCTCCAGCTGCCTGATTGGAGAATCCCCCCTCCTCATAGAAGGCATGGGGAAATCCCACCATGGGAGTTGGGGAATCTCCACACCCATGGAGAAATCCCACATTGGCATTTGGAGAGTCCCCACACCCATGGAGATTCCCCATCTGCTCAATTGGAGAATCCCTATCCTCCCATAAAAGGCATGGAGAAATCATGGAGAAATCCCATTCTGGTGGTTGGCGAATCTCCACAGCCATGGAGAAATCCCATTCTGGCTTTTGGAGAATCCCCACACCCATGGAGACATCCCACATTGGCACTTGGAGAATCCCCATTTCCCATAGAAGGCATGGAGAAATCCCACATTGGCTGTTGGAGAATCTCCATACCCATGGAGAATCCCCACCCCACATAGAAGGCATGGGGAAATCCCATTCTGGCAGTTGGGGAATCTCCACACCCATGGAGAATCGCCAGCTGCATGATTGGAGAATCCCCACCCCACATAGAAGGCATGGGGAAATCCCATTCTGGCAGTTGGGGAATCTCCACACCCATGGAGAAATCCCAAACTGGCACTTGGAGAATCTCCATAACCATGGAGTTTCCCCATCTACTCAGATGGAGAATCCCCGTCCCCCCATAAAAGGGGTGGAGGAGTCCCATTCTGGTAGTTGGGGAATCTCCACACTCATGGAAAATCTCCAAATGCCCAATTGGAGATTCCCCAGTCCTTCATAAGGTGGATGGGGAAACCCCACCCTGCCATTTTGTAATCCCCACCACCATGGTGAATAGCCATGCCTCCCTTGGAGATACCCCACTTCCTGTGGTCTACCATTCAGACTGCATGTAACCTGGAGAATCTCCAAAACCCCCCTCAGAATTGGTCCATTTACCCTGGAGAATCCCCAAAACCCCCCTCACAATTGGTCCATTTACCCTGGAGAATCCCCAAAATCCCCCTTGGAATTGGTCCATTTACCCTGGAGAATCCCCAAAACTCCCCTCACAATTGGTCCATTTACCCTGGAGAATCCCCAAAACCCCCCTCACAATTGGTCCATTTACCCTGGAGAATCCCCCAAAATAACCTCAACATGGCGCAATTCAGGCCCCTATATAGGTTGGAGAAAGTCCCACTTGGACCCCAGACACCCCCTATATTGATGCTCACAATAGGGTACCCTTGGGAAAATGGGCATTCCCCTCTTTGGCCTGTCCATTCCTGGGGAATCTCTAAGCCTGGCTGTCTCAGTAGCATGTGGGAATACCCAAGAAGTTGACACCTATTAGGTATAAACATCTGTAGAAATATGTCAACCTAATAGGTCCCCAAAAGGGGGTGACTGAAGTGGTGTCTATGACAAGAGAGATGGTATTTATACTACCTAGAGTGTTTGTACCGTAGAACGTCGTAGAACAAACCAAACAAAGAGGGATAAATGCCATTGGCTGCAGTGCACCATGCTGAGTCAAGGCGGCAATGCTGATCAAGCAGCTGACTAAGTAAAGCATCTATGAGCACGTCTAAGTAACCCTAACCAGAGAGTGGGTAAATAAGGAAAACTACGCTAAAACTATGCTACAACTGGTAGTGAAAAAGTACGGGCCATTACACTATCCCCTCCTATGGCTCAACTTCCAGGCGAGACCAGATACAGTGAGGAACAAAACTGTTGCAATGTTTGCAACAATTTGATTGTGTGGGGTATAGCTTGGGATTGGGGGTGGCTGTGCCAATGGTGTAGGGTCTCGAGACATTTGTAGCCCTTGCTCCCAGCTTTCCATTGATGGTCTTTCTGAGTTCCAGAGTGCAGTGGCTGTGACTTTATAGGCCTATTACTGAGGCCTATGCATTGCAACAGTTTTGCACCTTTTGTCATGGTGGATGCAATCTACAGCATGGAGCCTGTTTTTGGGGTGGTAATGCCTGCTAGTGCTTACATAATATATCACATGATCAATCTAATGCTTTGTCAGCATGCAAACAATGCCAAACATTGAGCATGCATCACTTATCCCCTGTTCTGCACTGCAACTCAAGATATCACTTGTATGGCTTATGAGGATTACTCTCTCAGGGAAATATTGGCAAAATCACATGTTTACAGCACCACCATGAGTAGGGTGTGTGCCCAGTACCATCAATCCCTTAAAAAAAGTGCTAGGAGCCATTCCAGCACTGTTTCACCTATCAATGCCTGAGGGGTCCTGACACTAAACAGTACTGAAAATGCTGAAAATGCCATGGAGGTCAGTCTGACACTTCATGACATGAAGAATAAATCAATCCCTTCTCATCCCATGTATTTTTGCCCAAGAGAAGCTGGCCTCAAGCTTGGAGGGAGGCATAGCTTGCCTGTGAACTGTGGGTGTCAAGGAGGGTCAGCCAGACTATGCCCTGTACTGGACTTGGGATGACTGGAAAGAAATTATTTGGTCATAAGTGACCAATGGAAATGTTCATGGACAGACAGAAAAGGAAAAATCTGGACACTGCCAGCACAGTAGGCTTCCCCACCCTGACCCCTAGGATGTCAAGGAGGGTTTTGCTTCACCCTAACTTTGATGATGGCTTCCTTTTGGCAAAAATACATGGGATGAGAAGGGATTGATTTATTCTTCATGTCATGAAGTGTCAGACTGACCTCCATGGTATTTTCAGCATTTTCAGTACTGTTTAGTGTCAGGACCCCTCAGGCATTGATAGGTGAAACAGTGCTGGAATGGCTCCTAGCACTTTTTTTAAGGGATTGATGGTACTGGGCACACACCCTACTCATGGTGGTGCTGTAAACATGTGATTTTGCCAATATTTCCCTGAGAGAGTAATCCTCATAAGCCATACAAGTGATATCTTGAGTTGCAGTGCAGAACAGGGGATAAGTGATGCATGCTCAATGTTTGGCATTGTTTGCATGCTGACAAAGCATTAGATTGATCATGTGATATATTATGTAAGCACTAGCAGGCATTACCACCCCAAAAACAGGCTCCATGCTGTAGATTGCATCCACCATGACAAAAGGTGCAAAACTGTTGCAATGCATAGGCCTCAGTAATAGGCCTATAAAGTCACAGCCACTGCACTCTGGAACTCAGAAAGACCATCAATGGAAAGCTGGGAGCAAGGGCTACAAATGTCTCGAGACCCTACACCATTGGCACAGCCACCCCCAATCCCAAGCTATACCCCACACAATCAAATTGTTGCAAACATTGCAACAGTTTTGTTCCTCACTGTAGGCTGCACAGCAGTCAAAGGGTCAGGTACAGCGGAGAAAAAGAGACCTTCGGTCGAGACTAAATGAAACTTCCGGGGGGCACCGGGGTGGAGTTTGTAAAAATCGTTTATCGCCTCCTGGGCATTCTTAAGAGCAGATGAGGATCTAGGCTCCCAAGTGCGATCTTCTTCTGGGTATCCCCTCCAATGCACGAGGAACTGAAGATTACCATGCTTCAGACGGGAATCAACAATCTTTTCAACTTTGTACTCGACATCTCCTTCATCCATAACCCGTTGTGGGCCAGGCCGAGTAACTGGTTGCCCATCAAGAGCACCGAGATAAGGTTTCACCCATGAAACGTTCACTACCGGGTGTATGCGCATCGAGCATGGCAACTTTAACCTGACGGTGTTGGGTAACATGTCCGAGACCTCGTACAGTCCAATCCACTTCTCGGTCAACTTTCGGCTCTGCCGATCTTTCAGCGATAAATGGTTGGTAGCCAGCCAAACCTGTGAGCCTATGGAGTAAGCAGGGGAAGGGGTTTCCCAGACTTTCGCGTACTTCCTGGAACACTTGGAACCAGTCTTTAGCAGTTTCCTCTGCCGCTTCTACCTTAGAAGTTGTCGGCTCGACACCCATTCGTGGTGTATATGAACGAGTAACTTCAAAGGGGCACTTGCCAGTAGAGGTAGACTTGGAGTTGTTGTACGCGAACTGAGCTAGGGGAAGCCAATCCTCCCATCGATCCTGCTGATGGTTTGCATACATCCATAGATACTGCTGAATTTCATGGTTCAACTGCTTGGTCTGACCATCCATTTGTGGATGAAACGCCATCGAGAGCTTCTGCTCGACACCCAACATTTTAAATAGCTCCTTCGAGAACTGAGACGCGAACTGCGGTCCATGATCCGAGACGAGAGATTGCAGAAGGCTGTGGTGCTTCCAGACATGAGTTAAATAAAGCTGTGCCATACTAGCGGCAGTTTCCTTTTCGGTGCAGGGGATGAACCCTGCTTCCTTAGAGAACCGACCAACGACGACTAAGACATAAGACTTTCCAGAGGAGCTCCTGACTCCTATATCCATAAAGTCAGTCGTCAGATCCTTCCAAGGCCCATCAGGGATAGGTAGAGATTTGAGTTCGCCTGCCGGTGGCTTGTTACTAGACTTGCTAGCCTGACATGTCTGACAGTGCTTTACATACTCCTTGACATCGGGCTTCAAGGTAGACCACATGAACCCGTGTGTGATCAACTCCTGAGTTCCTTTTACGCCTCGATGACCCGCTAGTGGCGAATCATGAAGAGCAGCTAAGACCTTCTGTCTAAGTGCCTCAGGCACGAAAACTTTATCTCCATCATACAGTAAACCGTCGCGTCGATCAAGCGTTCCAGCATCGATCTTGGCCATTACACTGCGCAGTTCTTCTATGAAGGGATTTTCTAAGTGCACAGAGCGTACTTGTTCCGGTTTGATAAATAACGACTCCTCAGATTTAGCATTCTCGCAATTTTCTACTAAGTCCTTGCGGCGAGAGAGAGTGTCCAGTCGTCCCATTGAAACTCCTGGTTTGTGGACGATAACACAGTTAAAATGACTGAAGTACTGCGCCCAACGTGCCTGGCGTGGTTGAAGCTTTTGCGATGTCATGAACCATTTAAGGTTGTGGTGATCTGTCCAAATCTCAAACTGGTATGGAGTAGCCTCAAGGTAGTGATGCCACTGTTCTAAAGCATGGATGATGGCTAGCATCTCTTTGGCATGAACCATATAATTAAGCTCTGCTCCACTAAGCAAGTGACTCGAATAGGCAACAGGTCTCCAGAGACTGTCATCGCATTCCACTGAGAGCACGGCTCCGGTTGCGTAATCCGAGGCATCGGTTTCTAAATGGAATCTCCGATCCTGATCGGGGAACATAAGAATAGGCGCAGTCGTGAAGGCTTCCTTTAACATGTCAAACACCACTTGGCACTTGTCAGACCAGAGAAATGGAGTGTCCTTTTTAGTGAGGTCATTAAGGGGGCACACGACCTGCACAAAATCCTTTATGAAACATCGGTAGAAGTTCGCAAGGCCAAGAAAGCCTTGAACTCCATGAACAGAAGCGGGGACTGGCCAATCGTGCACAGCAGCGACTTTAGCAGGGTCCATTTTAACTCCATTCGTGCCAACTATCATACCCAGAAAGTCGACCTCTTTTTGCTTAAATAAGCATTTCTCCGGCTTAACGAACAAGTTGTTCTCCTTCAACCTTCTAAGCACCTCTAACACGATCTTGTCGTGCTCCTTTTCATCGTCCGTTTTGGTAAATATCATAAGGTCGTCTATATAAACAACTAGAACGTCCTCCATATCACCGAAGATGTGATGAAGAATGACAGTAAATAGACCCTTAATGGAGCCTCAGATACCGCAAGAATAAAGAAGATAATGAAGGGCCTCAAAGCAACAACAATAAGGCAGATATTGAAGATAATGATTGGGCAATAGTCTCTCTACAAAGGGGACAGTATCCTATGCAGGGGGGCTACTTGCTTTTTTGCTTGCTGCGACATATTGGTACTTATATACAAAAGGTAGCGCAGCCTGAAGTAAATAGAGGGAAACACTTTGTAAGGGGATTGTAAGTGATTGGTAAGAGGATTGGTAAAGGATTGGTAAGGCCAAGCAAGGCTGAGTAAGGACAGTAAGTGATTGGTCAGTAAAATCAGTCAGCATGACGAAGAATATCACTAATCATTTGAAATAGAATGAGTCATTAAGGAACGGATGAATAATGTGACAGAAAGGGGGATGAGTAAGTGCACTGGTCACTGCCAATTAAGGCATATGACTGTGAATGAGTCACTCTGACTCCTAGATCTGAGATCCAGATGATATGCTGTGCATCTGAAAGAAGAACTGTGGGGATTTCTGCCAGGGGCCAATTTTGGGGGTTTCCAGGGTAGTCAGGGCTTAGGATTTCGCAACTTTCCCCCCTCTCTCCTCTCTGCAAAGTGACCTGTATGAGGTGCAACTAGTGTTCTGGAGGGCATGAGGAGGAGGAGGGGCCATCTTCTCCAATGAGGGCAGGGGGAACTGCCTCAAATTGATCATGAATGCCATCAGATAGTGTAGATGAGAGTAATTGGTACTGCAGCTGTTGCAATTTTGGGAGAACAAAAGACAAGATTGAGAGATAGACATTGCAGGGGGCAGGAAGGAAAAATCCATAATCCTTTTCGACTGGAGAGACTGAACAACCACATAAGACCTTTCAAGCCTGACGACAGACTTGAGGTGACCAAAGAACATCTTCCTTGATGTCAGACTGACGAGGAGAACATGCTTGTAATGGATCGAGGATTTTGCCCCTTTCTTTTATCTTATCTAATCACTGATTAGATAACCGATTAGATCTTTCAGATCTTATCTACGGCTTTTCTTCGTTGGGCTGCATACCTAGCCCTTATCCAGCCATGATCCAGACTTCCGATTATGGATCCCTTTTCCCCCTTTTGTTGTTTGAGAGCTATTTATACTTACACTCTAGAACCTAGGTCTAGTACTTGATGATGTCATACTGACCTCATCATGTCATCATAGTGATGTCATCCTGATGTCACCACTGACATCATACCCTGTGCCCCTAGCCTTGAGGTATCCTCATGGCCCCTACCTAGTGAGTATATATAGTAGGCACAACCATGTACTATTCCCTAGTTCTATTCATTTTCATATTTGGGCATTTACCCTCTTGTCACTGTAAGAGTGATTGTTTAGCCTTGCTTAGGCTTCGTCATCGTCATCGTCGATTTGTGTGTTCTCCGACTGCCCCATCATCGTCGTCCACTTTGTTGTGGTTTGGTTTGTTTCTTGCCTCGTGTTCCTTCATCATCGCTGTTCTTTAGGTCGACTAGTCTTGCCTGACTCGTCACTCAAGCATGACTCATAACAACGCTGTCCCAAAGTGATAGGATGGGAGGTCATGGATGAGGGAGGGATGAACCAGGAGGCTTTGGGGTGAGAGCTGGTGGGGATTCCTGGCAAGTACTCATAGTTATTCTCCCTGGCAAAGGACACAAGTGAAGAGATGGTTGAGGAGGTGGCCATTACGATAAATATTGGCGAAATGGGTGTTCAATGGTAGAAATGATGCAGAAAATCATGGAGTGCGCAGATCGTTACCAAATTTGGCAGGCAGGATGGCGTGGTCGAGAGCTTCCCGTGAGCGTGGGAATAGTGTCGATATCTTTAAAATTGACAGAGATATTCGAAAAATCAGAATGCCATAAACTGGCACTCAAAAAGTTTTTGGTGCTCAAGCAGTTTCTTCCCTAATGTTAAGGATGGTTCTCGTGCGATGGATGACTGCTGGCCATATCAGTCATTCTTTGCATTAGGGCTAGGCTTCTCCATTCTTCATCATTCAGCTTCTGAGTCCATGCTCATGTTGCCAAACACCTTTGGTGTGTGACAGCGGTCCACCATAGCAAGACAAAAGCATGTCACATGCAATGGGCAAAGATTGGAAGATGTGTATATTACTTTTTGCACTTCTTTGCTGGTCTCAAGAGTATATTAGGCATGGAGGAGGTACAACTACTGGGTTTGATGTCGACCTTGATTAGTCATTGTGTTCTGCATTTAGATGATTATCACTAGTGCTAGCTTGATCAATGATCATCACCATGTCCTATCTGGTCTGGCTGTTAGATACAAGTTCTGGACTGGTTCCGGGCCGGAGGTAGAAACACCAGTCTTCACCGGTAGTGTCTTTCAGAAAGGAGTCGAAAGAAGAAGGGGGGAACAACACCCGTATTGACCTCAGTTCGTGCACTGGGTCCTTGGACAAGTCCGGGTTTGTCGAAGGTGACAAGAGAAGTTCTGAGTCCAGAGATCTGTTTGATATTCTGACTGAGGTATGTACCGAGTAGTTACCGAGCTTAAATACTGGACCCCGGCACATAAACTTCCGGTCCCCGGTAGTCTTGGTAAGCTAAGAGGGATGGCTATGTACGGGATGACTAAGGTGCGACCGGGGAACCTAGTACCGGTGCTACCGGTGACAGGCACAGCATCAGGGAATGGAACCTTAACACCAAACAAAGGAAGCGATAGCCCCAACGGGAACAAGGTAAGGAACGGTACCAGTAAACCGGTGTTTAGGACACCGGTGGGGCTTAGATGCCGGGGCGTGGCAGTGACCGTGGGCTCAGGAAGGACGGTTGTCACGAATGTGACAGTATCCCCCCCTTAGGGTCGAGCCCTCGAAGGCCCATCAGGATCACCATGAGGCTGGCATGAGGCCGGCCATCACTAATCCGGGACATGTGTATCCGTGTATTAAAGCCGGTGTCTGACTTCGAAATGAAGTCAATCCCCGTCCCTTCCCCCCATCCCCAAGACTCGACGCCAACCGACATGTCCCAGTACGCTGCCAACACCGGTCTTCCCCCCGCCTCTGCCATTCTCGACTGGACCGCCATCCCCAACGAGGCCATTCAGTCGGCGAGTGACGACGACCAGCAGGTCGCTGATGCCAAGTTCGCTGAACGCCAGCGCCGGAAGAGGCTACAGCGGGAACAGAAAGCAGCAGCCGAGGCCACCGAGCGAGAGCGCCGGGAGAGAGAAGAAGCCGAACGCCAAGAGAGGGAAGAAAGCGAGCATCGGGAGAGAGAAGAGGCGGAGCGCCAAGAGCGAGAAGAGGCAGAGCGCCAAGAGCGCGAAGAGACTGAGCGCTGGGAGAGGGAAGAGGCAGCACGCTGGGAGAGAGAGTCGGCCGAGAGAATGCAGGCAAGGTCGGAAGGTTTGGTAGGTGTGGGAGGAAGTGAAGTGTCAGCCGGGGGTACGAGAGGCAAGGGGAAGGCAACAGAACCGGACCGAGCGGAGACCCCGGTAGGCCCTTGCAACCGGTGCTTATGGGCCCAGGCCCAGTGCACCTTCGAACTAGCCAAGGCGAGCAAGCGAGGGAAAAGGTCGTGTGACCGGTGCACCGGTCTTAAGGAGCAGTGCAAACTCCCGGGGGTAGCAAAAGAGGGTAAAGCGGGGAAGAGGGTTCCGGAGGACCAGACCTCGCCTAGGGCCGGTGAAAAGAAGAAGCGCGCCAGGGCAAGAAGTCCCGAGGTGGAAGTGGTCAGGGGCCCGTCGAAAATGCCAGAAGCTGAGTCGGGTGGCGGCGGCCTTGTGGGAGCGCTGCACGCCATCGCCGAGGCAATTGACCGGCACACCGAGGAGATGCGGGAGCACTGGCGGCTGGCGAAGTCTCAGCACGAGATGCAGCGCCAGTTTAACAACCACCTGGGAGTTGCTACAGGAAACTGAGTATTGACAGGCAGAAACCGATGAGTCCGAGGGGGACGACACATCCGAAGGGGAACCGGAGAGCAGCAAGAGCTCGGACGATGGGTGGGAGGACGACGTCAGGGAAGAGGGGACGGATGCCGAGGTGGAAGTTTGAGTGCCAGTCCTGCACCGACCGGTAGGTCCCCTTCGAGGAAGAGTTTTTTTTTTTTTTTTTTTTTTTGTGTTATGTAAAACGTACGGTCGCAAACTTGTACTTCTTAGAATGCTACATACAGACTTCGGAATGACTGGTTCCCGGTAGTACACAATCTACTGGACCGGGACAGCCGGTTGGAGCGAGAACCGGTGAGGGGGGTGCAGGTAGTAGCGACCCTGAACCTCGGTGTATTATGGGTATCGGTTCTGGGAGATGGGTGGGAAAGGAGAGGCCTGGGCACCGGTGGTACCGGGACTACGGAAACCAGTATTGCGGGGGAAGGTTATTTTTGGCATCTGCATAGATGCCAAGGATGAATGTGGCTACTGCCCCCAACACGATGAAGGCAACCTTGGAGGTTATCCAGGGGTCTTCTTGGAACATGAGGACAATCTGTTGCCATACAGTGGGGCTTGGGGTCTCCCAGTGGTGGGGTCTCCTGGGGGTTGTGGTAGGGAGAGTTGGGGATGGGCGACGATGTTGACGGATCCTGGCTAGGGCAGGACAAACAGGGAGACATGGAATAGAACGAGGATTAAACAGAGGCATTTGATAGCAGATAATGAGAGGTGGTGTTTTGGTTGTTTTTTTTTTTTTTTTTTTTTTGGTAGCCTGTTCCTTTGAAAAGAACTTTTGGAAATGTTGAGGAGAAGAGGAAAATCAACAAGGGTTTGCAAACTAGGGTGGTAATTCTAAAAGGGGATAGCAGAGTCTTTTTCCAGAAGGCACCGTATGGTAAAAGGGTTAGGCTCCGAGCCTGTCCAAAGGGCCAGGTTTGCCGGGGTAGGCAGTGTGGAAGTCCAGAACGAGTTCACCAGCATTCCCTAGCTCCGTGGCTAACAGCCAAGAGGTTTCCTCGTCAGTACCTTTGTAGCCACTCCAACGCACCAAGTAGAGTAGTTTGCAGTGCTTTCGGCGCCGGTCTATCTTCGAGTCTAGAATCTCGGCGATCTCGAACTCCGGTTCACCATCTACTTCTACCGGTGGAGGTGGGGGTTGAACTCGATTAGGGATATTGTTAGGGGTAGCGGGTTCGAGCTGGGAAACATGGAAGACCGGGTGTACTGCCTTCATGGTATCTGGCAGACGGAGGGTATAAGAGTGGGTGCCGGGCTGAGCGATGATAATGAAGGGGCCTAAGTTCTTGTCTGCGAGTTTGTGGGAGGGTCTGGTGGTACGGAAGTACTTGGCCTTAACGTAGACCTGATCACCGGTCTTGAGCACCAGTGCCGGGAGCCTTTTGGCATCGGCCGGTCCTTGGTACCAAGCCTGTGCATGGGCCATCTCTTCCCTCAAGAATTGATGGAGCGAATCTAGGTCTATCGCATACTCCCGTGCCCTGGCGGAAGTGAGGTCTCTTTCCGGAAAAATGGACAGGTTGGGGTGGTAGCCCTTGTTTGCAAAGAACGGTGATACGCCGGTGGTAGCGCTTGGTGCATTGTTGTATGCAAACTCGGCTAAGGGTAGTAGTTCCGACCAGTTATCCTGCTGATAGTTACAGTAGATCCAGAGGTACTGTTCGAGGGTTTGGTTAGTCCTCTCGGTCTGGCCATCACCTTCTGGGTGGTATCCGGAGGTGAAGTGTAGGCGCATGTCTAGCACTTTTCCGAGGGACCGGAAGAAGTGGGAGACGAACTCTGTGCCCCGATCTGAAGTAACATGTGCTGGAACACCATGTTTAGAGAACACATGGATTAGGAATAGCCGAGCTAGTTCTGGGGAGGAGACGGTGTCATGGGTGGGGATGAAAACTGCCTGTTTCGAGAGCTGGTCAACTACGACCAGTATGGCGGTGAAGCTGGAAGAGGCCAGTAGTTGCTCGATCAAGTCCATGGAAATTGAGTTCCACGGTTTCTCTGGTATGGGGAGCTGCTTGAGAGTACCATAGGGCCGGTGCCGAGGGGCTTTGGCTCTTGTGCATGACGTACAAGACTTAACGTAGTCTTTGATGAAGGTACGAACACCGGGCCAGGTATACTCGCGCCGAATGAGCTCTAGGGTCCGGTTCTGGCCGAAATGTCCTGACAACGGGTGGTCATGTTTGTACCGGAGTACTTTAAGGTGTAAATCATTGATGTCCGGGACATAGATCCGATCATCAAGACAAAGAAAACCGGCACTGTTGGTGGACCACCGGGGGTTCGAGGTATCAGAGAGTCGGTGCTGGGCCACCGGGTCTAGGGGTAGGGCGGAGAGAATCTCGGAGTGGAGTTGTTCAACGTCCATAAGTAGACTGGCACGGAGGACCGGGTAACTGAGACAAGTGGCTCGTAGGGAAGTAACCAGTTGTTCTTGGGTGAATACCGGTCGGAGATTGTGGGGGTTCACTCGGGCATAGCCCCTATCCCCCTCTTTGGGATAGACGTCCCATCGTCGAGTTAGGGTGTCGGGCTTAGCACCGAGTTTGCCAGGACAGAAATGAATGATTAGGTTAAACTGGGAGAGGTATTCCGACCACCAGGCTTGGCACCGGGTGAGAACCTTCGAAGTAGAGAAGTATTCCAGGTTCTTGTGGTCAGTGATGACGTCGATAGGGAGAGGAGCGCCCTCAAGGTAGTGCCACCAAGACCGAAAGGCTTCAAAGATGGCCAGGAGTTCCTTATCGTGCGTGTCATAGTTGAGCTCCGGTGCCGAGAGAGTGCGGGAGAGCAACTGGATGGATGTGGGAGTCCTCGCCGGTGAGGGACAAGATGCCGGCAATGGCATAGTCGGATGCGTCGGTCTCAACCGTGAGCTGGGCGCCAGGCACAAAATGGGTGAGGATGGGGGCAGTGGTGAAGGCCTCCTTAAGTTGGTCAAAGGCGGCGCGGCACTCGGGAGTGAAGTTCCATGGGGTGTTCTTCCGGGTGAGGCAGGTTAACGGAATGACAATGCCAGAATAGTTGTAGATAAACCGCCGGTAGAAGTTTGCAAAACCCAAGAAGGACTGGATGTCTTTGACCTTTTGGGGTTCGGGCCAGTCGCATATGGCCTGGATTTCATCCTGGGACATGGTTAGGCCGGCTGGGGAGAGGCAGTAACCTAGGTATTCCACCGAGTCCCGGTGGAATTCGCACTTTTCTGGCTTGGCATACAAGCCATGTAGGCGAAGCCGGCGCAGCACTTCCCTGACATGCTGCCAGTGCTGGGACTCGTCGTTTGAATAGATTAGGATGTCGTCTAGATAGACCACCACACACACATCTAGCATATCTGCAAAGACGGTGTTCACAAACCGCTGGAAAGCGGCCGGTGCATTAGTGAGACCGAATGGCATGACCAGCCATTCAAAGGACCCATAGCGCGTACGAAACACGGTCTTCCACTCGTCACCTTCGGCAATCCGGACTAAATGGTAGGCGTGCCAGAGGTCAATCTTGGTGTAGATTTTTGCACGACTAGGTGAGTTGAGTAGGTCGGAGATAAGGGGTAATGGGTACCGGTCTTTCTTGGTGATCTTATTTAGGCCGCGGAAGTCAACACAGAGACGGAGGGAGCCATCCTTCTTCTTGACGAAGAGGACCGGCGCTCCATGTGGGGAATTAGTAGGTCGGACAAAACCGGTGCTGAGATGTTCATCAAGAAATGCCCGGAGGGCCTCCAGTTCCACGGTGGAAAGGGAGTAAATGGGCCCATAGGGCGGGGAAGTGCCTTCCTCCAGGTCAATCTTCAGATCATGTTCGCGATGAGGGGCCAACGATGTAGCCTTGGACTTGCTGAACACATCTGCGAACTCGTGGTACTCCTGGGGAATGCCGGTAAGGTCCGGTTTCTCGAGTTGGGAGGACCGGCTGGTCATTAGGGGTTGAGAACGGAGCTGTAGATTGAACTGCACAGATCCTTCTAACTTGCAGGCCCGGGCAAAGGCTGCAGCATTGACGAAGGCAATATGGGGATTGGTAAGGCCAGGGGCAGCTGGCGGGTCAGGATGCGAAAACAGATGCTCCGAGGAGCCGGGAGAAGTGGAGTTTTGGGACTCCGGTGCAGGGGGTGACGTCGGTGGGGTCAGCATTCCTTGTGCTTTAGGCCAGAAGGTGATACTGCTCGAGACCCAATCAATCAACGGATTGTGGAGGGTGAGCCAGTTGTATCCTAGTACCATTTTGCACTCAGAATCTAACGAGGTCGCATAAAAGGTCACAGAAGTGACATCGCCGGTCTGGAAGCGGAGGTCGAGATCTACAGCTTGGGTAATGACCGAGTTGGAGGAGCCATCAAAGAGCCGGAGTTGGACCGGTGGGATGGAGTACAGGGGAGCATTGATATTATTCACAAAATTCCTATCTATGAAACAATGTGTAGAGCTGGAATCTACGAGTACCGGTAAGGCCGGGGTATCGTAGGACGGAAGGGAAACAGAGGGCATGAGGCTATTAGGGTCCAAAAGAGCAGAAGCGTTGAGGTTAACTACCCTTGGCACACTACCGGGTTCAACACAGCCCTCGCTGTGTGCTGGGTCTAGAGGGCTGCTGACTATTTTTTTGCCTCGGTAGGGGCCTCCGGGTTAGTCTCCAGAGTCACCGCGGCTGCGCAAGCTTTGGCGGTCTTCTTTGGGCAGTCCTTTGCCATGTGTCCTTCTGCACCGCAGAACATGCAAAGCTTGTTGTCGAAACACCGTTTGCGCTCTGCTGTGGTTAGTTTACCATCCTTGCCCAGTTTGCTGGAGATGTTATTGTCCGGTTTCGGGGTGCCAGGGTTGTGTCCACCGGTCTTTGCCAGTGTGGACGAGCTCGGGTTTGCTGAGGACTTTTCCTTGTCCTTAGCCTTAGTGTCTTTACCGGAGCTGGGCTTGGAGGACGAGGAGGACTGGTTGCCGGAAGACCGATTCTGACGTTGGACTTCCTGACGCCGCTCCCAGTAGCGAGCATCGATGTCCTGAGCCAGATGGCGAAGATCTTCCACGGTACGGGGTTTGCCGACCCTGCTTATTTCGTCTTTGATACGGTCAGGGAGGCCAGCATAGAAGAAGTGCCGGAGGGCACCGTTGCCATAGCCCCGGACCTGTGAAGCTAGTCGATTGAACTCCACGACATACTTGTTGATGCGTTGACCATCCTTCATACTGAGGTGGTCAAGCTGTGTAAGGTTGAGTTGCCTTAAGTCACACCCGCGAACTGTACCGTATGGTATTCGCAGTGTAAATTTTAAGACAGTGATGTCCTTAAGTCACTACGACGATTTTTATATACTAGACATGCAGGCATGTGATACCGGAGTATCACATGCCTGCGGATGATTACAGACATTCTAAATTAGGGCACGGCCCCTAACACCCTCCCCCTGTAGAGCCGACCTAGGCTCGTAAGACGAGAAGAAAAGAAAAAGAAAAGAAAAAGGAAAAGGAAAAGGAAAAAGAAAAAGAATAGGGAAGACCCTATGTACATTCACGCGAGATGTTGAATCTCGCAGCACTACTAATCCGAGGGTTACGCCTCATTTCAGCAATGCAGAGCAAGGTACGAAAGGTGTTGAACCCTTCGTACCACAACTCGAACTGAGGGGTTACGCCCTCGAGAAGACGATCCAGCACCCGATGTAGCGTCCCTTCTACATCGGAGCCGGCTCGTCCCTCATCTCGCCCTCCTCGGGCTCGTCATTTTGTTCGGGAGTCCTCTCCCGCGAAATTCGACCTTCCACCCCCAAGTAGTTGGGCAGGTCATAGATAACTACAGCGGAGCAGAAGTCCCTAACGATAGGGAGTTCTGCGTCGCTGATTGTGCGGGCCTCGTAGGCCGCAATGCGCTCGGTAGCGATCCCGAGGGCCCTAGCCTGGCGCTCGACCCACTCCTTCGAGCGGTTCTCCTTCAATACTGGAGGGTCGTTGATTGCCGCCCTCAGAAGATCGAGCGCGGCTCGCACGTTGGGGTCTCGTTCCCCCCCATTATCGACAGCGCGGGTAATGTACTCTCTACCCGCCCTCCTGGCCCAAACGAGGGCATCGTCGGCATCGTGAGGAGTGATGCCATTAGCCGCGAGGTATGCGGCGATATCAGCCATACCGGCTGAGCGAGTGAACTCCCCTTCCCAGGGGACACGGGTACCATCACGAGGGGCCACCTCGGCACATTCCAGAAGGGCTCTGTAGCGACCCTTCGCTGCAAGGAGACGAACTAGCTCCCGGAACCAGACCATCCGGTCATAGCTCCCTCTGGGGACTGGAGCCAGTCGTTCGTAGAGGAGGAATCCTCGTACTAATTGTGCTGTGGGAGGGCTGATTTCCCACTCGTCGTCGTCGGGGCGCTCACTGACACCTAGCGCCCCAGGGAACATTCGCGAGAGCTCGGAGCTCTCGTCTGAACCGTTGTACCTATTCTGGTACTCGTGGATAAATTTAACCCAGTCAGCGACTGGGGCTTCGAGGCTCGGAGCCTCTCGTGGTAGTTCGGGGATCCCCCCTTTTCCCTTCTTTCCGGAGGTTCGACCTCCTCCTCTAGGATTAAACGCTCGACCCCTTGGAGGGGGTCGTTCTTGATGAGCAGGGGCTTGGGGAACCCCAGGGTTTTCGACCATCAGGCGGTCGCGGAGAGGCACGATGGGTCTCTGACCCATCTCTGGCAAAGGAGCGGCGGGTTGACCCTCTATCCGCTGTTGTAAGGCCGGCTGTCCACCGGCGGGTTGTAACGCGAGGGCTTCTTCCTCCCTCCTTGCCCTTTCCTTGTCTCGTAGCGCCTCTCTCCTCTGGCGCGCTTTCTGGGAGGCCCAAACAGGCGGCCTCCATTCCTTGAGTGCGAGGTTCATGACCTCGTTCGTGTCTAACCTGCACTTTTTCCACAGGTTAACGTAGGTGATCAAATCTTGCGCCCTACGGACGCAAGGAGCGTTCTCCTCTGGTTCTTCGTACGCTTCGGCGTACAACTTGCGGATTTCCTCCGCGGTGTTAACGAGTCTAATGGGACCCATTATCCCCCTGTCCCATCTGGTCACTGATGCGACGAGGTTTCCTCGTCTGAGGGGAACAGGAGGGGGGGTCCCCTGGCGAATGTTGGCGAGGGCGGCGCCAAGCCTCTCATCATTATAGGCGTAGAGGTTGTCATTGATCCTCACAAAGAGGATCGACCTCACGCCATCCCTGCCTTGCCCAAGGACCCGTACTCTGTACGGGTTCTCTTTTCCCGTAAATTCAGGGAAGAGGGTTCCCTGAGAGGCAGTATCGACGACCATAGGGATGTCGTCATCGTAGCATTGTTGAACGGAGGTATCTTCCTCCATGGCGGTGTATTCGTAATCAGGCGCTGCCTGATGGGTATCGTCGTCGAGCTGCTTCGCCTTGCCCTTTCTCGACACTACAGGTTCAACCTGCGACGCAGGTTTAGCCTGTACCCTCCCCCTTGAAGAAGAAGAGGGCTGTGGTGCCGGTGGAGGCGGCAGCCTGGAGGAACTAGCCTCCGCGTTTGATGAATAAGTACGCCCCCCCAGGGAGGCGACACGAGCGCGTTCGAAGTCACGCGCAGCTTGCTCAACCGTAGTGGGAGCGGGGATGGTGGGGGTAGGTTCGCGTTGAAGATCATCGATCTTCCGGAGGGCACGACGGAGGTCGTAGGAGGTGTCCTCGAGATCACGCTCGAGACGGCTGATACGACGACGTAGGTCGTCGTAAGGGGTACGTTTGATGAGACGCGCGGTCTCATCAGCCAAAGTAACGATAGCAGGCATGATACCTGCGTCGGACAAGGCCATGCCTTGGGAGAGATGAAGCGCGTAAGACGCGCACTGGTCACAAGCGCCGTGATGGCGCAATAAAGGAAACTGGGGGTGGCATTCCCAGTACGGGCAGGAACGTTTGTCCCGGCGGGGCTCATACTCGAGGGACGACGAGCGTGAGGGTGATCGTGGCCGCTTCTGGCCACTGCTGACCGTACGCAGACTGCGTCGGTCGACGGGGGACGGGGAGTACGAACGTGATGGCGAGCCATCGTGAGGCGCGTCGGAACGCGCAGGGGATCTGCCTCGCCGGGGCGAGGGAGATCGGGACGGGGTGGGGCTAATAGAGCCTTGTGGGCTCGGGGGTTCTCTGCGACGGTGATCGCGGTGGGACATTGTATCTACTAGAACGTTATGAGCGTTAGAGAAAAAGAAAAAGAAGAAGAAGAAGAAGACGGAGTATTGTAAAAAGAAAATCACGTGATCAGTAAAGTTAATGCACGTGAAACGGTGAAAATGTGATCGGAGGAAAGTATATACTCTAATTAAATTTGGTAACTATGCTGTGCTCGAGGCCGACGGTATTATTGACGGTATTATTTTTATTTTTATCTTTTGTTTGTTTTTATTTTTGTTTTTTCTGACTTGTCCGTTTGCTTCCGGTAGTAGTCTCCCGACTACGTTTAACCACTTAGTGGTTACCGTACGCCTACGCGTACTATTTCGCCCTTCGGGGCAACTGGCGTATACTTTGTACGCCCTGGAGCTCGAGGTACCTGTCGAGGGCCTCAAGCTCCTTACAATTAGACACCGGCTCCCATGTCGTGTCTCCGAGGTTCCATCTCACAAGGAACTCTACCTTGTTATTCGTCCACCGGTGAGCCGTTATCTCATCTACTAACCACTCCTCTTCGTCGGTCATACCGACATCGTAGAACGCGTGCGCGTCACGCCTCGGGAACAGAACATCATCGTTCTGTTCGTATCTGCGCAGTAACCCGACGTGGAACGTTGGGTGTATGCGCCGCTGGCGCAATTGTTCTGGCAGGTCCAGAGTGTAGGTGTCGTTCGCGCTGTCACAGCGCAACACTTTCATCGGACCGATGAATTTTGGCACGAGCTTTCGTGCACGTCCCTTCGGAACGCTCAGGTTCTGAGTAGAGAGATATACGAGGTCCCCCTCTCGAAGGCTGAAGCCTTCCTTTCGTTTCTTATTCGCATGGTACGTCTGTATTACCCTGCTTTCAATGATGGCGTCATGGGCCATCTCAAGATTTTCTAACGCTTGTTTTACGAAGGTCTTTACTCCCGGTGCCGTTGAGGGCGTCCCCCCTCTGACTCGTTGCATTACTTCGGGCATGTACCCGTAATTTAACTCGAAGGGTGCGAACCCTGTCGAGCTACTTATGCTCGAGTTGATCGCGAACTCGACCATTGGCATCTTCGATGTCCAATCCGTCTGGTCTGGTCGGACCATGGCTCGTAGCATCTGTGCTACATTCCTTATCGCTCGTTCAGACGCTCCGTCTGTTTGTGGATGGAACGCCGTCGACATTAGGAGTTTCGCTCCCAACATTCTGTGCGTTTCGCGCCAGAAAGTCGACGTGAACTTCGCGTCTCGATCTGAGACTATCGTCTCTGGTAGTCCGTGTAGTCGGACGACTTCCCGTATGAACATCCCCGCGAGCTCTGACGCTCGTATCGTCGTAGTCACCGGTACTAGGTGTACCATCGACGTTAGACGGCACAGGACCACCCACAGGTAGTCGTGCCCGTCGCTCGGTGGGAAAGGTCCCACAAAGTCCATTGCTATCGACCCCCAGGGTCTTTGCGGCACAGGCAGACTGTGCAATAGACCCTTCGGTCGTTGATTGTCGTTCTTTGTCGTCTGACATATCGGACATGTTCGACAAAACTTGTCCACCTCCCGGCCGAGCTTCGGCCACCAATACCATCTGCGGATATAGTCCGCTGTCCTCTGGGATCCAAAATGTCCCAGCGTCCTGTGCGCTTGATCGATTACTCTGGTGATAGTATCATCGCCGTCGTACTTTGCATGGGGAAGGCATAACACCTTCTCTCCTCCACGATTTCTCGTGTACAGAAGGCCATCTTCCCCTTCGAACTGAGGATAGTGTGACGGCTGTGCCATCACTTTCGCGAGTACAGGATCGCTTCTATATCCTGCGCGGATAGCGTTCAGGAAGCCTGGTGCTTCTCCAAATATTATTGGGGAGGCTTTAGAGGCCTCGGCAGATTCGAGTATCGTAGGGTCTTCCTGCGCACTTGCGCTAGGGGATTCCTTGTTACTCTGATCTGCGGCTGAGGCCATCTCTTTAGCCTCTTCATATCTTTTCTCGACCTTTTCCTTCAACCGGCTACTCTTCCGAGGGGTATCTCCCTCTCTCATCGCTGATAACTTCAGCTCTCGCCACCTGTCTTGAGGGAGGTCATCCCCCTCTGGGTCCAAACGTATATCTGCGTCGGCCCATTCTACTTCATCATCGGAGGCTACGTCCCCTCCTTCTTGCTCATAGTAACGAGAAAGGCAATCCGCTACGCGGTTCTCCGTGCCTTTTGCATAGACGATGTTTGCGTCGAATCGTGACATGTAGTCCAACCAGCGGACTTGTCGGCTCGACAGTTTTCGTTGGGTTTTGAGGTACCCCAATGCCTCATGATCGGTGACGATCGTAAACTTGAAGCCAAGGAGTTTATCCTCCCACTTCAAGAGCGCTTCGATTATTGCGAGAGTTTCTCGCTCGAATGTTCGATAATTCTGTTGAGCATCGCTCAACTTTTTCGACATAAATCCTGCTGGTCGGCAGGTTTTCCAGTCGGGCCCTTGCCCGTATAATGCACCCACTCCATAGAGTGATGCATCACACACGAGCCATATTGGCTCTTCTTTTCGCGGATCAATAGGCCGCAGGATCGGATACTTGCACGCAAGATCCTTGATCACTTGGAAGCACCTGTCGTGGATTTCCCTCCACTGAAACGGATGTTCGTTCCATTGTATACCAGTCAGGGGTGTAGTATACGCCGATATGTCTGGCATAAACTGTGCTAGATACTCCACTAGTCCTACGAACCTTTGGACTTCGTTTAGGTTCTTCGGAGTCCTCCAGCTCCTGATTCGAGACATCTTGTCTCTGTCGGCGTGGACGCCCTTAGCGTCTATGATGTGCCCTAGGCAGTCCAATTTTTCTGCATAAAGGTCGCACTTCTCCTTCTCAAGGTAGAAGTCGGCCTTTTCTAGTGTTTCAAACACTATCCTGAGGTGTCGTTCGTGATCCTCAATTGTGTCGCTAAAGATGAATATATCATCGAGATAGACGTATACAAAACGTCCTATGTGATCTCTGAAGATCACTGTCATAAGGCGTTGAAACGTCGCAGGGGCGTTACAATCTCCCTGCTGCATTACTTGACTTAAGAAGGTCCCATATATCGTCGAGAAGGCCGTCTTCCAGACGTCTTCGGGTTCTATACGAACTTGTTCATATGCGTTTGATAAATCGATCTTTGAGCGATACCTCGCTCGCGCTACGTCCATTCGTATCTGGTCCTGATCCGGGAAGGGGGTGACGTCCTTCACAGTATTTTCGTTTCTCTTGCGGCAGTCAATGACTGTCCGCAGCTTTCCATTTTTCTTCGGGATGCATAGCATCGGAGCAGCCTGTGGGACGCTTTTCAGCACCCACCATTCTGCATCCGTATACAGTCGGCTTTTATCCGACAACTGTTGTTTAAGCGCGTCAGCGCACCGTGGCAGGTGATACGCGTACTGCTTCCTTTCGTCTATCAGGGGGATCCTGTGGTTTACCTCCCGTAGTGGAGGCAGTTTCGGGATCACCCCGCTAAGCCTGTGCTTATACCGTTCGAACCATTGGTTCCGTAACTGAGGTATATCCTCATTGCTCAACAATTTTTTTGGCTTTATTATTGCGAGATGTTCCTCGCTTTTCGTTGAGCCCCTTGGCTCTTTTACTCCATCGGATCCCCTCCCCCCTTTAGAGCCCTCGTGAGACTGAGGCCTCGCAGGGCGCGAGAGTCAATGCTTAGGACGGGATTTACCCGTCATCAGAGCCTCAGGCTCTGTGAGAAGAGGCACGCATTCCGCTGCTATCTGTATCGTCTTCTCTGCGAAGTTTAAGATCGCTTTAGTTTGTCTTAGGAAGGGGATTCCTATTATACAATCGTAGCGGTCAATATTCGCTACATCGAAGTATATCTCTACTTCATAGTTTCCAATGCGCATTGTGGATATTCCACCATGAGTAATCTTCGACCGGCTGCCTATGCAGCCTAATTGCAGCGTCAGCTGCTGTTCGAGGGGAAAAACCCTCATCTTCGTGACCTTGGCGAATGCCGGGCTCACGAAATTACCCGTACTCCCGGTGTCTATCATCGTATACGCGGTACATCCGTTAATTATGCTTTGCAACGTTGCGCACGTTCGCAACTCAGGACTTATTTTGGGACGAGATCCCACTACATTATTCGTATGCATAGCATACCGAAACGATCGTGTCAATGACTTCGTCACCGGCTCGATCTTTGCAGCGAGATCCATTGCTGCCAACCGTGCGGTATGACGATATTGTCCTTCGTCGTTCGTGATAATCACATCACCGTGGGGGGTCACCACTATCATATCGTCGGGATATATTCCGACACGGCGATTAGTTTCAGTGGTTCGTTGGAGGCGAACCTCCATTGTTTCCAGTGCTCTTCGCACTTCTGGGGCCACGCCACTGCGTTCCCCCAGTATTTCTAATATATCTGCGATCGTCTGAAGCCTGTCGGCTTCCAAGGACCGTATCCGGTCTGCCATGGTTCGCATCGCATAACGCGTGCGATCCATGTTCATTCCGTGTCCCTCCATTTGCGCTCGGTCGCAATCTTCCCAGCCGTGGTCGTACTCCCTACGAGCTAATTGCTCTGGGTATCGCAACGCTACGTTCAGCGTAGTATCTCCGTCGATTGCCGACCCGGATACGTGCTCTATTCTCTGAGCACATTCTCGGCATGTAGGTTCTTCATGGATTGCACCGTAGATGGGAGACCAAATCCATCGATTTCTCGTAGACATAGTATCTACCGCGCTATTAAATTCTATGGCATCCTCCATTTGGGAGTCCATATCTTCGTCTGTTATCCTCAGAGACGCACTCCACAGAGGTCCCCCTGTACCTCCCATTACCGATGGTTGATATTCCATCGTATTGTCTCGGTTGATCCATACCTTACCCCACAGGGTATTGACTATCACTACGTCGGGATAAATCCCGATGTCACTCTCCGCCATACTTTGGCGGCGTATGTCAAATATGGCATTGTCCAGGTGCTCTTGTAGCTCCTGACTGCGTCCTGGCAGATGTCGCACGTCCTCTCGTGCCAATACCATTTGTCGCAGGGCATTCCTACGATAGCCCTCGCGGACTCTGAGATGGAATGCCATCGTCTGCAGCGCAGCCCGTACGTGATTCGTACTACCATTCGCATCCGAGAGTCGTATGCGGTTTCCTTCTCCTACCCCTCTGTGGTATTCACGCCTAGCGTGTTCTTCCGGTACATTAAGTGCTCGTGCAAGGGACTCATCCCTACTAAGTAGCCCTTCTGCTACATGGTCGACTCGATGTCGACATTCATCGCACGTCCCTTCGTGCACTGCTCCATAAGTTCTGGACCATTCCCACTTTTCCTCCTGAGGTTCTTCTTCGTAGGAGCTTCCTTCATTTGCATCTGGGAAATCACTTCCCGCCTCGGAGACCTGGTCTCCTTTTGACGAGTCTTCGTCATCATGTACAATGCGCATCATAGCGCAAGTTACCTCCTCATCGGAAGCAACAGCTTCATCTTCTTCGTGTATAGCGCCGAAGTATGCGACGGGCTCGTCGTCGTCGTCAATCTCTGAGTACATTTCGTACTCGTCGACGATTTCCACTTCGTCACAGTGTGATCCCTCCTCGTGATCACTAGATTCGTTGTGACCGGGTTCACTTTCAACGACTTTTCCCTCGTCGGGTTCCTCCGACTGATCTTTTACGAGGGTATCGCGTCCCTCTTCCTCTTGGACGTCTACAGCGTATAACCGCGGCTTAACCGCCGCTTTGTTCTTGTCCTTTCGAGGATGAGGGCAATCTGGGGCCATATGGCCCACCTCCGAGCAGTTGAAGCACGTAATCCCCGGCATGAACCTTCGGGGCTGCCGTCCTTTCTGCTGCGAGTCGTCTCGCTCTTTATGATGGTACTTATGGTCACCATCCTTACGGTGGAACTGTCCACCCTTCCTTCCAGCATCAGCGCCTCTTGGCGCAAAGTTCGCCTTACGTCGATATAACGTATTTCCCTTCTGGAAGTACTTATAATTGTCCTTGTTCATGGAGCTACCTGCGCTCCTGTTTCCATGTGGGTGTGAGCCACTTTGTCCCTGGGAGGTCTTCCCTCCAGAGCCGGCGTGGCTCGTTCTCATATGCATATTCACTGCTTTCTGCGCAGTTTCCATGCGCCTTACTTCTTCGAGGATCTCCTCGATCGTTGAATGCTCTGCGGATATTCCGCGAGCTTCGAATATCGATTTAATTATAGAGTGCGGTAGCCCCCGCAGGAACTTCCTCCTGAACGAGTAGTCGTCCGGAGGCTGCACCATTCGGTGCGCACGACGCTTCAAGTCGTTATAATACGCAAGGGCCCCCTTGTCATATTCGAACCTCGTTCGATCATACTTGTCGGCAGCGTTCTGCGCCGACGCCTCGTGGACAAATCGCTTAAATAGTCCACATATGAGTTCTTCGAAGGTCCAGTGATGTACTTGTCGATTCGGGGAGTCGACCTCTTGGTCATACCATTGGGAGGCCAGACCCTCCAAGTACAACCCAGTGTACAATACGCGATCTTCATCGCGATCAGGACCGGTGACCTTGAATGTACGAAAGTACTTTAATATCTGGCCCAGCCAGTCGTCGAACTTATCCAGGTCATCCTGGCCTCCGTACTTCCCGGGCTTAGGCGGGTTCATCGCCTTCACTTCAGGTCCAACCTGTCCCGTCGGTAGCCCGACTTGTTCCCAGATACGCTGTGCGTATTTGTTTTGCATAAAATCCATGTACCTCGTATTACCTGGGGTGAATCCCCTCAGATAGTTCGGTCGGTTTCCCTGGACGACACGTCGTCCCCCAACTATGGGGATTCTCCCATACCCTCGAGGATCGTCATCGTCCTCTTCGTCCGGATCATCACCGCCAGGGGGTCCTCCTCCTGGAGGGCCACCGTCAGGGGGACCACCCCCAGGGAATCCCTGACCAGGGAAGTTTCCCCCATAGTTATTTCCTTCGGGAGGGCCGCCTCCATCTTCATTTCGGCCGTACCGAATCTCGGCCGCTTCATCTCGATCATTTCCTCCAGGGGTATTATCCCTGTTTCCTCCGGCAGCGTTTCTGGCTGCAATAGTGCGATCTCGAGCCATCTGGTGGAGTATCGCAGCCCCCCGCTCGTTTCCAAACATCTGTCGGATTATATCCGAGTCTCGCCTCGAGAAGTATGCAGGGCGATCTGGCATGTTAGGGGCGAATCCACCCCTTCTGCCGAGAGCATCAGTCCTTTCGAATGGGAGGTTTTCCCTCCTTACTGGCATTCCTGGCCAGAAATGAGGGATTGTCCCCTCTCTCTTAATCGTAGGTTCGACATCCGGAGTAGTCGTCCTGCTCGCACTCTTGGCGGCGAGTGCCCGCCTATACCTCTCTAATTCTTCTGCGTGATGCACGCCGGGGTTCACCCCGTGATTGTCGAAACCTTCGGGGCCATACCCGTATTCCAGCCATTGTTGCTGCAGATTCTCGAGAAAGTCATTCATAGCCTCGAAGGCCATGCGAGGGTCGATTGGGGCATCCCTCTCACTCGTCTCTCTCCTCGAAGGCTCTTCGCCTTCTTCAAATATCTCAATTGGAGGACTCTGAGTCCTTCGTACTAACACGGGGTCGGAAGACATTCGTGAGTTATCTAGCTCAGTGCGCTGAGGAGTAAGGGGACTCATCGAGTCTCTGGCTGCCTCATTCCCCTCTCTCGCAGCTCGTTCGATGCTGCTCCCCAAAGTCGTTGAGGTATTCAACCCTCCGGGCATATGCGCACCCGGCGCTACAGATCCAGGCTGTCTGGCGCTCGTCTCTTGGGAGGCGCTTCCGGCCGGCGGCTGCCTGTCCTCCGTGTTCCCATCATTTCTTTGGACCTCGGATGGTCCCTTTTGCTTTCGACGACTATTGTCGTCTAGAGGGGGATCCCCTCCGTCGGGCGGCTTGCTCTGGCCCGACTTTACTGCGCGAGCATATGCGCGGGTAGCCGTGCGGCTCATTGCGAATACTTTGACGACAGTTCAAAAAATTGTAAGGTTGAGTTGCCTTAAGTCACACCCGCGAACTGTACCGTATGGTATTCGCAGTGTAAATTTTAAGACAGTGATGTCCTTAAGTCACTATGACGATTTTTATATACTAGACATGCAGGCATGTGATACCGGAGTATCACATGCCTGCGGATGATTACAGACATTCTAAATTAGGGCACAGCCCCTAACAAGCTGGGATTCAGCATCGGCCACCGGGTCATGGGGGCCGAAGTTGGACTGGAGTTCCAGGACGAACTCAATCCAACTGTCCATCCATAGGGGGCGTCGGGCCGGAGTACCGGTAGGGAGCAGGTCGGGTTCGAACCATTCCAAGGCCATACCTTTTAGGTATGATTGTGCGAAGACAACCTTTCGGCGGTCCTCACGGTAAGACTCAGGTCGGCTTTGGAAATTAAGTTAGCATTGGATTAAGAATTGGCAGAGCTTCTTAGGATTGGTGCCGTCGAAGACATCCGGCTCCCAGACTTTAGTGCGAGAGGAGCTGGAGTCTATGTCTTGGCAAGAGTTCCTGGCCAATAGCTCGATGGCCCGAGTGAGGGCCCCGAAGACGTGGGAAGGGTCATCTTCTGTGTTGCGAGGGGCGAAGGGGTTATCTTCCGGGTCATCTGGGTCACCCGGGTTGTCATCGGGATCGTCATCACCACTGCCTCCGGGAGCACCGGGAGGAGGTGGGGTGTGGGGATGCCGATGGGAAGGGGTAGGAGTGACCGGGTCTGTGGGAACCGGTGTATTGCTGGTGCGACGTGCGGTTAGTCCTTCGAAACGGTCGTCTGGGTTTGGCTCGCTAGTGTGTCTGCTGCTAGCTAAGGCCGAGAGGGCCGTTTCTCGCCGGTCAACTGGAGAGGGGTTCCGAGAGGCAGAAGGTGCCTCTTGCTGCTGTAATGCAGTTTGGCTGCGGGTGCGGGTCATGGTACTGACTTGCCCAAGTGCAGTCAGAATATACTGTTAGATACAAGTTCCGGACTGGTTCCGGGCCAGAGGTAGAAACACCGGTCTTCACCGGTAGTGTCTTTCAGAAAGGAGTCGAAAGAAGAAGGGGGGAACAACACCTGTATCGACCTCAGTTCGTGCACTGGGTCCTTGGACAAGTCCGGGTTTGTCGAAGGTGACAAGAGAAGTTCTGAGTCCAGAGATCTGTTTGATATTCTGACTGAGGTATGTACCGAGTAGTTACCAAGCTTAAATACTGGACCCCGGCACATAAACTTCCGGTCCCCAGTAGTCTTGGTAAGCTAAGAGGGATATCGGCTATGTACAGGATGACTAAGGTGCGACTGGGGAACCTAGTACCGGTGCTACCAGTGACAGGCACAGGTCAGGGAATGGAACCTTAACACCAAACAAAGGAAGCGATAGCCCCAACGGGAACAAGGTAAGGAACGGTACCGGTAAACCGGTGTTTAGGACACCGGTGGGGCTTAGACGCCGGGGCGTGGCAGTGACCGTGGGCTCAGGAAGGACGGTTGTCACGAATGTGACACTGGCAATCACCGTGTTGTTATGAGTTGTGCTTGAGTGATGAGTCAGGCAAGACTAGTCGACCTAAAGACAGCAGCGACGAAGGAACACGAAGCAAAACAAACCAACAATAACCAAAGGCGGGGACGAACGATGATAGGGGTAGTCGGAGGGAGGACACACGAATCGACGAAGACGATGACGAAGCCTAAACGAGGCTAAACAGTCACTCTTACAGCGACAAGAGGGTAAATGCCCAAATATGAAAATGAATAGAACTAGGGATCTAGTACAGTGATGTGCCTACTATATATACTCACTAAGTAGGGGCCATGAGGATACCTCAAGGCGGAGGCACAGGGTATGATGTCAGTGGTGATGTCAGGATGACATCACTATGACATCAGGATGGTGTCAGTATGACATCAACGAGTACTAGACCTAAGTTCTAGAGTGTAAGTATAAATAATGCTCAAACTGTGACAAGGGAGAGAGGGATCTGTAATTGGAGGTCTGGATCGGTTCTGGATAAGGGCTAGGTGTGCAGCCCAATGAAGAAAAGCCCGAGATAAGATCTGGAAGATCTAATCGGGTATCTAATCAGTGATTAGATAAGATGAAAAGATAGGGGTGATCTTCGATCCATTACACATGTCTTATCTGATTTACAAATGTGAAAAATTTCCCTTCCCCATCTGAAGTATTCACCACACTGGAGCAGTCTGTAACAGCCTGTGTAATTTGCATCATAGTAATGAGACATTCCAGACAGTGCGGAAAGTATGTACTGGAACACTCTGGGACAGCATTGGGACAGCCTGGGATTGTGTTTGGGACAGCCTGGGATTGTGTTGGGGCAGTCTGTACCAATATAGCCAGTTAGGTACCTTATTGGGGGTAGCTGGGGATCTGGGGCAGCAATCCAGGATGGTCCAGGCTGGACAGGTTGGACAGATGGAGGGCTAGTTTGCTGATTAGTAGTGTGAATCATATATTCTAATCATAATCCAATCTGATTATTGTGAAAAGTACTACCAAAGTCTAAGAGATTTGTTACTATTGTACAATGCAACTCAGAGCTAACAGCCTATAACCCAACCATATTCCGATTGGATTACTTAACATCACCCTCGTTGTCACCATAGGAATATGTCTGCGAATCCGACCGGAATATGGTCTGATTCAAGAACACTTACCTACTATATTCTGAGATGTTATGACACCTCAGCACCCTCAGCATATAGTCATATTATGACTAATATTCTGACCATATTCGGATGCGCTACAAAACTCGTTTCCACAGTGAGTGTGAGCAATAGTACACATTCAATACATTGATGTGGCACACTTCATGGTCACCCTTCAGGGAGGCTGAGTCACTATTGCAAGGTCAGGATACCACTCTACCACCTTGGACTATATGGAATGGGTCCAACATAAATTGTTCCAACCCTACTAGATGGCTTTCAGCCGACCTGTTCTAGTTCTACACTGTCCCTCGTAGAAATGATGGGTATGGTGTTGCAGCACATTCACCTGCTGTCACTTACCCATGCATGTTCACATCCCTGCCAACCGATAGAAAACTCACTGGATCATATAAACTATCTCGAATGCATAGTTGGCATATTTTATCAGTGATTCCACTGTATTCCACCTATGATACTTCAATTATACCAGTCAAGGCAATCAGCCCATTTCCCGGGGCTTCGGATATCTGTTCTACATCCTTTCACCTCTCCCAGAGAGGGGCTGTGTTTCATAGTGTCAACGAAGGTAGAGGAAGCTCTAAACAAGGATGCATGATAACCCAATTTGTCTTTTTGGGAAGTGTCTTCGCTCGGTGAGCACCCTCCCACGATGCATGCGAAGATTCCAAAGCTGATATGCGTCACTAAATATCCACTCCAATGATCAGAGAAGGCCAACCTGGAATGATACCCTCCAGCTGAGTGCACAGACGTAATCCTCTCAAAGCTTCTTCGTCCGTCGCAACGACGTACTCTGCCCACCCACTGTCCTTCAACCAGGAATGTTCCGGCCCAATGCCAGGATAATCCAATCCGGGGCCGATAGAGTGTGTCTCCACAATTTGACCAGCGGAATCTTGCAGGACATATGCTCGAACTCCGTGCAACACACCTGGCTTACCTCTAGCAAGAGTACACTGTGACACTCGCCGTCGATGCCTTACCGGGAGTTAGCACGCGAGGACGATGTGCTCATCCATATACCCACCTTCGCCTCCAGCCTCGACGCCCACGAGATGCACAGACGCATCTGGGATGAACTCGTAAACGGACCCAATAGCGTTGGTGCCGCCTCCAACGCATGCGATAATTACATCCAGAAGGTTCCCATTGGGCTCGTTCATCTATGCCTTTATTTCGCGTCCGATGACCTTTTGACAGTCACGAACGATAGTCAGGAAGGGGCGAGGACCGAAGCAAGATCCGATGAGGAAGTGCATCGTAGCAAAATTCATGACCCAATCTCTCATCGCTTCGTTAACAGCGTCCTTTAATGTCTTGGAACTGAACTCGACGGGAACGACCTAAGTAGACCTTATTCAGTAGCATACTTGATTCGAACTCCAAGTATCTTCATACAGTACAGCAAACGTTGAGGGCTTGTCTCCTGCAGGGAGAAGACCAAAACGTCTGGTACCAAGACTAGTCCAGCCCCTGTTTCGGCCATGATGCGAGTTTTCCCGAGAGGCTTAACCAACAAAATCTACGTTTAGCCAAAAAAATCGAACAAAAGCGAGTATACGCGCACCTGACCAACTGCGTTGCTGATCTGATGTGACACTGCATGATTGTTGTAAAATATGAGGCCGAGTCGAGTGTACTGCATTATCCGTGAATGCGTATGGATCCTCTCGGTCCGGCCAGAGTCACACACAGTTCCCACACTTTGTCAAGCTCTCCGCAAAGTACAACTTGGATGGAAAATTCATGTAACCGTAGTGTCTTTCGAACTCGGCCCAGAACGTTGGGTCCTCTCACGTCGCATTGTGAGCCTCCTCCAACTCGATGAGGCAGTCGAAAGGTGCTTCCGGTACATACTGACCGCCGAACTGAGAAGAAGTGTCATTCCAGCCGGCCGGCAACGACGGGGTAATGGTACTGCGAGCTTTGAACGCCGGCAGTAGAGGAGTTGGAAGACGACGATCTGTAGAAGTTCTCGACTACCTTTGGAAGTTGACTGTACGGCGCCACTGTTTGATGAGGGAGTCCCGGCGACGACATCATCAGCTCCAGCTTCGATGACGGCGTCGAAGTGAAGACATGTCGCAACCCCAAAAACCTACGGCGAAGGGAACGAAGGTGTGCTTGCGAATACGAGCGATGGTATCGGGAAGTTCGCTGTTCACGAACCCTTTCACAGACAATCCAGTAGTCCCCATCTGAGAGAAGTAATAAGCGTATTAACAAGAAGTCACAATAACAAAAGAACAACTCACACGTGAGGCGACGTAAATCAACGAGTCCGCGATGCAGGTCAGGTAAGGAAGTCGGTGCAGAGATGTCGACGGTGCTGCGAGAGGGACATGGGAGAGCCTACGGACCCGTCAGTGGGTCTTCCTAGGCTCAGATTCAATGCCGCGTGTTCACCCAATGTTAGTGCATTTCTCGCAGAATCCCAAAACCTCCTCCAGTGGGAGTTCCACCATTATGAATCCGTTCGCACCAGCCTCGCGAGCACCTCGTACGGCTTTGTCCTCTCATTATGCAAGGATAGCATTCCAATCACCTGCATAGGTCAATTAGCACGAACGACCTCATAATGTCGCACACTAGACTCACCCATCAGAAGCACCGGTACAGTAAGACCCTTGCTTCGAACCTATTTGATTTGCCTGAAGATCGTTGCACAGTCGACTCCATTTTGAGGAGCAATCTAATGTAATCCGCTTAGACTACGAATGAGCTGGAGACCGAACGCACTCACCTGAATGGCAGGACCGTGTGCTGGGATCCGAGAATGGGACGCCGACTTCGACGATCAGCTCCTCCACCCTGCACCGCTGAGAGGATGGGGACGGTTTCGTATTTCCTTGGATAACCTGCGTTGACGAATGCTACTAGAGCACGGCTTCCCTATAGATTGTCAAGCGGATGAGGGACAAGCTAGTGGTTATCGCGAACCTCTGCTTGTTTGCGTCGAACGCTACTCAGATAGCGACCACGACGATATTGGGGTGGTAGGGAGTAAGTGCACTCGACATGTAGCCTTTTATTCCGTTGGACTGGGTTGTTGGATTTGAGTCGTGATGCTGATTGGATATGCAAAATGCAATTGAGGGAACAGATCTTCGTTCTGGCTTTCAAACGTTCTCGAAACTGCTGCAGTACCACGAAGATGTTTTGAGGCATTGAGCATATCGTCTGTAGAATACCAAATGACCATGTAAACAGTGGACCCGGCCGTGCTCGCTGGGTGGGGGTTCCCCATACATTTGGAGTGTGTAGTCCCAGCGACTCCAACGGGGGTGGAAGTGCATTCGCACCTGGGAACACCTGCGAGCTTACATTTTCCGTCATCGACAAACTCACAGATGGCCAGTGAATCACACGAACCTCCAACGAGGACGTTTCACGATGCAAGTTTGGTGTTGTCGTCGACTGAGGACTCACTCCGATTATGTAAGCGTGGACGTCGACCAAAGCCGCGGGGACAACTCGGATCATCCCGCGACACGTCCGAGGCGCTGCTCCGCCTCACTGGCGAGTCCAACGACGATGCCAAAGCTAGCTGATGTCCTTCGCACCTTCATCGAGGCTCACAATGACACGTTCGAGGCGTTTCTCCATCTCATTTCTCCAAAATACTCCATGTCAAGGACGACCATGCAGGTGGCCCACAGGCACGTTCATACTACCCGCTGTCCCAACATAGACATTGAGTAAGTGCATGAGATTGGTCAGATACAAGACAGCATCCGGATGAACTATGACATAGGCATCCAAGTGGGCATGGCAGGACAAGGTATGGTTTATATGTTGGTCATCCATCCCAGCATGCGATGCTGCAGGAAAGCATAGGAAGGAGACAAAAGTCGGAGAGTCAATGCGCAGAGAGACAAGGCGCAGGAAAGAAGAAGGTTTTGGATGCAAAGAAAGCATTAGATCTTATTACGGTGCGCGAAAATTTGCTGTCTTGTGATAACGTTTTCGTGTTGGGAAAGGAGAGAAACTCGTTTCCTGTACAAGATTCCGACTCTCATGCGTGCTCTCAAGCCGTCGTGATACTCCCCTCACAACCCTTTCCGCTATTGCAGATTCTACCAGCAAGGAAGCTACGCAGCCCAAGTCATTCAATAATCCACCACTTGCGTTGTCACAGCCGTCATCGCATAAACAGAAACTTGCGTCTTTATCAGACGAGAAGCATAAATCCCCTCAGGAGTATCAACGACGCTCGGTACAACTCGTAGGTGTGGGGGTGAAGGATAGCGAAGCACTTCTGAAACAAAGCGGTCCAGCGGAGGGGAGAAATGGTGAGTCGATGCCACAGTTATTCAGTGGTCACTAGTAGGGGTGGGCGGAAAGGGCTGGTTACCGCGCGGATGGTGGCTAGACAGAAGAGGAAACAGAGGGGGGAATAGTAAATGGAAAAGTCCAAGGCCACAGCTTGTTTTGAGAGAAGCCCTCTGCGTCTTCAAAAGGAAAGAGAAAGAATCAGGGAAGAGGTGCCCCCCGCCATGGCTATACGAGAGCTGCTTTAGTTGTCATTGTGGTGCGGGCACCTTACTCAGTCAGATACCCTCCACCCAGTCATCGTGACATTTCAAGTACCCGGTGGACACATCCTTCCCAACCTACGGTTGACTTACTTGTGCATCTCTGCGTCACACCTCGCATTCTTGTTCCTTACGGGAGAGTAGGGTGCTAAAGCCATTCTTGATGTTCTGGATAAGATCGAAGATGTGGTCAAGGATACGCCTCCCATGGAAAACAAAGCTTCATGGTTCGGTAACCCTGCGTTCAGGATGTTCTACGGCAAAGGAGACGATGTGGGTCTGCTGCCAACGTAGATCGCTAACGCTGCTGACCCCTCCGTACGTTGGAATTGATTAACACCGTCTCCGCATGCCACTCTTGCTCACTTACCAGAAGATGTCACCAATGAAATATCGGCTTACTTTGTGGATACATGGGGCAATCGCGAACGCATCAATCATGGAAGCGGGATGGAGCTAAACTTTTTGTGTTGGTTGTGAGTGCGACGACACGCTGTTTAGGTTGATTCCCATCTTCTAGCATTTGTTTGGAGTGGGTCGGGTTTTTAAGCGAGACTAATCATATTGGGCTGGCCATTCGGGCGTTCTGGCGGTGAGTTTTGCTGCCGTGGTTCATTGAGGGAGCAGACCACTGAAAAAAAAAAGAGTGTCATAGGTATATCCAGGTGATGCGCATCCTCCAATCGATGTACTGGTTCGAGCCTGCTGGGTCCCATGGCGTAGGGGGCCTCAACGACTACCACTTCTTGCCATTCCTGTTCAGATCTGCTCAACTGAGAGGTACCCTTATTTCTTGTTTCCGTCGGTTCCTGTCGACGTTAACTGGCTATGCTCAGGGCACAAGTATCTCCGTTTAAAAGTGATCTGTGATAACGAGGTCGTCGACGAGCTGGTGGATGACAATACATATGTACATCGCTCGTATCAAGTTTACCAATTCTGTCTATGTCCGTGCGTATTTTAGTTCTGATAGACTTTTAAGATTGAAACTGCTTCTCTCCCCAGTGGCACTTCCCTGTGCCGGACGACATTTCAGCTGTAAGAGGCCTCAGGATAACATATACTCAACCCTCAATCACTACACCTTTTCATTTGAACTGGTTACACAGGTGAAAACAAAGTCAACGCAGGCATGATCGAGATGTATAAAGCGATGGTACTTCCCGTGATGCAACCCATCCCATTCGGGGCTATTCTCCCATATGAGGGTCGTCCTTTCGCATCTGCGACAGGTAACGAGCATACCCACAGGGCAACATGTCCATGAAGGATGGGGTGACTGTTGTGGGATACCTATCGCGAGTGCTTTTGCTGCTTCTTAGGAAAGGCAGGAAGGAAGAAGACCGAGGCGCCTGGGATGCGACCGGTTTCATTTGCTTGATATGGTCGAGCGCAGCGGAGTTGAACGTTACTAGTCCTAGGGTAGTGACGCCTATTGTGGAATGTAAATCCTTGCATATTCGTCACTCGGATGTACTTGTCATCAATCATCAATGTTGTCTGACAGAGGATAAGGTGTACGTACACAATGCTATCGTCCAGGCGTGGAGATGTTCGGCGATTCGCAGCCTGCAAATGTCATCATGCGAAATTGCACCTTGCATGCGGGGATATCCGTAAACCAAAGTCGTGAGACATAGACAATGAGATGACGGCTGGCTAACCAATAAGATAGGAAAATGATTGTCTGACCTGGCTCGGAAGCATCCACTATGCTAGGCATTCTCTTGAGTCGGATAAGTGGCGCGGCGCTGAACTGTTGATCCTCAGCCAACTGGTTCCTCAGCAGACATGAAGTGAACACTCTCGAGATGCCCCTTCTAGAGTGGCGTTCTCGAGTAGCTACGCACTCATAGCCAAGAAAATCACTGCCTATCTTTGTCCCTCGTGTGTTCATAGAAAGGCCCGGCAAGGATGTGTTATCTCGAATGACCGTCGATAAGCCGCACTCACCCCAAGCGATACGAACATGAACCTCAACTGTGTCTTGAAAAACTGTAGTTTCGGCGTTACCGTAGTGCCCCGGAAAATAGTCTCGACGTGGACTGCATCGTGAATGGTGAACTCATTCCATGCAATGCTTGAAAACGTATCATAGTGGTTCCGACATCACGAGGGTTGAATCAGTTACACTGATGCTACGGCCCAAGCGATCATTCCACGGGATATCTATCGACTTTCTAGTCAGATCAGTGGCCAGTCATCAACGTCTCTTTCGTACGTACGGATAACGACTTACTGATGGAGGCATTCGAGCCTAGAGAACAACCAGAACCATGTCATATGAAAGTAAAATGGAATACGCATACAATCATCCACTCGGTCGCAACGTTCTGCAAGCAGGGCGGAATGGGGGAATGAGAGCGACGACAGGAAAATTGTTTATGGCTCAGCCATGCCAAATAGAAATACGTTATCGGCTGGCAAATAATGTCTGGTAAACTGCGGCGTTCCACTAGAAATCTGGTGGATCACAGCATCCAGCAGCCATTCGGATCCCGGTCCTGGCATTTTGGTACACTGGTAAGTGCGCACGACTCACAGAGAAAAATAGGTTCGCACGCAGACACAGGACTAGTGGCACTATCGATGATCGGCTCTTTGTCAGTTGTATTCCTTTCCTATCTCCTTCGCTGCTGCCTGAAATACGTGCGGCGGAGTCTAAGGGCAATTCCCCAAACCCAAGATCTTCGCGACGATATTACGTTATCCTGGAGGGTTCAGCGAGGAGGACCCACCGATCGATCGTTTTTGTCCACGTCAGACACCGGAAGTCTGAGTCTTCTCTTATACACGGACTGAGAACCTTTTACCGGCCGGCTTGGAATGGTGACGGTCTGCACACGCATTTTATCACCCGTGTCTTTGCCAGGGCCCCCGTTCTAGGCCGGCTGAGGGGTGATTGGTTTTCCAGGGTAGAAAAGGTCTAAACGCGACGAGATGGGGTGAGTGAAGAGATGGATCACTGAAGGAGTCGGGATTGACGGCCGCAGAGATAGCTGTCACGTGACCAACCAATAGATACCACTGGCACCACCGTCGGTGCTCACAGCAAGTACTCAAGCGATACAACTCGACTCACAACTGTTATACCGCTCGAACAATCGATTTCCAGATGCAGTCAAGAAAGCGTCGTTTCCTGAATTCTGGAAAATCCACTTCATCGTCGCCAGTCATCCCCACGGTAATTGTTCTGTTATTGCCAACGCACCAGACTAATAGATTGGCCAAACGCAAGTCGGAAGCGCAGTCCCAGCAGATTTCTGGAAACAATGCATCAGATGCAAGACAATCGAGCCATGGCTTCAAGGGAAAGCTAGTCGCTATGAAGAGTCGCCTCGCTTTGTTTCCCCGGGGCCAGTCGAGTTCCTCCGCCACCCCAATTGCAACTGGAAGTGCCCAGGAGGACCCGCAACCACCAGAAGTCGTCCAGAATGATGGTGTATGTGATCTGTTGTATCCAGCACTGCAACGAAGCTCAGCATGTATCTTTCAGACACAAGCACCAATCGTCCAAGTAGAGCCTGACCGTGTCCAAGACATGGCGGGTGGTGATATAGATGCTGCTCGTCAAGCATATGAGCCTATAAAACCCATCCCACGTGCTGGCGAAATAGCTATTAATGTTGTCGCACGGGCCGATACCGCAGTCATTGACCTTCAGGACTCAATTGACACATATCTCAAACCACTTAAATTGTTCAATAGCGTAGTCACCACCATCGCGAAAGTGCGGCTTTTTATTGCGATATCTATCCTATGACTTACATCGCACGCAGGTTCATCCCTACGCTCAGGTAGCATTGGCTGTTCTCACGGCTGCTTCCCAGGTAGGGCTCGTTGTCTTTTATTGACTTTCTACACCGACGCATTTCTCGCTCCAGCGGATCCTCGCGCAAGCCAACCTAGATTATGCGGTATTTCAACTCTTGGAAAAAGTTGGTTCCGTGTACGCATTTCTTTCAGAAGATGAGACCATCAAGAAGATCGATAGCATGAAAGGCCCCTTGGCGAAGATTGCGCGGGTAATCAGTGCCTGTGCGCAGTTCATCAAAGACTATTCAGAGACAACGAACTTTTGTGGGCCCAGTTCACTTTTCGATACAAAACTCTCGTCTCATTTCGTTCTCAGGGAAAAGACTAGGAAAAAATATAATGTGCGAGACACAGACCACTGTCAGCAACTATACCAAGACGCTAGACGAGTTGATGCAGCAATACCGAGACTGCCAGACCCGGGATATCCAAATCAATATATACCGTGTACTCGACGACCTCAGCATGGAGGGAATGGCGTACGCTGGTGGTGCGGGGTTGAACACGATGAAGAAATGCCTAGAGAGCACGAGAAGAGAGGTTTTGGAGGATATCATCAGCTGGGCAAACGATGCTAGCCCCGATGTGCCATGCATCTTGTGGCTTCACGGACAGGCTGGAAGGGGCAAATCTGCGATCGCTCATACTATTGCGTCCTGGTTCAAGGATATGGGAGGGCTCGGTTCATGCTTCTGTTTCGCTCGTGACAGGCAGGGCGAGCGCCGCGAGGAGAAGATGTTGACGACCATTGCCCGCGATCTCGCTGGCCATTATCCTGCGTTCCAACGCGCGTTAGCTCAAACCCTCGCTGAGGACCATACCCTAAAGACAACACCTGACTTGTCGCAACAATGGCAGAAACTGATCTTGGAGCCGTTGTCAAAGGCTATGGATGCTATCATCGGAAACGTGGTGGTGGTGATTGATGCGTTAGATGAAAGCGGACAAGATTTATCAAGGAGGTATATCCTCTCTCTTCTGGCGTCGACGGAAGTTGCAACTCTGTCTCGTTTTCGCGTCCTGTTAACTTCCCGAGCTCTGCCGGATATCAAAGGCGCTCTGAGTGGTGCTACGCACATCAAAGTGATGTGTCTGGATGATGTCCCGGCCGAGTTAGCAGAGCGGGACATCAGTCTATTCGTTTCGAAGGAACTCGTTGACCTCAAAGACATTGGGCCTGCGGAAATACGGCAGATTGTTCACAAGTCTGATGGTTTGTTCGAATGGGCACGCTTGGCCTGTCAGTTCATCAGTCCGAACGCCTTCGGTCAAACTGTGGAAGAACGATTCAAGAGCTTGATAGCTATCCCATCCGGCGAGGGGAGGGCACTTTTGGATGGCATGTATTCTGCCATTCTTGACAATCTTGTACCGAAGTCGGGTGAACCATTCCGGAGATTCCGCTCTGTCATGTGGCAGCTTCTGGTGACGTTGGAACCTCTACCCATGATGGAATTGAATTATATGCGCAGTCTCTTTCCCCACAAGGACGAGCACTATGACGTGGCGATTGTCCTCCGGTTCATGGCT
Source organism: Pisolithus albus (assembly GCA_024613165.1). NCBI lineage: Eukaryota > Fungi > Basidiomycota > Agaricomycetes > Boletales > Pisolithaceae > Pisolithus > Pisolithus albus. Next base: position 85,737 of record JANFAB010000102.1, read on the forward strand.
CCAGTGCTGCGGGGTGTTGGTGACCGCATATCTCTCGTACAACCCCTCCATGCATCCTTCTATGACTTCCTAACTGATCATTCCCGGAATGAGGTGTACTTTATTGACACTTCCAACCACGGTGACTTAACCTATGCTTCACTGCAAGTACTTGGCAGGGAGTTATGTTTCAACATCTGTGGGCTTGAGAGCTCCTACTTGAGCAACTCCCAGGTTGCTGACTTGCCAGAGAGGATCAAGACGAGTATCTCACTTCATTTATCATACTCGTGCAAATTCTGGGCCAAGCATTTGGAGATGTCTAAGTTTGACTTGTCTATTGCTGCATCTCTGCAGGCCATCATGGAAAATGAAAGGGTGCTGTTCTGGCTTGAGGTTCTCAGCCTTATTGGTGCATTAGGAAGTGCTGAAGGTTCCCTAAGAAGTTTGTCCAGATGGCTGGAAGTGGGTATTTTTATATCTAAATAGGTTTTAATCTGATATAACATCTTGCCAAAGGGACATGCTGGTTATGATGCCATGGCTGTGTTAGCAGTAGATGGGCTGAAGTTTGTGCAGAATTTTTTCACAGCAATCACATGCAGCACACCACACCTGTATGTCTCAGCATTGCCACTTTCTCCATGCAGTTCATTCCTGGGAAGAATACTGGTGCCCAAGTTCTCCCACCTTGTTGAAGTTGCTTATGGGGGGTTGAAGGACTGGCCAGCTGCCCAACTTGTCATACAGGGGCATACTCTTCCTGTTACCTCAGCTGCATTCTCCCCTGATGGAAACAGGATAATTTCAGGCTCTTTTGATGAAACTGTGAGAGTCTGGGATGCAAAGAGTGGAGATCAGATTGGCAGCCCCCTGAAGGGCCATACGGATGTAACCTCAGTTTCATTCTCACCTGATGGAAACAGGATTGTATCAGGGTCACAGGATTGCACTGTGAGGGTTTGGGATGCAAAGAGTGGAGTTCAGATTGGCAGCCCTCTGAGGGGGCATACTTTACCTGTCACCTCAGTTGCATTCTCCCCTGATGGAAACAGAATTGTGTCATGCTCTTGGGATAAAACTGTGAAGGTCTGGGATGCAAAGAGTGGAGTTCAGACTGGCAGTCCTATGAAGGGGAATACTTCAAGACTCACCTCAGTTGCATTCTCCCCTGATGGCAACAGAATAGTGTCAGGCTCAGAGGATAAAACTGTGATGATCTGGGATACAAATAATGGAGATCAGATTTGCAGCCCTCTGAAGGGGCATACTTCACATGTAACCTCAGTTTCATTCTCTCCTGATGGAAACAGAATTGTATCAGGCTCAAGGGATCAAACTGTGAGGTTCTGGGATGCAAATAGTGGACATCAGATTGGCAGCCCTCTGAAGGGACATACAAATTGGGTTGAGTCAGTTGCATTCTCCCCTGATGGCAACAGGATTGTCTCAGGCTCTTTTGATGAAACTGTGAGGGTCTGGGATGCAAAGAGTGGAGATCAGATTGGCAGTCCCCTGAAGGGGCATGCTCATGGGGTCAACTCAGTTGAATTCTCTCCAGATGGCAACAGGATTGTATCAGGGTCTGGGGATAAAACTGTGAGGGTCTGGGATGCAAAGAGTGGGGATCAGATTGACAGTCCTCTCAAGGGGCATGCAAATGGGGTCAACTCAGTTGCATTCTCCCCTGATGGCAACAGGATAGTGTCAGGCTCAAAGGATAAAACTCTAATGATCTGGGATGCAAATAATGGAGATCAGATTGGTAGCCCTCTGAAGGGGCATACTTCAGAAGTAACCTCAGTTTCATTCTCTCCTGATGGAAACAGAATTGTGTCAGGCTCAATGGATAACACTGTGAGGGTCTGGGATGTGAAGAGTGGAGATCAGATTGGCAGCCCTTTGAAGGGGCACACTTCAGTGGTAACCTCAGTTGCATTCTCCCCTGATGGCAACAGGATTGTGTCAGGCTCTTGGGATGAAACTGTGATGGTCTGGGATGCAAAGAGTGGATACCAGATTGGCAGTCCTATGAAGGGGCATACTTCAAGAGTGGCATTCTCCCCTGATGGGAATTGGATAGCATCAGGCTCTTGGAATCAAATTGTGCATGCATGGGATGAAGATAGTGGAGATCATTTTGGCAGTCATCTGAAGGTGAATACTTCAAGACTCACCTCAGTTTCTTTCTCTCCTGTTGGCAACAGGATTGTGTCAGGCTCCAGGAATCAAATTGGGAGGGCCTGGCATGCAAATAGTAGAGATAAGATTCACAGAATTCCAAAGGAGGACACAGGATGGGTCACCTCAGTTGCATTCTCCCCTAATGGCAACAGAATTGTGTCAGGCTTGAAGGATGAAACTGTGAGGGTCTGGGATGCAGAAAATGGACGTCAGATTGGCATGCCTCTGAAGGGGCATACAAGATGGATCACCTCAGTTGGATTCTCCCCTGTTGGAAATAGGATTGTATCAGGGTCAGGGGATTGCACTGTGAGGGTCTGGGATGCCAACAGTGGATTTCCAATTAGCAGGCCTCTCAAGGGACACACTTTGGAAGTAACCTCAGTTGCATTCTCCCCTGATGGCAACAGGATTGTATCAGGGTCTCAGGATTGCACTGTGAGGGTCTGGGATACAAAGAGTGGAGTTCAGATTGGCAGCCCTCTCAAGGGGCATACTTCAGCAGTAACCTCAGTTTCATTCTCTCCCAATGGAAACAGAATTGTGTCAGGCTCAAGGGATCAAACTGTGAGGCTCTGGGATGCAAATAGTAGACATCAGATTGGCAGCCCTCTGATGTGGCATACTTCTGAAGTAACCTCAGCTCCACCCTCCCCTAATGGCAACAGCATCATCTCTCCCAGTGGAATATATGATCCAACTCCTACACTACACCCTACTGATAATGGTAAGCAACCAATTTGTTTTTAAATCCTTGCTTGTTAAAATATCTGACTCTAGTCTGCAGCTCCTGTTCAGATTCATGTACACAAGCACATTTGCTTTTCTTCTGTCCCATCACATGCACTAATTGACAGTGAACAACTTCTTGGTGGCCTAATATCTCAGGTCAACACTGAACCAGTACAGCTGCACCCAGATGGCTGGCTCAGAGGTCCACAGGGTAAATTGCTGCTATGGATACCATCATCTTTGTGGAACCCATTTTATTCAATGTCCACCACATTGATCATTCCCAGGGGTTGTATGGAATTGAATCTTAGTAACATGGTCCATGGAAGTAAATGGCAGGAGTGTTTCAATCAGGTTGTTTAGTGTTGATTTGCCCTTCATTTGTGGGCTTGTATTCTTCCAAGTACAGTGTAAATAATGTATCTGTTCATTACTAGTCCCTTGCATTGCTATGGCACACCATTTGGCTATCCATACCCATAACCTTGGCATCAGGATACTACCATACTGCCATCTTGTAATACCTAGTACTGCTATTGCATGGGAAATAGGGGAATAGGTGACAGATGGAAAAGTGGAATTTTGAAATTATGCTGCCAAGCTCTGTGAAGATATGAGCCAACTTGGTATGATGCACCACTACTGCAAGGGGTTGCCTTAGATCACACCAATCAACTGTACCATATGGTATTTGCAGTGTGAAAATTTTTAAGACAATCATGTCCTTACAATATGATAATTGAGACTGAGTATGTACCACCACTGAGGGCAGGGAAAATCTCCTTTCAAAATTCCTTGAGTCAAGAAGTTGGAGTCTTTGGCTCCTCGCATATGTTTTTCTCCTTATGTTAAAAAGGAAGAATCCCCCACTCCCCTGCTCTTGTTCACTCAGGAAGTCACACCCCTTGAGCAACAAATTTTCAAAACCCCGTCTCCTCCTCCCCTGCCTTTCTCCTCTTAGGGAAGACTCGGTTGACCCTAACATACTGGGTTTCGTTCTGCATGTTCTGTACAACCTATGGAATAGATGTACTATTTGCCCTCCCCCTCTAACACCTGAGGTCCTAACCACTTTCCACCCTCATGGACCAGTTCACCGAGGAGCAGCTGCAGTTCATGCAGCAAATGACCACTATGATCACAGCCCAGGTCGCCAACCAGGTCACACAGCAGGTGGCTGGTGCAATGGCAGGTGCCCAGCAACAGGGAGGTGTGGCAGCCCCCAACCCCAATAGGAACGTTGACCCCACGAAATGGAGTGTCACCAAGCCCAGTGTAGGGAGGGAGTCCTCCCTACAGGCATGCTCAATTCTAAAATGAGTTTGCAGTTCGCCAGTTTGTCAGCTAATACTGAGCCACAAAATTGATTAGTCATACCCTAAAATGTACTAGTCTGGTACTGGTGCCGTGATTCATACATGTCCTGTGTCCCGATACCCCATAGTGCCCCCATAGTGCTCAGGCTCCCCCCCTGCATTGTTGGGCATTATCCCTGGCGGATATACACCAGATATGATCCTTTACATGTAGTACAAGTGTTCAGAGTGTATCCTAATGCTTATTTGAGTATCCTAGTTCATATGAACCCTTGAAAGGGGATTTTTCAGAGTGCCTGTATCAAAGGTAACCAGAGGCTTCTTGCTTTCAGGCCATAAAAAGCATTCTCCAGCTATTCACAACCCTTCAGACACTCAATTGAAGCATCAAATCATGTTCTAATACATTGTAAATAATATCTGTGCCTTTTCTTATTACACTCTCTAGCACCAAATGTACAGGAGGAGTTTTCCAAGGTGTGACATATGGAGGAGATCATGGCATTGCACCTGGGCCACTCCACTACAGATTATGAGATTTTGATATGTGGTAGGCACTCATGTACCCTTGAAGGGGACACCATAACCAGTTTGAAATATCAGAAATGTATACACATTTTTTATTGTCCCTCCTATTGCACTTTCCAACCCTCCAGGGCCCTTAGGATACTCAAATAAGCATTAGGATACACTCTGAACACTTGTACTACATGTAAAGGATCATATCTGGTGTATATCTGCCAGGGATAATGCCCAACAATGCAGGGGCGGAGCCTGAGCACTATGGGGGCACTATGGGGTATCGGGACACAGGACACGTACGAATCATGGCACCAGTACCAGACTAGTACATTTTAGGGTATGACTAATCAATTTTGCGGCTCAGTATTAGCTGACGAACTGGCAAACTGTGAACTTGTTTTAGAATTGAGCACGCCTTACCATGATAATAGGTATATTTCATTGTTTCTACTTACAGCTTTCTTTTTATCTTTACCTTACCTTTTTTACTTACTATTTGTGCGAGTTTTGGCTTATGTAAGCCAAACTCACACTTAGAGTTGTACTGTACATACTTAGCAATAACAACAGATGCACTACCCCAGATGATAGATGGAATTCTGAGGCTGAGGGACTCGGAATAATTGTTCCTCCCTTATCAGACTTCGTTAGATGATTATCCGGAGTTATTTGGACTATCTGGGCGCATTTTACTGCTTTTTCTCTCCTCTCTCACCCTCTACCAGGCAACTCTAGCCCCCTTGGGTCGAATTGAGACCCTTTCCCACTCTAGGAGACCCACAGGTATATCCCCAGGTCTCCATCACTCAAACCTTTCTGGCATGTTCGATGGCTTGATAAGCAAGTTCAAGGAATGGTGGTCGAAGGTAAAGGCCTATGTAGTTACTGCCAACTACACCACCAGCAGGGCAGACTGTCTCATGGTCTGGTCTCGCATGACTGGGCCCATAGCAGGGGCACATGCATGGGTGCATATCGATGCATGCCTTGCTGCCAATGCCTGGCTAGTGTGGGATGTACTGCAGGCAGAAGTAGAAGTGTGCTTCAGGCCACTTCACAACAAAGACTGGGCTAAGGAGCAGCTCAGCAAAATCTGACAAGGCCAGACTCATATGGAAGAGTTTCTGGCTAAGTTTAATGCACTTAGGACCGCATCTGGTGTGAGTCAACATGTGGATCTATGGTGAAAACACCAAAAAAACCCAACACAAAGACAAATGCCAATTCAGTGGTTTACCTGCACAGACTTTGGCTCAAGGGATTGGTTACAGCGAAAAGGGGAGGGGTTCTGCACACTAGAGGACTAGGGCAGAAGGGAATAGTGCTCCTGACGAGAGGGGAGCAGGGGGAGGACAGAAAAGCGAAAATATACAGGCTACTCGGAGCCTGGAAGCAATGTAAGAATGAAGGAGATTACAGTAAATAGACCCTTAATGGAGCTTCAGATACTGCAAGAATAAAGATGATAAAGAAGAGCTTCAAAGTGACGATGATAAGACAGATAATGAAGATAATGAGTGGGCAGTTGGCTCTCTACAAAGGGGACAGTATCCCATGCAGGGGGCTACTTGCTTGCTTTTGCTGCGACGTATTGGTACTTATATACAAAAGGTAGCATAGCCTGAAGTAAGTAGAGGGAAACACTTTGTAAGGGGTTTGTAAGCGATTGGTAAGAGGATTGGTAAAGGATTGGTAAGGCTGAGTAAGGACAGTAAGCGATTGGTAAGTAAAATCAGTAAGCATGACAAAGAATTTATCACAAATCATTTGAAATAGAATGACTCATTAAGGAATGGATGAATAATGTGACAGAAAGGGGGATGAGTAAGCACACTGGTCATTGCTGATTAAGGGATATGACTGCAAATGAGTCACTCTGACTCCTAGATCTGAGATCCAGATGGATTGGGGTGATTTGCTGCACATTCAAAAGAAGAACTGTGGGGATTTCTGCCAGGGGCCAACTTTGGGGGTCTCCAGGGGAGTCAGGGCTTAGGATTTCGCAACTTCCCCCCTCTCTCCTCTCTGCAAAGTGACCTGTATCAGGTGCAACTAGTGTTCTGGAGGGCATGAGGAGGAGGAGGGGCCATCTTCTCCAATGAGGGCAGGGAGAACTGCCTCAAATTCATCATGAATGTGATCAGATAGTGTAGATGAGAGTAATTGGTACTGAAGCTGTCGCAATTTTGGGAGAATGAAAGATGAGATTGAGAGATAGACATTGCAGGGGGCAGGAAGGAAAAATCTGTAATCCTTTTCAACTGGAGAGACCGAAACAACCACATAAGACCTTTCAAGCCTGATGACAGACTTGAGGTGACCAAAGAACATCTTCCACGATGTCAGACTGACAAGGAGAATGTGCTGCCCCAAAGTGATAGGATGAGAGGTCGTGGACAAGGGAGGGATGAACCAGGAGGCTTCGCTGTGGGCAACTCTTCTTGTGAGAGCACGAAGGGAAAGGGGGGGAAAGCTGTAGGCTAGGCCTAGGCTCATCCTGAGGGGTCGTGAGTCAGAAAGGAAGTGGAGGGGGTGACTAGGCGGCAAAAGGGAAGGTTTCCCTGTGTCGGAAGGGTACTGTCGGTGTAGAACTCGAGCGGCCACTGCAGAAAGGCGGGAGGGGATTAGTTTCGGTGGTTGGATGGTCGGAGAGGCTCAGACTCGAGCAGCGGCGTGGTAGGACCCTTGTGACTGTCGGAGGACTCGTAGACTCGAAAGGATGACTCTGAAGGCAGCAGAAAATTTTTATATCACAAGGGGACTCGAATTTGGCAGTGGAACTTGGTGGGGAACTCTGTGGACACAAGGGGGACTCAAAAGACTCGAAGAAACACAAGAAAACGACTCTGGGGACTCAAGGGGACTCTCAGATATGGAAAGCCGGACGGTCGCACTTCATTTTGCGTGAATTCAAACCCGATTTGGCGATTGCCACTTGAAGGACTTCGGACACCACAGCTGAAAATCCGAACGTCGAAATACATGCAGGACATTAGTGTGCATCAGTCGTGTACCTGTTGTCTCCGAGGACATTGCAAGTTAACTTGTCGATAATGACAACAGAATTTTTGACAATCTCTTCGTTAGATACAAGACGAACGTTGAATGGCGACATGCAAGTACACAAGTGGTAGATCATCCATTTGAAAAATGAACGTCGAACGTCGACTTCTCAAAGCAACAGAACTCTGTCATATACATACATGTATTCTAGTTTCTCTATAGACGTCCTCCACATTCACAGTTGGTGGTCGACGTCATCTTCATCCCCAGATTCATCTTCAGAAGAAAACTGAACAATCAATGACGGTGCAGCATCAACCTCATTATCAAACCCTTCTGGCTCATCAGTGAGCAGCGTGTCCATCGCACGTATGTGCTCGGCCTCTGGTATCGTATAAGAACACTCTATAATGAAAGAGAAAGGACACGTACGAAGGCCTAATCCATTTGCAACACCACCCATGTAACCATCAGTTTCATGAAGGTCACAAAGACCAGGAAGGAGATCCAGACCAGTGTCATGTACCGAATCTTCATCTTCTAGTACCATAAGAATAGCAGGAACCTTGGTGTGGCATCGCACCAGGTCAAGAAGGTTGCAGTAGACAATCCACACAGAAGAGCGTCTGATAAGAGGTCGACCAAGCTGGTTATAGCATGATTCGATGAGGACATTAAGGGGGGCTGGGATGAGGTCAAAGACGATGTGGTTTGCAGTTATATAGAGTTGCTCCATGTAGTCGACGGCTCCTGGCGTGACCATTACCTAGAAGAGGAAGGGTTGACCATCAAGATTTGAAAACGGGGGTAACTCACCTTGAAATCCAGCGCTCCGTAGTCTTCTGCACAACGGTAGATGAGATCAGGAATACCATGGGGCAGAACCTGTAGGACGACAAAGGTCAGCAAGGAACATGTAGTCGTTGCTCCTGAAACTCGCCTTTTTCTTGTCACGGCACTTTCGGCTGTTGTTGATGCGGTCTCGATAACTGTCGAGTTCGGCTTGAAGCCATGGAATGAACACCCAACGGAATACCATCCTGTCAACAGGTGCAGTTGGTTACTATGGCATGGTACTAAATAGTAGATGCACAGCTGAAGGGTGTTGTCCGGATCATACCATCCAGCCTCAACACCTTCCTCAAGGATTGCTTCAAAGCCTGGGGAAAAACGGCGGCGCAACTGAGACCAGGCAATTTCTGGGGCGATGTTCTTTTTCGTGCGCATCCACCTGTGCTGAACAAAACCTCCGAGGGTAGGGTCGTGCATTTGTCGCAACATCGTTTGCGCATTCGCAACACCAAAATTTTCGGTCCCGGGGTCACTTTGTGTAACCATAGGAATGACTGTTAATGTGCCGTATAAGCAGTGTGTTAATGAGAGAAAGAAAGAAAGAGCATGAAACTTACACCCCAACTCCTTGACTGTCTCGAGGTAGTACGAGAGGATTAGTTGCGGATTGTGGTTGGAGTGCCAGACCTTCATCCAAAGAAGTCGACCGGAGAAGGGTTCAACACACATGTGCAATGCGAGGCCGAACCGCAACCATTTGTCATGCTGGTCAATAGCCCAGATGTCATTCACCCCAGCTGCCCAAAAACGGTGACGTTGCAAGCGGTTAGTTTTGCGTTGCCTGACCAAGTGTGGCTCATAGGTCATGAAATATTCACGCATAACGGACCTGGTGTAATCGTCAGTTGTTGTCATGTGTCGATTATGACTGACCTGGACACCGCAAGTTCATGCTCATGAAAGAGCAGGCCAATCATCTCACGTACCCCGGCATCAGGATACATTCTCCGCATCTCAAGCATGACCTCTTGGATACTCTCAGGAGTATGGCCCTGTTGACAAGTCTGCTGCAATCCGAGGCTCTTCCGTATTTCTTTGAACTTTGTTAGACTAGACAGACATATATATGTAGGTGAGCTATTACGATGTGAAGACATACACACTTGACTCACCCGATACCATACTGACTGGTGTCTATATGCTTGCGAAGTTCTGTGACGATCTCTTTGTCTGTGAGGCGAGCCTTCCACATCCGCATGATGTGAGGCTTGATCTGCTCCAATGGAGCTGTAGCACCGGGTGGAAAAATAAAGACGCATTTTATGTGGTAAGGGACTGCAAGTACATATGTGTAGGATTGTTCTGGTTCGACCGTTGTGAATTCATGAGACTATGTGAGAGTTGTACTATTAGTGGACGGATGGTGCACACGAAGTCAAACATTTGGCTCAATGCTCGCATTCATGCTCGACACTTTGCGAAAGCTCCCTCAGTCACTCAACTGCAGAAGTTCTCTCATGGTTGATGGGTCTGGGGCCCATCTACACACTCCGCCTACTCACCTCTGCCTTGTGGGTTCGTCTGAAGGTTCCACAGCTGAATGCTTCGAGGATAGTGGTTTCTATGCGGTTTCTAGGACATGGCGACTCTCCCTTGCTGCTATCTGCCATGCTCTGGGTTTCTCTGTATGTTCCGTGGCCGAATGCTTCGAGGATAGTGAACTCTACAAACTTACTTGCGCATGGCAACTCAATCTCACTGACGGCGACTGCCACCAGTTATTCTGGACTCTACTGATTTGCCTTCAGTATATAAAGAGTACGCTCCCATTCTTTTGTTGTGCTGCTTTGTCTTTTGGTTGTCATCCATCGCCCCAATCGCACCGTCACTCCCTACAATCGTCCTGTCATACTGCGATGCAAGCGTCTAGCCATGACCTCATCACACAGTTTACCGAAGACGCACATGCTACTACCGATAGACTCTGCGACCGCTCTAAGTGTCAGGTTCCCATCCGAAAGGGTGACCCGTTGTAGGGAGGGACTCCTCCCTACTAGGAGATTTATTTTATTTCATTGTTTTTACTTATGTTTTTGTTTTTATTCTTTACTCTACCCCCTTTCTACTTAGTATTTGGACGAGTTTGGCTTATGTAAGCCAGACTCGCACTTAGAGTGCTTGTACATACTTACAAGAATAATAGACAGCCACCTCAGAGACAGAAACAGACGGAATCCGAAGACCGAGGACTCGGAAGAAGGATTCTTCCTTATCAGCTGTTCTCTTTAGACGAATCTCGACCCTCCTTGGACCTTATAGGGCGCGTTTTGACTCTTTTCCCACTCTTTGACCCTCTACCAGGCATCCTAGCCCCCTTGGGTCGAACTGACCCACTCACCATCCAACGGGAGACCTCTCTGGTAACTCCCCTCACTCTCCTTCATCAAACTCTACACCGTGTCACTATGTTGCATCATACAACCCCGCTCAGCCAGGAAAATATGTATGTGAGGACTGTTACAGGTGGTACAAGAGCAAACCTGCTACCACTGTTCGTTCCAAGAGTGTACATGGTGCGCAAATTCCATGCATTGAGACCATCCTTGTGACTTACCAGCAGTGTATCCAGCCTTACCGGACCCACAGGTCATACGGCAGTCTGTCAGTGCTGCACAATCTCGTGGTGAGGAATCATAACCGTTTTGTCTGATCATCGTTCATCTAAATCGACTTGTAGCTTCCATCAACCCTCCCCCTGTCATGGCGATGTCAAACTTGAATGCTGCAGCAGATGCTCGAATGCTCATGCCCCCCCCCCCCCCACCATTGCCGCTCGCTCACAACGTACCGCAGCTGAGGGGTCCAGGTGTACATGTGCCATCCGCATTCGGGCGACTACATGATCCAGTTTCGCCCATGTCAATGCCTCCAGCTCTCCCTGCCGACTCCAGAGGATATGGTACACAGCACTTGCAGTACGGTGCTCAGCACAGGCAATGGCTCTTCGCCCTCCACCAGCAGAGTGCATCTCATTGGTAATATCGGCTGTCCATGAAACCAGCCGAAAGCATAATACACGATCTAATCTGATCAGTGTAAGTGCGTGACTATTTTGGTGACGTTCATACTAACTCGGCATGACAGAATATATGTGAGGGTCTGAAAGAAATCGATGCTCAAAGCACAGCACCTGAGCTCGCATACCTTGCTCTCCAGACCGTGGTACCACGCATCAAGGCCTATTGCCCTGAGTTTTCCTGGCAAGAGAAGGAGTTCGTCGTCCGTGACACGAAATGGGTAGATCTTATGATGCATTCTGGCCCGTACCCATACTTCTACAATGAATGTATGCATCCAAGCAAAAAGGGCAGGAAAGCGGTGTTCAAATCGAAGCAGTTCGCCCTATATGTTGTTGTCCCCGAAGGTCAATGGGAAAGGGTCGAGGCATTCCGAAACGACTGTAAGGCCCTTACTGCGTCCGTTTCCATGACTCCAACTCCCCGATCTTCCACCCGTCTCTTTTACTCCAATCCTCCACCTGCAAGTGCGGCGGCTTCCACTGCGAGTAGTACTTTTGAACGGTTGATCTCGGAAGATGTCACTCGTCTTCAGGCAGGTAGCAAGGTAAGCCATGACTATGTCTGAAACTTGATTCATAGTGCGAAGATCAAACTGACAAGTATGCGTAGGAACCAAGTTCCAGTGCTGGCCTCAAGCGCCACCTCAGTTATCCCAGTGCTTCGTCTGGCGATTCTGCTCCTGCTCCACCACAGAAGAAACCCGCAAAGGTTTTTTCATTACTTGACGATGACTTAATTCCTGCCATACCGGATGGCGACTCTTCTGCTCCCCCCATATCACCAAAGAAACCTATGACCGTCAACCAAGTTTTCTTGTCACCTGACCATGATCAACTCAAAGCCGCACTTCAGACTGGTGGGGCTTCGGAATTTGACGTCAAGCAAGGTAATGCATGCTTTTGAATCATCGCATGGCTGATGAGAGTCTAACGATGAAGCCTAGTCTTCCAGCAGAAAATCATACCCATTGATTTCTATCCCATCCCCACCCGTGAACTTCATGAACTGATCCACGCAAAGGTCGCTTTCGACATCAACTCAGCTGACCTCTTCTCAGGCAGTGTGCGGCTCAACATCTCTAACGCAGCGGTTATCAGAGTTGGAGCATTCAAGACAGCCCAGAAGGCACAACTGAACCTTTCACCTCTCAGGAAGTCAGGCCTGGGATCTCAGCCTAACCATGATGTCGTGCTCAAGAGACCTTATATAGATGACCATCCTGCAGAACCTGGGCCACCATTCACCCGTTACTCCCTCAAAGACGAATCCAACATTCTTTACCGGGAGGCTAATGTACTCTATTGGGCAAAAGCGTTGCTTCAGATGACCTACGACTTCATCGATTGCGCTATCCGTGGGGCTGCTGAGTCACCCCCATTCAAAATCCCCCGCCTATGCTTTGTGGATGCCGGCTTGGTACTCACATACTCAAGTGCCGCAGCAACCCCAGCAGAGGGATCCAAACAACCTTCCAAACCCAGCAGCATGGTGTGCACCATGTTCCTTGCAGAGGAGTTCATTCCTACTACGTCAACAACGGACTTTGTCAAGTACATCCATAATGGCAATGCTGTACCTTGTGACCTGCTTAGTGCAGAGGCAGAGGAGATCGCACAATTTTTGGCATTCTCGCAGCACATTCAGTATGCTAAGACGGGCGGTCAGGTGTATATTTCTGACTATCAGGGTAAGTCTAAGCTGGCCATGTGATCGTGTCGTACTCATATGTTCTTCACAGGCAACGAGTTACTTTTGACGGACCCCCAGATTCTCACTCACCCGTAGGTCATCCAATCGATTGCCATACTCACGGATCTAACGCTACTAATCCAGGGAAGTTGGCGGTGATTTGAAGCTTTTCAGTGAGGGTAATTTACAGAAGGGGGTAGAGTGCTTCGAGAAGCAGCATGTGTGCAACAAGTTTTGCAAGTGGGAGGGTTTCCAATTGAGTACTTTCCATGACTCGAAGATGGCTGAAACCGGGTGTAAGTAGGTGCTCTTAGTAGCTACGTTGTATACTCTTTCGTGTAACTTCTTGAGAGAGCTCGTTGGCATGAATGCTATAAAAGTTGATCAGAATGGCGAGGTCTATAGTCCCATACACTCCTCATGGCAGATATGAAGTACTATTGGGCCGTTGTTGGTTATGACAAGGCTGGCATATATGAACAAGAAGATTGGTATGCCACAACTGACTGGACATGGATTCGTATATATTAAACACCGTCGTACTAGTCCATTTATTCCGTGTGGTCGAGGGACACCACCAGTTCCTCTCGCAATCCAATGTGTCTCTGAAAGTGAGGCTATGCGAGTGACAAGGACACTTCAACTCATTTTGGATGTGCAACCGCGCAACCCAAACCATACACAACTACTCAGCGCTTTCGACACCCCAACTGTATGGAATTTACTCCAAGATGATGCAGGATTTTATGCAGTCATTATTGGCTCGCCTCCAGGTATTCATCGTACAGTGTAAGTCACCGGTGTTTTTGTTTTCATGGGTATCTAGCTCAAGTACATTGGCAGTGAAAGTGCAACACGTGCTGAGGGCACGTTCAAGTATCGCTCCACCCGACACACTACCTCATTTTGGATAGCGTTGGCATACATGATTGTCAAAGGCACTGCACAGCACATGCCGCCTACGATCAGACCTTCCGAGGTGACCGCTATCGACTCCTTGGGCGAGGATCTTGCTCAGTCCCTTGCGATTACACCTCATTCACCACAGACAACCCCAGCATCTGCGTCCCGCTCTCGCACTAGTATGCCATGCTCTCGCTCTGAACCTTCCTCCAAGGCTGCACAGCCCTCCCCTCCAACTCTGACTCGTACTTATCACACTCAGTCAAGTATGCCTACGAGGCACACGGAGATGTCTCCAATCATCTATAACCACGTTCGAACTCTACGCGGCATCATTGCCAGCCACTACTGCCCGACTGCCACCACAGATGTCCAGGATTTAGCTCGGCCGCTCGGAAACCTCGCAGCTCTCTATCTCGCATCTCACAGGTATGACCAAGAGGACGTGGGTACTATCATCCGTACACACAGTCGGGCTCGTAATGATGAAGATTTTGTTATGTCCCTTGCAAGGCAGGGGATGGCCGTTAGCGAGGTGCAGTTTTTATTGGCGCTGATAAAAAATACTTAGGTCGACATCATGCATCCTTTTTTTGTATATTTCCGTGCCATCATTCATGATTCAACATGCAAATTTTCAACAATGAGTTAACCGGTGTTTGAGCTGTGTGATGTCCAGAATTGAATGATCTACTGCTTGTTACAACTTACTTCGGGCATTTGCAGCAGACTCAGCAAGGCGACCCCCGCAGAGATCGATGAAATTGGTGGGGGATACACCGTCCAGCTGGTCTCAATCAAGAAAGTCACCGCGGTCTCGGCAGCCACTTCTGCCATTGACCGCTACAGAATCATCATGTCTGACGGTGTACACTTCATCCAGGCCATGCTAGCAACACAGCTGAATGATCTTGTATCTAACGAAGAGATTTGATCTTGTATCTAAGTTATACTTACATGTCGCCATTCAACGTTCGTCTTGTATCTAACGAAGAGATTGTCAAAAATTCTGTTGTCATTATCGACAAGTTAACTTGCAATGTCCTCGGAGACAACAGGTATGCGACTGATGCACACTAATGTCCTGCATGTATTTCGATGTTCGGATTTTCAGCTGTGCGGTGTCCGAAGTCCTTCAAGTGGCAATCGCCAAATCGGGTTTGAATTCGCGCAAAATGAAGCGCGACCGTCCGGCGTTCCATACTCAGACACACAGATGTTGCCTGGAGGTGGTGGTAGGAGCTGTGCAAGAACCAAAATAAATCTTCGAAAGCTTGCACCTTGGATTTGTCCAGTGTGCCTACTTGAAACAAAGAACCAGCTGGAATGATGAAATCGGCGGGAGTCGGGGTATACCAGGCTATGTACAGAGGATGGGGGAAGGGAAAGTTTTCCTTGCGGGGAATACAAGCTGCATACGGGTAATCTTTGTGGTAGCTTTGCGGCCACTGGAAGCAGTCCGCCAGCCCGAAACGACTGTCGGCCCGAGGGCGAAGCTCTTCATCGAAAATATGTGGCTCCGGTACAAAGTCCATGTTTGGTGAGGTTATCACCCAACTGCCCTGGCATGCCACTACTCGTGCGTCAAGCGAAGTAAGGTTGTCTGTGACTCGATTACTTTTGGAGAAAAAAAAGCAATGAACCGAGGAGCGTACCATCATCAGGGCGGGTATAAGGCTTGAAACGACTCAGAGCGGTAGTCATGGAGGAAAGTGGATCCGGTCTTCAGATCAAGGAGCGAAAATATATAGATGCGACCGGTGTGAGCCAGTAAGGTGGATTTGCAATGAACAAAACGTACCTCGGCAGAGAAGAAAACCTGGAGGAAAGCGGATTCGGTCTTCGAGACCAAGGAGTGGAAGTATATAAATACGATCGGTGTGAGCTAGAAAGGTGGATTTGCAACGAACAAAAACAGACCTTTGCGGAGGGGAAAGCCTGTGGGCAGACAGAAAAGCGATGCGGGAAAGGCAGTGCACACTCCTCGAGGTCTTTAACTTCACTGGCACTCGATGCGAGGTGGTGCCGAAGCGACCTCAGTGACCCAAAGTCAACGGAGTGTGGTTTTGAAGCGACACAAAGTCAACTTCAAACCAGGTAGCGGCACGAAGCCAGCTCAGAGGGAGTGAGGCTGAGGAGATACAGGTCGCCTGAAGAAGTCGAGTACCAGACGACGGGCAGTGCGCGAGGGAGACGTTGGGCGAGAACCGGAGGCGATGACGAAGCGGTAAAATGAGAAGTATTGGAAAAAGTAGTACGGAGATTATCGACTGACTTGGTACGACAAAATCGCAGGTATCCATGTACTGTTATTTGCAAAATTCCTGGGAATTCCCTTGCCAAACACACCTAAGTCACGGGACCTTGTCGTCGTCGTCGTTTCGTCTCACCGTACTATAGGCTATGAAGGTTTTCGGCACCATTTTCGAGCGAGCAAGTAAGTAACTTATCATCTACTCTTCCTGGCTCAACACAGTGATTTTGGTTTTGGATAGGAGATGATTACGAAACCCTTTATCACAATCCCTACCACGAGTTGGCTTCGTGCCGCTCCCTGATTTGAAGTTGACTTTGTGTCGCTTCAATCACACTCTGTTGACTTCGTGTCACTGAGGTCGCCCGGGCACCAACTCGTATCGAGTGCCAATGGGGTTAAAGACCTCGAGGAGTGCTTTACTGGGTCTCCAGATCTCTTTGTATCCGTACCAATCAAATAATCATTGTGTTCACTGGACTTGTGCGTATATCCGTTGCTATCACTGTGAAGTACTCCCTAATCTTCTTTAGACGTTTGCTATCTCTATATCCTGTTTATCTTGCACTCCCTCGATCGCATCGATCCTTGCGGTCGCCGTTAACCAAGCATTCAGATTTCGCATCTGTTAACTTCCCATGTTGTTATCTCAGGTGCGTTTCATCGGTTCTTTCGCACCAAGCCTATCATGCTCACTTGCTCTTCATACTATCGCTTGCTATGCTTGCTGTCGATTGGTTTACGGTATTCACACCTCGCCCTCCGTCGGCTTCTTATCGTGTTGTTATCTCAGGTGCGTATCCCCAGTTCCATCGCATCGCTTCTAACTTGTGGCTGATCGAGCCACATCCTCCTGAGTTACGAAATGGTGGATTATATAGAAATTGGGTGCGAACAATAGGCTTTAACATTCCATTACTAGTGCCGTGTGTTTCGTACTGCACCTGTCAACGGATACACCAACTAGTAAGTAGGTCCCCGCCCTCCTTTCACTTTTAATCACCAATGTCTTGTTTTTTTTCCACCGACTTTGCAGATTTCACCGTCCCCACCTACTGTAGGATTCCACATTTACAGTTATTGGGAACTGTGAAGACTTCATCGAATGGTGAAGTGGGTTTTTTTTTGACGGCATCATGACGCTGATTGGCTTCGACGGAATTTCAATAGGGAAAAAAAAAATAGGCTTCAGTACCTCTGTCACTTATCCTATGCGCTAGGCACCAACCCGTCAACAGATATACTACGGTCAGTAGGTCCCCGCCTTCTTTCCTTGTTCAATCGCCGACCACCAATTCCCTACTCTTGCGCCAACTCTGTGGATTTGCCATTATCCTCTACAGTACCAGATTCCTACATATTGGTGCGAACCGAAACGTTTCATCAAACGGTGAGGCGCCTTTATTTCTGTTGGTATTGCCACTAACTGGCTTCCTTAGGTAACGGGTACTTGGTGAACGGAACCATGACACTCGAGCAGAAGCGAGAGACTAGTGCAAATGAGGTGCGAAACCTTGTTTTTGACAGGATAAAAGAGTCGCTGACCTACTCTACTTCACCTTCAGTCTTTCGTTAATCCCCTCACCACGCTCGTTCTTCATATTATTCAACACACTCGCTCTTTCCATTCCCATCTTTGTTGCTGTATTCCTTGCTTGATTGTGTATCAGCGAGGGTTTCATTGGGTAACTGCGTGTTCCCAATGGACTGCATTGTGTGACTACGTGTCAACTTTGTTGTTCTAATTATGCATCCCCAGAAGTTGCCTGACGATCCCCCATCGAAAGTGGGTCCCCCCGTCGGGGTTAGAAAGTCCAAGAGAATCAAGGCTGCGACTGCGAAAGTCCAACCCGGTCGAGACACGCAGCCTCACTCCAAGGTAAGTATCCCAACAATTTTTTCACCTTTTTCGTACTTACAGGAATATATACTCCCATCTTCCAGAGTGGTGACTCTGGTGCAGTGGCGGATCCTCCGAAGCCCAAGCCACGTTTACGGCGTTCTTCGCAGGGTCTCTCGGATAAAACTCGCGAGGAGGAATACCTGAATTCGTTCCGGAAAAGGCTCGTTACACTGAAGAATGGTAAACGGATCACCCGGCCCACGGCCCTTCAGCAGCTTCGCGCCGGTGTGATCACCATGAAGGATATAGTTGACGAGGATGATGATGTTCAATGTAAGTACTGTGCTACGATCACTGATCTTACTTCTCAACGTTGTCACGCAGCTGCCCCTTCCAACATGGCTTTGGACCCATGTGGTGGAGATACTCGGCAAACAGACAGCGAGCACGATGAAAGAGTGGTAGAAGATGCTGTCCAGGATACCAGTGAAGCCAATGTCTCCTCGCACAACACATCCAGTCACCCTTCCTCTACTATGCGCCAGCAGGATGAGAGAGCCAGCGTTGATGGTAAGTTCGTTCTTGTCCTATACTATTGATATCTTATTAAGTAAATTATTCTCTGTATGTAGGCCCTTGTATGGGTCGATCTGGAACTGATGACCATACGGAAGACAGCTCAGATGATGGACCTGGTAAATATTTTCCATCCCATGTTGGTATGATTCTGACGTGCATCAATTTCTTGGTGAAGGCAATCGGGAAGATGTCCACGATGGAGATGTATCAGGCATGTTTTCCAGTGCTGATAATAATGTAGCCCTCGTCACTCATATCTATTTCAGGAAAAGACTCGGACAGTGACTGGTCAGCTGATGACAAGCGCCGCTGCAAACTTGAGCATTGTCGGAAAGAGATCCTTGCTGGCAATTACGATCTCGATAACCATCCACCCACACCGTCCCACCACAGTTCTTCGACATCATCCGAGTCTGATGAAGGCAGTCGCACCACCAAGGTGCATAGACAAATGAGGGGTGGGCGTATTCCTGTCCCTGACAGTGAGGATGAAGGGGGAGGTGCGGAAGTGTGCCCTCAAGGCCATAAGCCTGGTCAGCTACCCCTGGAGGCCATTCGTCAAGCGCAGGCTCTTGGTGCATGCACCACTCGAGATGCACAGGAGATTGCTGATAAGTATGGCAAGAGTCTTCGATCTGTTATGATCGCTGCTGGGTTGACTACGAAGGCAACACGAGCTGAGTCAATCTGGAATATGCATCAAGCCTGGTATTCGGGTGCTCATCCTAAGCAGCCAGGAGGTAGGTTCTCTGCATTTTTGATGGTCAACTAGGTACTGAGAAATAGCACAGAGACTACGAAAGACTACCATACTCGTCAGATGCAGCACTATGAAGAGCACAAAGATGAAGAAATTCATGTTCAGTTATGGGCTGAGATTCATGAGTCCTGGAAGGAGGGTCTTGCCGGCACGAAGGACATCAGCTCGAAAGCCATGGTGGGCCGGGTGATGACCTGCAGGGACGCCTTCACACAAGCTGTAAGTATCATATTTTTGTCTGCAATGTATTCACATTGACAGCTGCTAAAGGCACAGACATGGTGCAATGTCGAGGGGATACACGTCTTGGGATGTGTTATTTATTCTGGTAACGATGAAGCTGCCCGCCAGGCTCAGGGTATTTTTGCTGGTTCCCGGTTATGTATGCAGTTAGCAAGCGAGAGGCAGACTGATGTGGCAAGACTCATAGACTACCTCGCTACCATTGTCAAGTGAGTCCAACTTAGTTTGAGCAAGGTCGCCCCATGTTGAACCATATTTCAGGTATAAAGCACTCGACTCAGTTGCTGAGGTCCCCCTCCCAAATTTCCCTTCCACGTCACGCCCATCATATGATCAAAATCTCGTTTTGCGGC
This sequence comes from Pisolithus albus, assembly GCA_024613165.1. Classification (NCBI taxonomy): domain Eukaryota; kingdom Fungi; phylum Basidiomycota; class Agaricomycetes; order Boletales; family Pisolithaceae; genus Pisolithus; species Pisolithus albus. The sequence goes on from JANFAB010000102.1 coordinate 105,969, forward strand.
CGCAGGAATCCAAGCGGGACCGCAGTCGCCGTATACTCCCTCTTGTCTTTTTGCATAAACTTCGTAAGTTTCTATCGGGTTGGCTAGTATGTATTGTAACATGTCCCACAGATGAAGTTGGTATTATCCGTGGACTGAAGAATGTCCCATGGAAAACACTGCTGGACCTCCTTTACGTTCATCAGTACACGCTTGTTGACTGGCCTGCAGGGGTCCCTGCTGTCGGTGCTGATTTCAATGTGAAGCGCCTAAACGCTGATGAGCTCCGGTCCCTTACTCTGCCCTTCTTGAAAGAACAGATGGGCAATGACTACTTGTCTGAGGTACCTGGAGACGATGAAGATGTGGATGATGACCACTTGGTGCCGGTGCCTGGATCGTTGTTTTACCTTCGGGATTGGTCCACAGGTGATCTCATTCTGTGTCACCGTAGATTGGAACTTACGAATCAACCAGGACAGCTGGATGTTTTCGGGAATGCTGACCCGAAGATGTTTGATATCCCACTTGTGATCAACACATACAACCAACCTCTCTGCCTTCTCTCTGACTCGCAAGCATTCCTCAAGGCCCTTCCCCAGGACATGGACCCTCCTTCTCCGGATGATGCCTATCTGTCGTCGTCTTCGTCTCTGCCACCATCTTCACCACTTCCCCCATCTTCTCCCCTGCTCCAGCCGGTGTTGCCGACAAGAAGGCATGCAGAGTCACAGGGGGTTTCCCGTCTACCTGTCATGCGTCAAAATACAGGTAATAAGTCTCGCAGGAATGAAATATCTCCCAGCCACTCCTCCCTGACTTCACGTGGCCTGCCTGCCCAGACTCAGCCTCGCCGGCAAGACAGATCTCCTGGCCACTCCCTATCTTCACATAATCAGCCTGTGCATTCTCGGTCTCGCCAGCCGGAAAGATCTCCCACCCGCTCCCCAAGTCCACGTAACCAGCCAACCCGTGCAGGTTCTCATTTGCGAGGAAGATTCCCTAACTCCCCCCCTACTCCACATGGCCGGCGACCGTCACACAAACGGCATAGGGAACGTCGGGAAGAATCGGATGAAGATACTCCTTTCCAGCAGGGAAGAACTCACCACAGGTAAGTCACCATGAGTTTTGTGCTTTGTGTTTAATTGATGTATGAATGCAGTGTCATGGAATATGTCTACCGAGATCATCCCTGTAAGAGGCGGCATGAGTATGAAAGTGATGAGGACCATCACTACGCACGTATGTGATCACTCTTTCCAGTATTAAGGTATGTATTTTTCATTATTTCTTTCATGGTTACAACTGAGGTGCTTTCCCTTCACAGTGCATTGTGTGCTGCATGGAAGTCTCTCGTCTTTGCCCCTGCCCCCCATCATATTATACCCAGCTATCATTGACAGTTTATTCATTTTCTTTTCTTTTCTTCGTGACTAGGACTGACTTGCATCCTATTTGTGATGTTATATCTGTAAGTTGTCCCTGTCCCCGTTGCATATACCTTGCTCTTGTGATATGGTATGTACGTTTTCTCTCTTTTCTTCATAACTAAGACGGACTTACTTGCCTTCGTAGGGTCATATATTTCGGTCCCTACTCTCTATGTTACCATGTGCTATTGGTATGATGGTTCTTTCCTGCATGGGACTGCACCACTACCCTTGCAACATATACCCTTGTTAATGTCTCTCTCTACATAGTAGTACTATGTATGGCCTGTGTCATCTGCTAAGTTGTTACCAATGTGATACCCTTCCCCCTCGTTTGCACATTGCCACTGTCATGTCTACTTGTGGTGGCTACAGCTGTGTGAATACTGGATTGTGTCATCATCCTCTCCCTGAAATTACCCTTCACTCATTGTGGATAGCTACACTACACAAGAAATACAGACCATTACTACAGATCAACCATGGACAAAGTTCTAGATGAGATGAAGCCCTCCTAGACATTATCCAAGCTCAGGTGACCCCTCAGACTTTGTATCCCTCACTCTAGGTACTTATTTCAGGCTGAGTTCTTTTATGTTTGCTCCTCCCTCAAGACTTGGCTGTGCCTCAAGCAGTAAGGAGTCATATCAGGCATTTGAGGGGGCTGCATGCCTGCAGAGAATCTGCATCCCCTCTAGATGAGAAGGATATACAGAATTATACATGGCAATTGCAATGCACTTCAAATTTGTGAGGTCTTGCAGTGTGGTCTCTACAAGTTCAGACAGGTGGTTGGAGAGGTGCTGATGGCTGACATTGTGCAGATTATAGTAATTTGGGTTTTGAGTCAATCAGTTGTAGAAGAATGTCCATGTGAGGTATATCTGAAGCAGGAATCAGTAACTGAAGCAATAGGCATGATGATCCAATTACCATTACATTGCATCCCCCCTAGATGGGATGGAGGCATGGAGAAACCACATTCTGAGTATGGATATTGTGCAACTGCCTGAATAAGGAATCCCCAGACCCCCATAAAAAGGAGGGAGAAATCCCATTCTGGCATTGAGGGAAAACTCCATGGGCAGGGAGAATCCCCAACTGACCAGTTGGAGACTCCTGATCCTCCCATAAGAGGGACAGAGAAATACCATTGTGGTACTTGGAAACACCCATGGGGAATGCCTAACAACTCAAATGGAGAATCCCCACACCCATTGAAAATCTGCAACTTCCCCAACTTCTCAATTGGAGAATCACCATGGAGAATCCCCCATCCGCTCAATTGGAGATTCCCCATCCCCATAAAAGGGGTGGAGAAATCCCAGTTTGGCAGTTGGGGAATCTCCTCACCCATGGAGAAATCCCATTTTGGCAGTTGGGGAATCTCCACACCCATGGAGAATCGCCATCTGTTCAATTGGAGATTCCACATCCCCCCATAAAAGGGGGGGGGGGAGAAATCCCATTCTAGCAGTTGGGAAATCTCCCCACCCACGGAGAATCTCCAGCTGCCTGATTGGAGAATCCCCACCCCCCATAGAAGGCATGGGGAAATCCCACCATGGGAGTGGGGAATCTCCACACCCATGGGGAAATCCCACATTGGCACTTGGAGAATCTCCACACCCAAGGAGAATCCACATCTGTTCAATTGGAGATTCGCCATTCCCCCCAGAAAAGGGGGGGAGAAATCCCATTCTGGGAGTTGGGGAATCTCCACATCCATGGAGAATCTCCAGCTGCCCGATTGGAGAATCCCCACCCCCCATAGAAGGCATGGGGAAATCCCACCATGGGAGTTGGGGAATCTCCACACCAAAGGAGAATCCCCAACCTTGCAATTGGAGATTCCCCATGGAGAAATGTTCCTTTCGAGATTTAGCTCATATTTGTTCTGGATGTGAGAGAATTTCTTCTTCGCCAAATTGATGCAGGCTTTGGAAACATAATACACTTTGCCTTCTTCAAACTTATCATGAAGTGTGTCGACAACTGCATTGAAACTGGTCCCATGAATTTCACCAGATTCGCCCCATGGAGATTCCCCATCTGCTCAATTGGAGATTCCCCATTCCCCAATAAAAGGGGTGGAGAAATCCCATTCTGGCAGTTGGGGAATCTCCACATCCATGGAGAATCTCCAGCTGCCTGATTGGAGAATCCCCGTCCCCCCATAAAAGGGGGGGAGAAATCCCACCATGGGAGTTGGGGAATCTCCTCACCCATGGAGAATTGCCATCTGTTCAATTGGAGATTCCCCATCCCCCCATAAAAGGGGGGGAGAAATCCCACCATGGGAGTTGGGGAATCTCCTCACCCATGGAGAATTGCCATCTGTTCAATTGGAGATTCCCTGTCCCCCCATAAAAGAGGGGGAGAAATCCCATTCTGGCAGTTGGGGAATCTCCACATCCATGGAGAATCTCCAGCTGCCTGATTGGAGAATCCCCACCCCCCCATAGAAGGCATGGGAAAATCCCACCATGGGAGTTGGGGAATCTCCACACCCATGGAGAAATCCCATTCTGGCTTTTGGAGAATCCCCACACCCATGGAGACATCCCACATTGGCACTTGGAGAATCCCCATTTCCCATAGAAGGCATGGAGAAATCCCACATTGGCTGTTGGAGAATCTCCATACCCATGGAGAATCCCCATCTGTTCAATTGGAGAATCCCCACCCCACATAGAAGGCATGGGGAAATCCCATTCTCACAGCAAGCATTTCACAGTTTTTCTTCAGAAAACATACTAAAAAAATGGACGGAAGAGATACTCTTTTATTTTTGGTGCTTGGAAAGAAAAAATGCAAAAATAATATTTTATGTTCTTCCAGAGAACATGAATTGATGCTAATACCAATTAGAGTAGAAGCTAATGGGCATTACCATCAACCCATGTTTTTTGGACAAAAATAAAATATTATTTTTGCATTTTCCCTTCCCAAACATGCTAAATAAAAGAGTATCTCTTCCCTCCATTTTTTCAGCATGATTTCTGAAGAAACATTGTGAAATGCTTGCAGTGTCTGGCAGTTGGGGAATCTCCACACCCATGGAGAATCGCCAGCTGCATGATTGGAGAATCCCCACCCCACATAGAAGGCATGGGGAAATCCCATTCTGGCAGTTGGGGAATCTCCACACCCATGGAGAATCTCCAGCTGCATGATTGGAGAATCCCCACCCCACATAGAAGGCGTGGGGAAATCCCATTCTGGCAGTTGGGGAATCTCCACACCCATGGAGAAATCCCAAACTGGCACTTGGAGAATCTCCATAACCATGGAGTTTCCCCATCTACTCAGATGGAGAATCCCCATCCCCCCATAAAAGGGGTGGAGGAGTCCCATTCTGGTAGTTGGGGAATCTCCACACTCATGGAAAATCTCCAAATGCCCAATTGGAGATTCCCCAGTCCTTCATAAGGTGGATGGGGAAACCCCACCCTGCCATTTTGTAATCCCCACCACCATGGTGAATAGCCATGCCTCCCTTGGAGATACCCCACTTCCTGTGGTCTACCATTCAGACTGCATGTAACCTGGAGAATCTCCAAAACCCCCCTCAGAATTGGTCCATTTACCCTGGAGAATCCCCAAAACCCCCCTCACAATTGGTCCATTTACCCTGGAGAATCCCCAAAATCCCCCTCACAATTGGTCCATTTACCCTGGAGAATCCCCAAAATCCCCCTTGGAATTGGTCCATTTACCCTGGAGAATCCCCAAAACTCCCCTCACAATTGGTCCATTTACCCTGGAGAATCCCCAAAACCCCCCTCACAATTGGTCCATTTACCCTGGAGAATCCCCCAAAATAACCTCAACATGGCGCAATTCAGGCCCCTATATAGGTTGGAGAAAGTCCCACTTGGACCCCAGACACCCCCTATATTGATGCTCACAATAGGGTACCCTTGGGGAAATGGGCATTCCCCTCTTTGGCCTGTCCATTCCTGGGGAATCTCCAAGCCTGGCTGTCTCAGTAGCATGTGGGAATACCCAAGAAGTTGACACCTATTAGGTATAAACATCTGTAGAAATATGTCAACCTAATAGGTCCCCAAAAGGGGGTGACTGAAGTGTAGACACTCCAATCGAGTTCATTTGTGCTCTGTGCATTAACTCAGTTCCCACATCCTCAGCCCTCTATCAGTCAAGGAGTGACCGATAACAGTCTTCGGATTGTTAGTGTTACAGCAACTGTATGGCCCATCCACTTCTGATCAGCCTCACCAATATCAACATCCACATCCACAGCAAAACATCTCTTCATGCCTATCTCCTCCTTGCTTTACTTCCCATCGCCAAGTTTACACACAAAGTCACTTGCATTTGTGGCCTACTTCAAGAGCAGCTTGTGCACCAAGCTCTCAGTGTTGTCTTGTTGCCTCTCAAGACTGCTGCATCCATGGGGATTATGATGAATGATCCAAGAGGTAATTTGTGTTGCTGTTTCATGCCACTAGCTGACTGGATCGCAGATACCCCAGAGGAAAGTCTCCTGGTGGGGACAAGCATAAAGGCGTCACCCGTCACTATGGCTACTGCAAATGAATTTGGCAATGCACACTGACACACAGCAGTAAATATGCTCGCTGCAATTCATACCGCCTGTTCACAGTGTTCCCCAGCAGATTATACAAGTTTTCTGAAGGCTGTCAAATGGCTGCAGTTGAACGGCATTGTCGAACCATTTTGGAAGCTGAGGCTGTTACATATCAGATCCCTCTGAATTTATCACTCCTGAAGTACTACATCACTTTCATTGGATGTTTTGGGACCATGATGTCAAGTGGTGTGTTGCTGTGACAGGGGTGGTTGAGCTGGACTTTTGTTTCTCTGTCATTCAGACCCTCGTGGGGTACTGAGCATTCAAAGAGGGTATCTCGAAGCTTAAACAAGTCATGGGTCATGACCATCATGCTGTCCAATGCTATATCATAGCTGCTGTGGCTGGGTCTGTCCCACACAAGTTCCTTACAGCCATTCATGTGCTCCTCGACTTTCGTTATCTCGCACAGGTGCCATCATTCACCACACAATCTATCAACAGGGTGGCCAGTGCCCTACAAGAATTTCATAATCACAAGGAGTCCATTGTGAGTCAGGGTGTGTGAGGTGACTGGCAAATTCCCAAGCTTGAGCTCCTCCAGAGCATTGTTCTGAGCATTCATCAATCAGGGGCAGTGATGCAGTGGTCAGCCAACATTACTGAGCATGCCCATGTCGATGAAATTAAAGTTCCGGCTTGGGCAGGCAATAATCAAAGCTACGAAAGCCAGATTGTATGCCATCTCGACCAGCTTGATAAGTGTTTCTGTTTTGACCTAGCGACCCACATTTGGCAGCAAATGAATGAAGGAGGGAATGGCGAGGATTCCTCTGAATCGGACAAGGATGAGGAACATGAAGTGGACATGGAGAAGACCCATCTCTTGGGGTATTCTACTCTCACCCATCGACCCCCTGACTATTTCACTATATCTGCTGCTCTCCTTGGTGCAGAGTCATCTGTGCAAAAACCTTATCGCATGTTTGCAACGTCCACAACTGGTTTTCATCTTGCCACTAAACCCTCATTACAGCTAACCATTGATGAGGCTGCCAGCGCATACTGTAACGGCCCGTACTTTTTCACTACTTGCTGTAGCATAGCCTAGTGTAGTTTTCCTTATTTGTCTACACTCTGGTTAGGGTTACCTTAGATGTGCTCATAAACACTTTACTTAGTCAGCTGCTTCGTCAGCGTTGCTGCATTGACTCAGCATGGATTGCTGCAGCCAATGGCGTTTATCTCTCTTTGTTTGGTTTGTTCTATGACGTTCCTTGGTACAAACACTTGTAGTAGTATAAATACTGGCTCTCTTGTTGTAGACACTCCAATCGAGTTCATTTGCACATCGTTGCATTAACTCATTCCCTCAGCCTCTACTCTTCATCAGTTCTTGGAGTGACCGAGTATAGTCTTCAGATTATAAGCATTACACTTGAACTCGATTCTCAACTACTCCCTCACTCCACTTGCACCCAGGCATATAGGGCAATGTATACCTGGACTCCAGGGTTAAGGAGCTTTACCTTCTTCATTTCTCTTCTTTATGGGGCGATGCCTTTAGTCCCATCCACCTATCGGCTGGTGGTTGTGTTGAAGAAGACCCATAGTTAGTAGTCCCGCTATCCATCAAGGGTAGTGCGAAGGTGTAACCCACATTAGGGGGTGGGAACACATAGCTTAGTTGTAGTTCCCCTATGTCACAGGAGGTAGAAAGCATACTACCAGTATCCCTAGTTACCATACAATAACTGAGACAGAGTACCGCCACTGAGGGCAGGGAAAATCTCTCTTCAAAATTCCTCGCATTAAGAAGTCAGAGTCATTGGCTCCTCGCATTAGGTTTTCTCCTTACCTTAAAAAGGAAGACTCCCCTGCCCCCCTGCTCCTGTTCACTCGGGAAGTTACTCCCCTCGAGCAACAAATTTTTGGTACCCCTGAACCACTCCTTCCCCACCTCTCCCCACTCCCTCTTCGATCCCCTTCCCCCGACCTGAATCTACTGGGCTTTGTTCTGCACATGCCATACAACTTATGGAACAGACAAACCATCTGCCCCCCTCCTCACACTCCCATGGTCCTGACAGCATTCTGCCCTCATGGACCAGTTCACCCAAGAGCAGCTGCAGTTCATGCAGCAGATGACAGCTATGATCATGGCACAGGTCACCAACCAGGTCGCCCAACAGGTGGCCGGTGGCATGGCAGGCATGCAGCAGGGGCAGCAGCAGCCCAACCCCAATAGAAACATCAACCCTACTAAGAGGGGTGTCGCCGAGCCTGGCATGTTCAATGGCTCAATAAGCAAATTTGAGGAATGGTGGAGCAAGGTGAAAGCCTTTGTGGCTACTGCCAACTACTTGACGAACCATGCAGACTGTATGGCAGCATGGTCTCGCATGGAAGGGCCCATCGCAGGGGCATATGCACGGGCATGAATCGACGAGTGCCTTGCCGCTCAAACGTGGCCAACCTGGGCCGTAGTACAGGCAGAAATCGAGGCACACTTCAGGCTGCTTCACAACAAGGACTGGGCTAAGGATCAGCTCAGCAAAATCCGCCAAGGTTCGGCCAGAACAGAGGAGTTCATGGCCAAGTTCAACGCTCTAAGGACCGCGTCTGGGGTATCCAATGATTATGCAATCTTTATGTTGGAGAAGGCCCTCTGGCCCAAAATTCTTCAACAGATCTTCATCCAGGGATGGCGCAAGTCCACCTGGCTGGAGTACGAACTCGAGGCTAGAACCCTCGGTGCCACCTTCGAGGCGGTTAAAATTAGAACAGGTGGCTCGTCCTCTCGATGGGGACAACAAACTTTCAATCACCCCTCGCCTGGGGTAATGTCAGGGCAAGGTGCACCCATGGACATTGGGGCTGCACAAGGTGGATTGGGAAGCTGCCCTAAAAAGGACTTCTCAAATTATCAATGCTACGCTTGTGGCCAGAAAGGCCATATTCGTCTGCATTGCCCACAGGCCAGGAACAAAGGAAAAGGGTGCCAGGTGCACTCTGAAGGTGTAGATCCGTGGCTTGCCACAATGGACGGTATGATGTTTGAGCAGGTAGTTGCTCATATATCTAAGTTAAAAGAATCAGAGCTGCAGTGAAGTCGGGTCCTGTGGTCTCAGACAATGTTGGTACTGAACTAGTTTCTTTTTCCCCTTTTATTTTTTCTTCTCATTGTGTCTCAGTTTCATCTTCTAAAAGTAGTACAAAAGAAAACACAAAAATAGAAAATACAAAAACACAAAAAAAGGTTTCGTTTTCAGACATAGTTCCTGTAAATAGGTTTTCTCTTCTCTCTGTAGATAGTGTGGATGATAGTTTGGACTTTGTACCTATACCATCTGTTGGAGGGTCCCAAAAGGGCTCGGGACCAGATGTTAAACTGGCACCGCTTAATTCTCCAAGCAATAAAACTCCCAAAAATAGCATTTTGGAAGGATCCGAGTCGGTTAGCGATGCTCAGGCGACAGTACCACTGACATCCCGAGTTCACACGCTCAACTTAAAGGATCACGTATCGGTCCCCATAATTATTCGCACCAGGAAAGGTGATGCACACGCTGTGCAAGCCTTGTTGGATTCAGGTGCCACTGGTTCTTTTTCGTGGATGCCAAATTTGTCAATTGAAGGAAGCTCCCCAAGTTGTCTCTCCCACATGCTGTGGACGTATTTAACATTGATGGTACTCTTAACTCCGCTGGAAGGATTACACATCAAGTACCACTTAGAGTTCAGTTCGGAGATCACTTTGAAGAGTTAGTAGCCGATGTCACAGATCTGGGATCTCATGACATGATTTTGGGTCACACGTGGCTTGCCACTCACAACCTGGAAGTCAATTGGAAAACCGGTGAAATCTCGATGAAGGGGTGTCCTCGTAGTTGCAGGCAACTTGCGCCGAGGCCAGCCTTTGTTAGACATGTCAAAAAGGAGGAGGTCCAGGCCCTCGAAGACTGGCATAATATATTTGGAGTTGACAAGCAGGAGGCTCCTAAAAAGGATAAGACCCCTGAGGAACTGGTTCCGAAGGAATACCATGAGTATTTGAGCATCTTCTCTGTTCAGGAATCTGAATGCATGCTGCTTAGGAAACCTTGGGACCATGCAATAGAACTTAAGGAGTCATTTGTGCCAAAAAAGGGAAGGTTGATCCCTCTCTCCCCTGATGAGCAAACCAAAGTTAGCAACTTCATGGATGGACAACTCAAGCAGGGTTATATTCAGCCTAGCAGGTCGCCACAAACTTCTCCTGTGTTCTTCGTCCCTAAGAAGGATGGAAAGAAGCGCATGGTGCAGGACTACCATTATTTAAACGAGCATACAGTCAAGAACTTGTATCTGCTCATCTGAGAAAAGTGAGCGATTTGGGTGAGAACAGCACAAGTTAGGACCTAAACAGGGTAGGTGGTGGGAGGATGGCATCGTGTTGAAGAGGAACTGCCAAGTGGAATTCTATGAAACTTCGGGAGGTGATAGCGACTTGGGAGGAGAGTTGGGACAACGTGGAAACTAGGGAAACGGCGCACCAAATCCCGAGATATTCGCAAAATGGTGTGATCCTGCCTGCCTGCCTAAGAACTGCGATATCTTCGGATGCACTGAGATTGCTGCAACGAAAAGTATATCATTCGAAAGGTATTGTCGAGTATGTCCAGAATCCCAGTTTGCGAGAGGGACGGATGAGCAGTTGTCGGGATATCGAGTCGGCGAGGTGGGGATGACAGAGGCATGCAGCTGCCTAATACTATCGGTGAAGAGAGACTCCAAGAACAATATATTGATTAAAAGAAAACTTAAAACACAATAAAAGGAACCCCAACGAGCTAAAGTGGCCCCATGTCCACTCAGTACAGCCTGTGAGATGGCTGAGGTGTGTGGCTGTGGCTGCGTGACCTTCTCGAGCATGTTGACAAGTGACTACTATGGGACAACCAGGTACTGTAGGTACAGGAGGCCACCAGTCTGTCAGCAAGCTGGACCAGAGTGGGATCTTCCCTCGAGAGTTCCAGTAAGCATGAGTACGTGAGTTGTGGCACAGGTGGTGGTGAGCGGCAGCGCTGGTAGTCATGGGAATTGCAGGAATCGTGGCTGTGGGGCCTACTCAAATACGAGTATGAATGTGGGTCGTCGAGGTCACGAGAGCGAGTGCAGGAGTGGGGTCGACTCGAATATGAGTATGAAAATGGGTCTTCGAGGTCACAAGGGCAAGAAGGAGGTTTGGGGCTGCATGGCCTACTCAGGTATGAGTATGAATGTGGGTCATTGAGGTCGCGAGAGTGGGAGGAAGGTTGACCATGAGAGTCTGTTGTAGATACTGTGTGAGGGGATGCACGAGCACTTGAGGACTCACTATGCCCTCGACTGGGGGCCTGAGGTTGCTCTGAGGCTGAGTGATGACTCGGCCCTTCTGCTGAGAGTGGCGCACGCAATGGTTGTGCCGAGGGGGGATGAGGGTGCACTGGCAAGCAGGGCTGAGACACACCTAGTGGAACCTTTTGGGTCTGTGGCTTTCAACTACCCACATCCTCCAAGGGTAGCTGTCCTTGACTCAAAGGAGGATTCTGAATGTCATTAGACCGATTCCCTAGATCCCAGCGATCCAAACGGTCCTTGAGAGTGCGCCCGGGGACTTCTCGCGGTATCTCTCATCCCGTAGGTAGTACAACATGAAGTAAGTACAGTACATGCTAAGTACGAGTCGGGCTTACATAAGCCAAACTCGTCCAAACACGAAGCAAAAAAAGGTAAAGTAAAAGAATAGAAACAGAAACTAAGATAAAAACAAAGAAACATAGTAATTACCATGGTAGGGAGGATGCCCTCCCTACATCCGAGGGTGGCTTTAGATAGTGACTGTCCCCAGTCATCACGTACCAAACTGTATCATATAGTGAGGCCAGGTGTAAGGTTTGGCTTGCCTTAGTTCACACCCGCAAAATGTACCATATGGTATTCGCAGTGTAAAAATTTAAGACAATGTCGTCCTTAAGTCACTACGACAGTTTTTATATACTTGACATGCAGGCATGTGATACCAGAGTGTCACATGCCTGTGAATGATTACAAACTTCTAATTTAGGGCACGGCCCCTAACACCCTCCCCCTGTAGAGCCAACTCAGGCTCGTAAGACAAGAAGAAAAGAAAAAGAAAAAGGATAGGGAAGACCCTATGTACATTCACACGAGATGTTGAATCTCGCAGCACTACCAATCCGAGGGTTATGCCTCATTTTAGTAATGCAAAACGAGGTACAAAGGGTGTTGAACCCTTCATACCACAACTCGAACTGAGGGATTACGCCCTCGAGAAAACAATCCAGCACCTGATGCAGCGTCCCTTCTACATCGGGGCTGGCTCGTCCCTCATCTCGCCCTCGTCGGGCTCATCATTTTGTTCGGGAGTTCTCTCCCGTGAAATCTGACCTTCCACCCCTGGGTAGTTGGGCAGGTCATAGATAACTGCAGCGGAGCAGAAGTCCCTAACGATAGGGAGCTCTGCGTCGCTGATTGTGCGAGCCTTGTAGGCCGCAATGCGCTTGGTAGCAATCCCGAGGGTTCTAGCCTGGCACTCGACCCACTCCTTCGAGCAGTTCTCCTTCATTACTGGAGGGTCGTTGATTGCTGCCCTCAGAAGATCGAGCGTGGCTTGCACATTGGGGTCTCGTTCCCCCCCATTATTGACAGCACGGGTAATATACTCTCTACCCGCTCTCCTGGCCCAAACGAGGGCATCGTCGGCATCATGAGGAGTGATGCCATTAGCCACAAGGTATGCGGCGATATCAGCCATACCAGCTGAGCGAGTGAACTCCCCTTCCCAGGAGACACGAGTACCATCACGAGGGGCCACCTCGGCACAATCCAGAAGGGCTCTGTAACGACCCTTCGCTGCGAGGAGATGGACTAGCTCCCGGAACCAGACCATCCGGTCATAGCTCCCTCTGGGGACTGGAGCCAGTCGTTCATAGAGGAGGAATCCTCGTACTAATTGTGCTGTGGGAGGACTGATTTCCCACTCATCGTTGTTGGGGCACTCACTGACACCTAGCCCCCCAGGGAACATTCTTGAGAGCTCGGAGCTCTCGTCTGAACCGTTGTACCCATTCTGGTACGTGTGGATAAATTTAACCCAGTCACTGACTGGGGCTTCGAGGCTCGGTGCCTCTCGTGGTAGTTCAGGGATCCCCCCATTTCCCTTCTTTCTGGGGGTTCGACCTCCTCCTCTAGGATTAAATGCCCGACCCCTTGGAGGGGGTCGTTCTTGATGAGCAGGGGCTTGGGGAACCTCAGGGTTTTCGACCATCAGGCAGTTGCGGAGAGGCATGATGGGTCTCTGACCCATCTCTGGCAAAGGAGCGGCGGGTTGACCCTCTATCCGCTGTTGTAATGCCGGCTGTCCACTGGCAGGTTGTGATGCAAGGGCCTCTTCCTCCCTCCTTGCCCTCTCCTTGTCTTGTAGCGCCTCTCTCCTCTGGCACGCTTTCTGGGAGGCCCAAACAGGTGGCCTCCATTCCTTAAGTGCGAGGTTCATGACCTCATTCGTGTCTAACCTGCATTTTTTCCACAGGTTAATGTAGGTGATCAGCTCCTGCACCCTACAGACGCAAGGAGCGTTCTGCTCTGGTTCTTCGTACGCTTTGGCGTACAACTTGTGGATTTCCTCCGCGGTGTTAATGAGTCTGATGGGACCCATTATCCCCCTGTCCCATCTGGTAACTGACGCGACGAGGTTTCCTCGTCTGAGGGGAACAGGAGGGGGGGTCCCCTGATGAATGTTGGCAAGGGCGGCGCCAAGCCTCTCATCATTATAGGCGTAGAGGTTGTCATTGATCCTCACAAAGAGGATCGACCTCACGCCATCCCTGCCTTCCCCAAGAACCCGTACTCTGTACGGGTTCTCTTCTCCTGTAAATTCAGGGAAGAGTGTTCCCTGAGAGGCAGTATCAACGACCATAGGAATGTCATCATCGTAACATTGTTGAACGGAGGTATCTTCCTCCACGACGGTGAATTCGTAATCAGGCGCTGCCTGATGGGTATCCTCGAGCTGCTTCTCTTTACCCTTTCTCGACACTACAGGTTCAACCTGTGATGCAGGTTTAGCCTGTACCCTCCCCCTCGAAGAAGAAGAAGGCTGTGGTGCCGGTGGAGGTGGCAGCCTGGAGGAACTAGCCTCTGCGTTTGAAGAAGGAATACGCCCCCCCAAGGAGGCAACATGAGTGCGTTTGAAGTCACGTGCAGCTTGCTCAACCGTAGTGGGAGCAGGGATGGTGGGGGTAGGGTCGCATTGAAGATCATTGATCTTCCAGAGGGCACGATGGAGATCGTAGGAGATGTCTTCGAGCTCACACTCGAGATGGCTGATACGATGATGCAACTCATCGTAGGGCATGCGTTTAATGAGACGTGCAGTCTCATCAGCCAAGGTAACAATAGCAGGCATGATACCTGCGTCACACAAGGCCATGCCTTGGGAGAGATGAAGCACGTAAGCTGCGCACTGGTCACAAGCACCGTGATGGTGCAAGAGAGGAAACTGGGGGTGGCATTCCCAGTACGGGCAGGAACGTTTGTCCCGGTGGTGCTCACACTCGAGGGACAACAAGCATGAGGGTGATCATGGCTGTTTCTGGCCACTACTGACCGTACGCAGACTGTGTCGGTCGACGGGGGACAGAGAGTATGAACGTGATGGTGAACCATCGTGAGACGCGTCGGAACACGCAGGTGATCTGCCTTGCCGAGGCGAGGGAGATTGGGACGGGGTGGGGCTAATAGAGCCTTGTGGGCTCAGGGGGTCTCTGCGACGGTGATCGTGGTGGGACATTGTATCTACTAGAATGTTATGAGCGTTAGAGAAAAAGAAAAAGAAGAAGAAGACGGAGTATTGTAAAAAGAAAATCATGTGATCAGTAAAGTTAATGCACATGAAACGGTGAAAATGTGATCAGAGGAAAGTATATACTGTAATTAAATTTGGTAACTATGCTGTGCTCGAGGCCAACGGTATTATTGACAGTATTATTTTTATTTTTATCTTTTGTTTGTTTTTATTTTTGTTTTTTCTGACTTGTCCGTTTGCTTCTGGTAGTAGTCTCCCGACTACGTTTAACCACTTAGTGGTTACTGTACGCCTATGCGTACTACGTTTAACCACTTAGTGGTTACTGTACGCCTATGCGTACTATTTCGCCCTTCGGGGCAACTGGCGTATACTCTGTACGCCCTGGAGCTCGAGGTACCTGTCGAGGGTCTCAAGCTCCTTACAGTTAGACACCGGCTCCCATGTCGTGTCTCCGAGGTTCCATCTCACAAGGAACTCTATCTTGTTATTCGTCCACCGGTGAGCCGTTATCTCATCTACTAACCATTCCTCTTCGTCGGTCATACCGACATCATAGAACGCGTGCGCGTCATGCCTCGGGAACAGAACATCATCGTTCTGTTCGTATCTGTGCAATAACCCGACGTGGAACGTTGGGTGTATGTGCCGCTGGTGCAACTGTTCTGGCAGGTCCAGAGTGTAGGTGTCATTCGTGCTGTCACAGCGCAACACTTTCATCGGACTGATGAATTTTGGCACGAGCTTTCGTGCATGTCCCTTCGGAACGCTCAAGTTCTGAGTAGAGAGATATACAAGGTCCCCCTCTCGAAGGCTGAAGCCTTCCTTTCGTTTCTTATTCGCATGGTACGTCTGTACCACCCTGCTTTCAATGATGGCGTCATGGGCCATCTCAAGATTTTCTAACGCTTGTTTTACGAAGATCTTTACTCCCGGTGCCGTTGAGGGCGCTCCCCCTCTGACTCATTGCATTACTTCAGGCATGTACCTGTAATTTAACTTGAAGGGTGCGAACCCTGTCGAGCTACTTATGCTTGAGTTGATTGCAAACTCGACCATTGGCATCTTCGATGTCCAATCCGTCTGGTCTGGTTGGACCATGGCTCGTAGCATCTGCGCTACATTTCTTATCGCTCGTTCAGACGCTCCGTCTGTTTGTGGATGGAATGCCGTCGACATTAGGAGTTTCGCTCCCAACATCCTGTGTGTCTCGCGCCAGAAAGTCAATGTGAACTTCGCGTCTCGATCTGAGACTATCATCTCTGGTAGTCCGTGTAGTCGGACAACTTCCCGTACGAACATCCCCACGAGCTCTGACACTCGTATCGTCGTAGTCACCGGTACTAGGTGTACCATCGACGTTAGACGGCACAGGACCACCCACAGGTAGTCGTGCCCGTCGCTCGGTGGGAAAGGTCCCACAAAGTCCATTGCTATCGACCCCCAGGGTCTTCTCGGCACAGGCAGACTGTGCAATAAACCCTTCGGTCGCTGATTGTCGTTCTTTGTCGTCTGACATATTGGACATGTTCAACAGAACTTGTCCACCTCCCGGCTGAGTTTCGGCCACCAATACCATCTGTGGATATAATCTGCTGTCCTCTGGGATCCAAAATGTCCCAGCGTCCTGTGCACTTGATCAATCACCCTGGCGATAGTATCATCGCCGTCGTACTTTGCATGGGGAAGGCATAGTACCTTCTCTCCTCCACGATTTCTCGTGTATAGAAGGCCATCTTCCCCTTCGAACTGAGGATAGTGTGACAGCTGTGCCATCACTTTCGCGAGTACAGGATCACTTCTATATCCTGCGTGGATAGCATTCAGGAAGCCTGGTGCTTCTCCAAACATTATTGGGGAGGCTTTAGAGGCCTCGGCAGATTCGAGTATCATAGGGTCTTCCTGCGCACTTGTGCTAGGGGATTCCTTGTTACTCTGATCTGCGGCTGAGGCCATCTCTTTAGCCTCTTCATATCTTTTCTCAACCTTTTCCTTCAACCGGTTACTCTTCCGAGGGGTACTTCCCTCTCTCATTGCTGATAACTTCAGCTCTCGCCACCTGTCTTGAGGGAGGTTGTCCCCCTCTGGGTCCAGACGTATATCTGCATCGGCCCATTTGACTTCATCATCGGAGGCTACGTCCCCTCCTTCTTGCTGGTAATAACGAGAAAGGCAATCCACTACACGGTTCTCCATGCCTTTTGCATAGATGATGTTTGCATCGAATCGTGACATGTAGTCCAACCAGCGGACTTGTCGGCTCGACAGTTTTCGTTGGGTTTTGAGGTACCCCAACGCCTCATGATCGGTGACGATCATAAACTTGAGGCTGAGGAGTTTATCCTCCCATTTCAAGAGTGCTTTGATTATTGCGAGAGTTTCGCGCTCGAATGTTCAATAATTCTGTTGAGCATCGCTCAACTTTTTTGACATAAATCCTGCTGGTTGGCAGTTTTTCCAGTCGGGCCCCTGCCTGTATAACGCACCCACTCCATAGAGTGATGCATCACACACGAGCCATATTGGCTCTTCTTTTCGCGGATCAATAGACTCCCTCAAAGTTGCGGGAGGTTCGCGTTTTTGTCGGGTGTTTGTCGGCTATTTGCAGTGAGTTCTCGGCCGAAGAAGCTGACATGTGGCTTGTTTCGAACTCCGACTACCCTTGCCGCCATCGTGCCAACACCTACTGGTAGTGGTACAGTTGTCGCCCACCATGGATTCTCCTCGCCCCCCATTATCGCAATCCGCTAATCCAGTTGCAAAGGCAGTGGTCCCTCGAGTGCAGTGGGAAAAGGCGCATGCTGGACGAACCGATCGTCTTATCGAGTGGTGTCGGACCCACAAATCAGAACGCAAAAAACTGTTCTCAGACTCTACGCAGGATGCTCGAGAGGAAGGCAGGAGCAAGCAGCAGCTACGCCATGGCAAAAATCAAATATATGTAGAGATGGCGAAGGCGATCTTCTTGCACGATGAGACCGAGGAGTTTCGGCTCCTTGCTCAGGCGAATCCGGGTGTGTTTGCGAGTTCAATTTGGAGTCGTCTTGATGTGTACGTTTCTCTCTCGTTATTGGTATTTTTTATCTAAAAATTACAGCTTGAAATCTAAGTACCAGAAGCAGAATGCGCTTCTGGGGCAGACGGGTGCTGGACGCACCTACGAGGAGTTGATAAGCGGTGAAAGAACTAGGAATATAATCGGTACGTCCCTACTTTCCTACCCTATGTTGTAGGTAGACTAATATCTGTCAGATACGATCCAGAAGGAGTTCCCATGGTGGGCTGATCTCCATGGATGGTGGCGCACAAATCCTGCATACAACAACACCTGGAGTTCTGCCGATAGCGGGCAGAATTTTTCTGTTCGTGCGGTCGAGCTTTTCAAGCTACGGCAGATGCCCCCCCTGGCAGCCGATCCCAAGTCCCGTTTACCAAGCCAACCACCCCCATCGCATGAGTTCGAAGATGGAGAAATACCCGATGAAGGTTTTTTAGGTGCCGCTAATGAATCATTTGTAGGCAGTTCCGCATCGATGAGCATGGATGACCCCACCCCCCCCCCTTTCGTTCCTTCGCCATCTCCGCTTGTGTTTCGATCGCCCCTTCCTGCCATCGATCAATCTTCGCTAGCCATCCCATCACCCCCCACGCTCCATCTCCAAACCATCATCGCTTGCCATCGCACCTTCTCATCGCGTTGTCTCTGACAGCGACCGACTGTCGCTTGCTGCCACTCCCCCCCCTGCAGTTATGCATTCCCGGCCATCGAGAATTCTCGAAACAGTGAGTTTAAATGACGACCCCCCCCCCTCCGATGACCTTTCCCTGCCCCAAACTTCAACCTTCACGTCCTTCTGCCAACCGGGAGTGGCTCTCTGCGCCGAGATCAGCGCCTGTGAACAGGGATGATTCCTCTGACTCGGACGTTGCTACATCTAATTTTTTTTCTACACTCCGTGTCTCGTCGCTGCCCACCAGCCCCATACCATCCCCCATACCATCAGACGACAGTGACCCACAGCCGTCATCGTCCAAGCCGTCCCGGAAGTGCGCACGTGAGACCCCCGCTGATAGGATGTCAACTAGTCTCGAGTCCGCCTCAAAAACTTTCGTCGAACGATTTCATCAGGCACAGAACGAACGGTCGGAGGTTAAGCGCCACCGCATCGATTTCAACTATTGGAAGACACAAGAGAGGATGTCCAACCGTGACACAGAACGTCAACACCAACTCTCGATTCAGCGCGAGAAATTCATGCACGAAGAAGTGATGGCTGCCCGAGAGCTTGAGAGGGTGAAGTTGGAGATTGAGCTCGAGAAACTGCGGGTTCAGGCCCTCGCATTGCAGAAGGGTGTAGCTGGTGGTGAGAGCCGAGGTACCTCTAATTTCACTGACATTCATTCGTCTGACCACAGTGTTTGATCGTATCGTCATTATCATTTGATGATGTATTGTCTGTTCCCCCCTTCCCCCCCCCTGTTCCCCCATTCAATTCTTGTCACTGTATGCTGTATTCCCCCCCCCCCCCCCTTACTAGCTGTACATTCACACTGTAGACTAGTGTGAATATATGATTTGTCTGAGTGGATTCCAACTGTTTCCCTTGAGGGTTGAGAATAGAAATCAAGATAAAGAGAAACAAAATATATCTACAGTGTAGGCCTTTGTGTCACTACTGTAAGTGCTGAAGCAATTTGATTAAAAGCCCCTCTCTAAACCTTTGGCCCTCTGATCCAATGTAATTTCCCTGACCACCTTCATCCTCATCTGCATCCTCACCTTCCCCATCGTCCTCTGAGGGGGGATAAGTTTCAGCAAATTCCTCAGCTGATATTGCAAGCCCAAGGCTCTCCTCAATTTTGATAATCATGTTGTGGAGAACCAGGCAACTTCTCACCCATGCATTGCAATACTCCAAGTCCTCTGGGGTTTGTATTTGAATTCGGAGTTCTCTCAGGGATTGAAAACGCCCTTTGAGAGAACCATAGAAGTGTTCAGATCGAACACGTATCTTCCCATGACAGGTGAGTATGTGCCAGATAAAAGGGACTTTACAAACCTTTGATAGATGATAGTTAAAAGTCTTCTGTGTTCTTGTCAGGTGACCTGAAGCAGGTCTCTTGTATGGGACGATGCACCACTTCTGGCAGCCATAAGCTGAGTCAGCCCAGAGCCATTCATTGTCACCAAAGAATTTTTCAGGTGACCGAGCACACTGGGTATGCTGGAAGGCACTGGCATCATGGAGACTGCCAGGAACACCAATGACATAATCCACGATTTGAAGATTATGGGGAAAGATGATGACCTAGGTAGAAGTGAATATATGTCATCATCAAGGCATGAATACTCACCTGATTGGAAAGGGAATAGTTGGATTTTCTGTCAAAAAATCCCTCTCCATGCAAGCCAGGCTTCTGATATAAATTAAAAGGTGTTCCATCCACACACAAATATCCCCCTCTCCACTGAGGACATGTCCTCTCCTCCACATACCTCTTTGCCATCTCCTTTTCCCTTCTGTCCTCTGGGTTTTCAGGGTTGAAATGAATTACCTCATCATGATGATGCAGAATGGCAACCATCACCCGTTTGTAGCAATTATGGACAGTCCCAACTGAAACACCAGCCCACTCTGCCATATCCTGAGATGTGGCAGCATTCCCATAATGCCCTGCAGCATTAAGGAAAATTGCAAGCTGGATAGGGACAGGGAGCTGAGGGTTGTTGGAATTGTTATGGAAGATGGGGTGTTGTTCAAACTTGTCCACAAGTGAAGAGAAGACCTCAGGGCAGACTCGGAGTTTGCGTCGAAAGAGATGAGGGTGGTCAATTTTCCACTCATCAAGAAGGTGGAGCTGGGGGGAGCGGCTGGGGCTTGGTCGGTTATTGAGAATACGTGTTTTGGTGACTTCATCCTGGAGAGCAGCAATAGCATCTTGGAATCCAGAGAAAAGAACTGTACTAGTTATCAAGTGCTCCATCAGATCAGAGGAGGTCCCAGAACTTGCAGATCCAGAAGATGGGGAAGAGGTCATGTCAGTGCTGCTGTCTGAATGGGATACACTTCCACTTGATCCACTTGAGCTCTCAGAGTCTGATCTTTCAGCATCTTGCAGTGCTACATGAAGAATATCCAAATACTGTAGAAGTCCAAAGTGATCCCTGGCCTGTTGGAGGACAGCTAAGAGTTCTTGACGCTCAAGGATCCTAGGCATGATGGGGTAGGCAGTTATCAGTTGTTTTGCTGCTTGGACAGCCCTTTTTATCTCTCAATTGATAAGCAGATCAGTAAAAGTACAGCCACACAAGACTTGGTTGCGAGCGAGTGGGTATTAGATAAGCAATTACCCTTTTTGGGGGATAAGGGAAAATGCGGCTACACGAGACTTGGTTGCGAGCGAGCGAGTATTAGATAAGCAATTACCCTTTTTGGGGGATAAGGGAAAATGCGGCCACACGAGACTTAGTGGCACGCATTAGATAAGCTATTGCCTTTTTTGGGGGAGTAGCGGAGTTACAATTTTCAGTCGGTGCTGTTCATTTCCCACACAAATTGCATAGCTCAACCTCACGTGTACGTTACTTTTTTGCTTTCAGAATTTAACTTTGAGGGAGTCTAATAGGCCGCAGGATCGGATACTTGCATGCAAGATCCTTGATTACTTGAAAACACCTGTCGTGGATTTCCCTCCACTGAAACGGATGTTCATTCCATTGTATGCCAGTCAGGGGCATAGTATATGCCAATATGTCTGGCATAAACTGTGCTAGATATTCCACTAGTCCTATGAACCTTTGGACTTCGTTTAGATTCTTAGGAGTCCTCCAGCTCCTAATTCGAGACATTTTGTCTCTGTCGGTGTGGACGCCCTTAGCGTCTATGATGTGCCCTAGGCAATCTAGTTTCTCTGCGTAGAGGTCGCACTTCTCCTTCTCCAGGTAGAAGTCAGCCTTTTCTAGTGTTTCAAACACTATTCTGAGGTGTCGTTCATGATCCTCAATCGTGTCGCTAAAGATGAATATATCATCGAGATAGACGTACACAAAACGTCCTATGTGATCTCTGAAGATCACTGTCATAAGGCGTTGAAACGTCGCAGGGGCGTTACAATCTCCCTGCTGCATTACTTGACTTAAGAAAGTCCTGTACATATATCATCGAGAAGGCCGTCTTCCAGACGTCTTCAGGTTCTATATGAACTTGTTCATATGCATTTGATAAATCAATCTTTGAGCGATACTTCGCTCGCGCTATGTCCATTTGTATCTGGTCCTGATCCAGGAAGGGGGTGACATCCTTCACTGTATTTTCGTTTCTCTTGCGGCAGTCAATGACTGTCCGCAGCTTTCCATTTTTCTTTGGGATGCATAGCATCGGAGCAGCCTGTGGGACGCTTTTCAGCACCCACCATTCTGCATCTGTATACAGCCGGATTTTATCTGACAACTGTTGTTTAAGCGCGTCAGCGCACCGTGGCAGGTGGTACATGTACTGCTTTCTTTCATCTATCAGGGTGATCCTGTGGTTTACCTCCTGTAGTGGAGGCAGTTTTGGGATCACCCCGCTAAGCCTATGCTTATACCGTTCAAACCATTGGTTCCGTAACTGAGGTATATCCTCATTGCTCAACAATTTTTTTGGCTTTATTATTGCGAGATGTTCCTCGCTTTTCATTGAGCCCCTTGGCTCTTTTACTCTATCGGATCCCCTTCCCCCTTTAGAGCCCTCGCGAGACTGAGCCCTCGCAGGGCACGTGAGTCAATGCTTAGGACGGGATTTACCCATCATCAGAGCCTCAGGCTCTGTCAGGAGAGGCACGCATTCTGCTGCTATCTGTATCGTCTTCTCTGTGAAATTTAAAATCGCTTTAGTTTGTCTTAGGAAGGGAATTCCTATTATACAATCGTAGCGATCAATATTCGCTACATCGAAGTATATTTCTACTTCATAGTTTCCAATGCATATTGTGGATATTCCCCCATGAGTAATCTTCGACCGGCTGCCTATGCAGCCCAATTGCAGTGTCAGCTGCTGCTCGGGGGGAAACACCCTCATCTTCGTGACCTTGGCGAATGCCGGGCTCATGAAGTTACCCGTACTCCCGGTGTCTATCATCGTATATGGTACATCTGTTAATTACACTTTGCAACGTTGCACACGTCCACAATTCAGGACTTATTTTGGGATGGGATCCCACCACATTATTCATATGCATAGCATACCGAAACGATTGTGTCAATGACTGCGTCACCGGCTCGATCTTTGCAGCGAGATCCATTGCTGCCAACCGTGCGGTGTGGGCAACTCTTCTTGTGAGAGTGCAAAGGGAAAGGGGGGAAAGCTGTAGGCTAGGCCTAGGCTCGTCCCAAGGGGTCGTGAGTCGGAAAGGAAGTGGAGGGAGTGACTAGGCAGCGAAAGGGAAGGTTCCCCTGCGTCGGAAGGGTACTGGCGGGGTAGAACTCGAGCGGCCGCCACAGAAAGGCGGGAGGGGATCAGTTTCGGTGGTTGGAATGTCAGGGAGGCTCAGAACTCAATAGGCGGCGATGTAGGACTCTTGTAGACTGTCGAGGAACTCGTGGACTCGAAGGGGCGACTCTGAAGGCAGCAGAAAATTTTATAACTCGAAGCGGTCACGAATATGGCAGTGGAACTTGGTGGGGAACTCTGTGGACGCAAGGGGGACTCAAAAGACTCGAAGTTATGCAAGAAAACGACTCTGGGGACTCTAGGGGACTCTCAGACACACAGATGGTGACGCCAGAAAAGTGGGTATATTTTTCCTAAGTACAGCGGTGCTTTGTATCGTAGAGGAGGCTGTCACAAAGGAATATTTCGGCGAATTTCGGAGGTGTCATATGTCAGAAAAATTTTGAAGGAAAAAGCGCCGATGTAAGGCACTACAGGACGTAGGTATGAAAGGTAGGTAAAAGGAAGCAAAGAAAAGCGGAAGGAAAGGGCAAGGTGGTGAGGAGAACATGCCTAGAACGTCTGTGCTACTGACCGATGCTGCGGCGACTCTTCGGGGCGGTCTGGTGCGGAGTGGTGCTACTACTGGCGGCGGTGTGTGTCGGTGTCTCGAGTCGGGCTACAGGTACCGAGTAGCCAACGTCACAGGTGACGGGGTAGACTGCCGACGGTCAGTAGACACTTGATAGGCATATGAAGGGCCGAAGGCCGACGCAGATAGGGGTGGACAACGAATGGGGACGAGTATAGGGGTAGGCGGTGACTTGTAGCAGTGATGAGTGTCGGTGATAGGGGTTACTTCCTGATTAGGTGGCAGCGGCGTTGGTAAGCGAGGGAAGCACTCATAGAAGCCGAGATAGCCGAGGGTGGAGCAGCGGCGACCTTACCGAGGGACGGTGGACCTGCAGGGACTGGCTAGGGCGATAGGGAAGCTGGTATGCAGTTATGATATTCAGCCCTAGGGAGTATGGACTCCCTACACCTCCCGGGGTCTTCGAATACTGACCGTCCTCGGTCAGGGGTGCTCGGTAACATGGATCGGTGACGAGATTCCATTGACAGGTGGCTGTGCTCGGAACAATGGCAAGCGGGACGGGGACCTCGGTCACGTGCTGTGGCAAAAATGCTTCCGCATCAACAAAGGGTTGCCAAACATACCAAACAAGTCGCCACCACTTCGTCCTTTCTTTTCTAAGTCTCTTCACCACCGCTACTCGCCGCAACTGCAAACACAACATGTCCCCTCCCACGTCTCAGCCTACCACACCCAAGAAATCCAAGTCCAAGAAGCCGAGATACCTCTTGCCCGACGCTGCGCGTGTGCTGGTCCCAAGGATGTGGGCCAAGAACATGGGGAAGTTGGCTGCACTGATGAAGGAGATCCCTGACGAAGCAGCTATGGAAGATGAGGCTAGGCAGTGGATGGATGAGTACTACCAGGTATCGGTGAGTCGATAGCTTGCATCCGAGGCATCTCAGCTGTAGCTCGAAGAGCAGGACAACATCGAGGGTCTGCGGCAGTTTGCCCATGACCATAGCACCAAAGTGCCCGAGTATCCTGAGGAGACCGAAGAAGCTCTCGGGGCTGCATTTTTGACTCTGGTACCCCTCCGAAAATGATTTCCCCATCGAGCACAAAAGTCAAAGGCGCTGCCTGTCCAAGTGGGAACTAGCAGCTCGCAGGTAGGCGGTGAGACCAGGCGGTCTCGGCGGCAGATTGAGAAGGCAGCTGCCATAGGGGACGAGGATGATCAGGTGCGTACCAGCCCATCTGTTCTTCCTGCACGCTCTGATGGCCTTTCATGACTTAGGTACAGCCTGTAAGTGGGGGCGGCGACGTTATTGATCTAGACGCCGAGGTAGAAGTTGCTGCGCCACCTGCAAGTCGAACAGGACCCGTCGGCGAGGCTACCCAGAGGTCGGGAGAACCTCAAGAGGTGTCTGCCTCTGCTACGCAGGTTGACACGGAAGCATGTGGGCAGTGCAAGACTCGGGGAATTCGATGCGAGTGGAAGGAGGGCGCCCCTGGGGTGGCATGTACTGCCTGCCACGTAGGGAAGAAGCAGTGTGACAAGGCTAGCAAGGCTAGCAAGAAGGCGAGTTTCTCAACACTTCGGCATACACAAGGTGACCATGGGATGTAGCGGAAGAACACCGACACCCCAGCCCCATCGGCCTCGGTCAGCAAGAAGGCCAAGACTTCAGCAGCCCCTCCAGATGCTCCCTCATCATCGGCACCACCTAAACCCACTATCCGCATCAAACCTCGAGTGGTAGGTCAGTCGGTCCCTCACAAATCACCTGGTCCTCCTCCTCATACACCGTTGGTATCCAATCTCCCCCTCTTCCTCCCCTCGAGTGCAGGTAACACCCCTACTCCCGACTCTCCTCGTATCGAAGAACGCCTTGAAGGTGAGTCTAGGGAGACTGGTGATGGTACTGGCGGCGCGTCGGTCAAGGCTGCGAACAAAATGGAAGGCGCTGGACCCGAAGATTTGGTCGACGTCGAGGGCGGTCAGCCTGAAGAGGTGGTATTTGACCGGCCCCCAAGTCCATGAGACGCTCAGTGGACCCCCTTCAGCGGTCCCCAGGAAGCACTAGCTCAGTACGACGTGTGGCTGGCGGCCCTCAAGGGTACAGTCGAATGGTCTGGGGCCATCATCGCTGATCTTCACGCGGGCCTCGGGCAGCTGAACGTTGTCCATCAGCGGGCTAAGAGGGACATTCGGAAGCTCGAGGAGTGGCGGCGGGACAACTTCGGGGCGTGGCGGTAATTTTTTTATGTTCATAGAAGTCTCGATGTCCTTGTGTATAGGTGGGGTCGAACGTATTCTTGTGGGGTCTGATTTCTGTCAAGGGGGGTAGTCTGAAATAAGGTAAAGCTAAGGTAACGAGGGTGGCAGAAACAGGTAAGTAGAGAGTCTAAGAATTGCGGCGGTGAGTCTTTAAGATCGAACAAAGCAAGGTGAGAGAGAAAGGAACCAAGGAAGAAACTTTTCTTTAATTTTTCTTTTCAGTATTCTGTGTCGGTGGCAGGTCTTTTTATGTAAGTAAGAGGAGTGGTGAGTATAGGTACGAAGGCAGAGAAAGGAAACTAAGTGGCGGTTTTTGGTTTTATGGTCTTTTTGAGTTGTAGGTTTGTTTTTGGAGTTTTTCATATGTACGGAGAGTCTGTAACGGGTATTCAAGAGATAAAAGAAAGAGAAAAAAAGGAACAGAACGAGAGGGTTTGTCACTCATCTGACTCGTCCCTAAGGACGCCAGTGAGGTCTGGGTCGGGAAGGGAGTCGTCTTTGAGTCAGTCGATGGCGGCTCGTGCAGATGAAAACTATCGAATTCGATCACTTTAGTGACTTCTTTGGGGTAGCGAACGACCTACGTGGCAACCAAAGGACCGCACTATCATCCACTTCCATCTCTCAGATCCTGGACATCAGGGAAGATACGTTTCACGATCAGATGCCCCACGCCTACGTAAGTTACGTATGAAGACATACGTACGTTGGACGTCCGGGGCAAACATGCGTTCATATCCTCTCGCAGTACCTCGGAACGTGCAGCTTTTTGATGTATGTGCGGCATAGTCATGAACACCTGCATGTATCAGTGCTATTGTACAACGTACCTCACGTGATCCCTCGACTGATAACGAGGCCTGTTGTGATGGACGACTGCGAAAATGACGGTCAAACTTGATCGGCCATCACAGATGCCTGTAGCGCAGAAACGTGTTGGGTTCGAGCGGGAAAAGAAAAGATGGGGGAGAAACCTACTGAGGTTGAGAGAGAACATAGTCTCGGACTACGTCATGCGGTCTGGTTTGAACGGGAGAAACTAGGTTATCGACACCAATAGCAGGGTGGAACCCATTGCATTTATTGTGCTGCGAAAGATTAGTGACGAGAAATCTGCGTTGTACAGGGTACCGACCGTGCGCTGCAGACACTCTACAACAGTGACAGGAGTGAATCACACAAAATCGACAGTAAGTCAAGATGAAGTGCTATTATGTAAGCTTGTGTCTCTGCGTGAATTTTCGGGTCCTACTACACTACGTCTACCACACCCGCACACCCCATGAAGTTCGAACCCGTGCAGCGCTGCTTTCAGCGCAAGGGCATCTGGAATTCAGGTGCGTTCCCTTCCATGAGCACAGGGCCGGTGCTGACGCTGACGTGGCTGCGTTGCGGTTTGTATAGATCTTGGTTGATACGATGTATCCGTCATCGCATTTGGAGTGATGAAACTGCATTCGACTATGGGTTTCTCTTCTCTCTGCCTTCCGCTCTCCAAGCCAAGGAGTCTGCCGCATTCGAACCCGATTACTATGCATGACCAAACTATACTTGAAATTGTCCGTTTGGTATAGGCGAAGGGAGGAGTTCACAGAATGCTGTGATTGGTGGATGCAGAACGTTGGTGAGACTGTCGGTAAGGCTTAAGACGATGGAACCCATATTTTGGCTGGATACTTGAGGAGGGGATTGCACATGGCTTGGAGCTGCACGTCCAACATTTAGAGGTAAGCTCCTATGTGATTCGCAGCTGAGTCGTTTGCACATAACGCTCAGGTGGATTCTGATAATTCTTGCTAATCACACTACCAGGTATGCATCTCGTACATGCCAAGTCTGTGGGCTGCTCGCTACGAGAGACGGTTGGATACCCGGTTGCAATTCACAAATCTCAAGCCGACATAGTGATTCGCATGGTCTAACACTGGCCGTTCTTTCTGGTGCTTTGTATCGCTCCCCCTTTGATACAGGTCACTCCACTCTGTCACGCGCCTGCAAATACACCTCTGTTTTCGTGTACACTTTCAAGTCGTGCGAGGTCAGCTCCCTCTGTAGTTTTTCCGTGCCACTTGTTCATCTTGAATGCAGAACAGACAGTCCACTTCGCCAGCAACACAGATGACGAAGAAGCATTGACCGCAGGAAGTTGAGCTGAGATACACTAATGCTGCGGAGTAATTGGTTTTCGTCAGAAGCCCAAGCACCGCTACTCCCCAGTGTGCCCTTAGCGATTATCAACTTCGTCCATTCCCTCGAGTCCCGCTCGCCTTACCACTCCTGTTCCCATCCCGATTGTAGGTCCAAATATAGCTTATATGCGGTCCTTTGTGCAGGACTACAATCGTATGCTGGACATTTTTGGGGAAGTGATAAGCGTGAATCGATGATATGGATCCAACTATTATTTATGTTGGTAACCTACCCCGTACATGGATGAAGACCAGTCGTGGTTACCATCCAAGTTCACTCACATCTTCTATGGCTGTCGAAGCTGAGCGTGGTCTTTCGAACGGTGGATACTGTCCTTACGGGTACAACTAGCAATAGTCACAGGATGACCTGTACAGGCCCGCATGCAGCGCGAACGGAACGAGTACACTTCGAATCGCCTTTGCCATCTCTCGGACCCTTTCTTGACACCTCAGATTCAACCAGCCCCGTTTCCACCGGTGCCTCCTCACTGTCCGCTCGAATACAAAGACATCGATTTCGTCATTGTTTGCCACTCTTCACATTTCACACTGCCGTCTTGACTGTGATTCTAAATAGGCTCTTGTCACCTGTCATTGCCATGCATCGTTCTAGTCTTCTGGTGCCAATGTCATACTGCAGCCTGCACGGGTGTGCACGTGCATCTGCTGATCACGAGCAGTGCTTTGCAGTATTCTCTTCGTCTGGTATGTTCGGGCATTAATTGTTACCACGCTTTTACAATTTATCACCACCATATTACTTCCGTCTAACTGCTTTTCGTAGGAACCATCCAGATGCCTCGTCGTTCATCTACGACTAGCGATAGTTGCAATATGACCCATATGGGAAGCACAGTGTGATTGCGATGCATCTCAGCACGAGCATCGCAGAAGGGGCAGTTTTTGAGGTGAGTTTTAAATATATGGATAATGTTTGCATGCATACAAAGTGTCCATAGGTTACGGGAAGAAAAGGGGGGCTTCAGAAGCAACCATTATGCATTGAGGCCGAGGATGTGAACTTGTAATAATATACTGAATATTTCTTACAGGAAGAATTTTCAATGTTCGAATAGATGATTTTAATGTGAAAAGACTGTATTTTTGATTTGATTTTTGATGCAAATATATTTGTTTGCATATTGCAATGTTTGATGATGAAAAAGACATAATGTTTTTCACATGAACCTTAGCATACAACTCATCATTTCCAATACAATACTTTGGCTACATAAATAATCCTTATTTTTTAAACTTTCCTGTAGGAAATCAGCAGATTATTAAACCACAAAACATGTGACATGTATTTGAGAAATATTTACAGTGTTTAACACATGTTCTACTGAAAAATATGGTGGAAAAAATCCATAATAATTTTATATACAATAATTTCACATGATTACATACCATTTGGGGAAGCATAATAGACAATAAAAATCCTTCATATTTTTTCCTTAATTTTCACAAAGACATCCCAAATTAAAGAGTATCAGTTTCTTTTCTTTTTTCTGAATGTTTTTAGTTAAAAAATTGTGAAATGCTTGCAGTGAAGGGTATGATAAACAATCCTGATCTTCAGCCTAATGCGACCATCAATCGGTGGATCACCGGTATCCTTCTCTTCGACTTCAAACTCGTCCACGTACCCGCCGCCAAGCACGCCGCCCCTGATGGGCTGTCTAGGAGACCGAAGGCCGAGGAAGATCCAGAGGTAGATGAAGAAGAATACAAGGATTGGGTAGATGAGTGTGGAGCCTTTGCCGTCGATCTCGTGAATCGTCGGGAACCCAAGACTCACCTTCTACGTCCCCCAGATATACTGACTTCTGAATACTACTCACACACCGACTTACTCCATGACGTAGCCATGTTCACCGCCGCCGAGTCGCCGCCCGACACTGCCGAATCCGACATACCACGATCCGACAAGGCTAGGCTGAGAGATGAGAGGTTAGAAGTAGTGAGAGAGTTCTTGGAGACGAAGAAGCCGCCAGATGGATTAGAGGAGAAAGAGATAGAAAGCCTGGTGCAGCTCGCTTCCCGATACTTTGTAAAGGGAGGAGAGTTGTGGAGGAAGGAACCCCAAGGCCACCACCACAAGCGGCTTAACATCATCCGCCAGGCCCACAATGAGCTGGGCCACAAGGGTATCTTCTCTACTTGTATGCGCTGTAGAGATGGTTAATGGAGACCTAGGGGGTTTACCTGAGGTCCCCTGGGGTGACGAGAGTGGTCAGTTCGACCTGAGGGGGCTGGAGTGCCTGGTAGAGTCAAGAGAAAGGGGAAAAAAGCCTAAAATGCGCCCTAAAACCCAAAGGATACTTGAGATAACATCTGAAGACTGTCTGGTGATGAAGAAGTAATAATCCGAAGCCTCCGGGCTTGGATTTCCGTCTTTCGTCTCTGGTAATGCAGCTGTTATTATTCTGCTAAGTACAAAGTATCCTAAGGGCGAGTCTAGCTTATGTAAGCCAAAACTCGTCCAAATACTAAGTAAAAAAAAGGTAAAGTAAAGATAAAAACAAAAAACTAAAGTAGAAACAATGAAATAACAGAAATCACCTACTAGGGAGATTACTCTCCCTACAGCGCCTACTGACACGATTCTGGTGGCCCATGCTAGAGCAGGATGTTCGCTGGTACATCAGGACGTGCCATGAATGCCAGATCTGCCGCCTCGATCGAGTCCACATTCCCCCTGTCGTCGCCATACCCAAACCGCTATTCTACAAAGCCTATGTTGACACCTTCATCATGCCGAAGTCAAATGGTTACCGCTATGTCACCCAAGCCCGCTGCTCTCTAGCAAGCTACCCCGAGTGGGCCATGCTCCGCTCCGAAACCGGCAAGTCGGTCGGCAAGTTCTTATTCGAGCAGATCCTATGCCGCTGGGGGGCGGTGGGCGAAATAGTCACCAACAACGGCGCCTCCTATGTGTTGGCACTCGACTGGCTATCGAAAACTTATGGCATCCGACATATTCACATCTCCCCTTATAACTCACAAGCAAATGGTATTGTCGAGCGGCGGCACTTCGATGTTAGAGAAGTGATGGTCAAGAGTTGTGAGGGAGAGGCATCTAAGTGGTCGGAAGTAGTGCCGATGGTCTTCTGGGCAGAAAGGGTCACCGTACACAAAGCTATGGGTCTCTCTCCATATTATATGGCTCACGGTGTCCACCCTAGACTTCCCTTCGACCTCGCCGAAGCCACCTTCTTAGCCCCCTTCGAGGCCGACACATATTCCACCACTGGCCTTATATCCAACTGAGCCCGACAACTTCAGAAGCGGCCCACTGATCTCGCCACCATACACGACCAAGTCCTCAAAGCCCACTTTGCTTCGGCCAAAGACTTCGCGGCCCGCTTCGAGAAAACCATACATGACTTCGACTTCGAGCCAGGAGCTCTCGTACTCGTCCGCAACTCCCGCATCGAGAAGGAACTCGACCGCAAGACTAAGCCGCGCTACCTAGGTCCTAT
The DNA here is from genome assembly GCA_024613165.1 of Pisolithus albus. Taxonomy (NCBI): domain Eukaryota; kingdom Fungi; phylum Basidiomycota; class Agaricomycetes; order Boletales; family Pisolithaceae; genus Pisolithus; species Pisolithus albus. The sequence continues at coordinate 137,730 of JANFAB010000102.1, forward strand.
GGTAGTAGTGCGTCGGACCAAGGGCAGCTCATATCTCCTAGCAGAGCTCGATGGCGCTGTATCAAAATTTCGCTTCGCCGCCTTCCGATTATTCCCCTATTTCCCCCGCAACAAATCTCGCATCGAGGTCACCCAGCTAGTGGGCCTCGACAGCGCATCCGGCACGGAGAGCACTCATGCTCGAGGAACCGCGGCTGTGAGGTTGAAGCGCAATTTACTGCGTACGCTACTTCTAATGTTGCCTAAGTAGCGTGTCGGCAGTCGACGAAAACGTGTTCGTCCCTCTTTCATCGTTGTAACACTGCATATCTTTATGCAATTGGCAAATCTCTACGTTCGAACAAAGGTGCCGACATGGTTTTGACAGCATGTTGGACTGCGACATGCCGAGACACCGTGAGACAAATTAAGGATACTTGTTCACTCACATCTTCTCTGCCTGCCGAAGCTGAGCGTGGTCTTTCGAACGATGGATATTGCCCTTATGGGTATGACTAGCGATAGTCGCAGGATGACCCATATGGGACATGCAGTGCGAAGAGAACGAGTACACTTCGAATTGCCTTTGCCATCTCTTGGACCCTTTCTTGACACCTCAGATTCAACCAGCCCCATTTCCACCAGTGCCTCCTCACTGTCCGCTCGAATACAAAGACATCGATTTCGTCATTATTCGCCACTCTTCACATTTCACACCGCCGTCCTGACTGCGATTCTAAATAGGTTCTTGTCACCTGTCATTGCCATGCATCGTTCTGGTCTTCTGGTGCCGATGTCATACTGCAGCCTGCATGGGTGTGCACGTGCATCTGCTGATCACGAGCGGTGCTTTGTGATATTCTCTTTGTCTGGTATGTTCGGGCACTGATTGTTACCATGCTTTTACAATTTATCACCACCATATTACTTCCATCTAACTGCTTTTTGTAGGAACCATCCAGATGCCTCGTCGTTCGTCTACAACTAGTGATAGTTGCAATATGACCCATACGGGAAGCGCAGTGCGATTGTGGTGCATCTCAGCACGAGCATCGCAGAAGGGGCGGTTTTTGAGGTGAGTTTTAAATATATGGATAATGTTTGCATGCATACAAAGTGTCCATAGGTTACGGGAAGAAAAGGGGGGCTTCAGAAGCAACCATTATGCATTGAGGCCGAGGATGTGAACTTGTAATAATATACTGAATATTTCTTACAGGAAGAATTTTCAATGTTCGAATAGATGATTTTAATGTGAAAAGACTGTATTTTTGATTTGATTTTTGATGCAAATATATTTGTTTGCATATTGCAATGTTTGATGATGAAAAAGACATAATGTTTTTCACATGAACCTTAGCATACAACTCATCATTTCCAATACAATACTTTGGCTACATAAATAATCCTTATTTTTTAAACTTTCCTGTAGGAAATCAGCAGATTATTAAACCACAAAACATGTGACATGTATTTGAGAAATATTTACAGTGTTTAACACATGTTCTACTGAAAAATATGGTGGAAAAAATCCATAATAATTTTATATACAATAATTTCACATGATTACATACCATTTGGGGAAGCATAATAGACAATAAAAATCCTTCATATTTTTTCCTTAATTTTCACAAAGACATCCCAAATTAAAGAGTATCAGTTTCTTTTCTTTTTTCTGAATGTTTTTAGTTAAAAAATTGTGAAATGCTTGCAGTGCTTAATATACCTGGCATCCACTTCGACGACTAAGTTTCGTATGCTGAAAATGTATAAGCAGACATCATGTAGGGCTCGAAAGAGACCGAAGAGTTCAAGCTTGGCTTGGCTATAGCACCGCTCTCAGTCGTTAAGGGTAATGGAGCCGAATCGGGCGGGAAATCGTTTGCCGCCCTCGTCTTCTTGCATAAGGATGTAGCTGACAGCGATGTTGGAAGTGTCGACGGCGAGGATGATGGGACATTCTGAGTTGTAATCTATTGACCGAAGGGCGGGGGACGAAACGATGGCAGTCTTGAGATACTCCATTGCTGCACAGTGCTCGTCGGTGAACTCGAAGGGGACGTCTTTCTTGGTTAGTTCTACGAGCGGTCAGGCATGCTTAGCGAAGTCTTTGATGAAAATGTGGCAATATGAGCATAGACCTAAGAAGCCCCTGACTTCAGTGACATTAGTGCAGTAGGGCCAGTCTTTAATTTTCTGTACTTTAGTCTCGTTGGGGATCCTTCCCTCATATGAAACCTTGTGGCCGACGACCACTATAGATGGGGTGGCGATGACGCACTTCTTGGCGGAGACTGTAGCACCTGCATGTCGGAGGCAGTGAAGGACACAGTTGGTGTTTTGTAAGTGTTCCCAGATGAACCGACGTATGCTGCTGTTCTGCGGGATCGTTTCGTAGGTGCCATCGGCAAGTTGATAACGTGATTTCGGCCCTTTGATAGGGCAGTCGTCAATGAAGGGGATGGTAACTTCAGGTATCTCGTCTTTAAGGATCCAGCAGACATCTCCATGGAAGATCTGGATGGCATTAGTATATGCCATGGGAAGTTTCATAAGGTGGAGGGTGCCGATAGGGGTTTGGAAGGTGGTTAAGTCTCGGTAATCGTCGTGGATGGTTCGGTGGTCGTAGCCGACCATAAGATCTAAGATGCCGTAGACGGAATGGCAGGCAAAGGCTTCGGCAATTGAATCAACAAAAGGGGGGACCGCTGAATCCTGGATGGAGATGGCATTTAGTGGTTGCAGGTCGTGTACAAGGCGCAATGATTTCCCATCTTTCTTGACGACGCAGAACCACTTGGAGCGGTAGGATGAGGTCGAAGGCTCGTAGACACCGGCGGCAATCTTTTCTTTCATAATCTGGATGACATCTCGAAAGATAGCTGGTGGGATAGGGATGTTTCGTTCGACCCAAGGTTTGTGCGGCAGGGTTGGGATCTTCAGCGGCAGGAACATGTCTTCACGGAAGGTTCCCCGTTCGGCAGTCTCCCAAGCGAAGGCGGCCTCATGGGTATGACTAGCCATTGAACGAGGTCGAGTTCTGCTGGCCAGAGGAACTTGGCGGGATCGAGGTCGAGCTCTTCCGCTCTCGCCACCATGAACCCAGAGCCTGGAACGAATGGAGGGGGGTGGTATGGTAATACAGGTAGATCTGCGAGAGGGTCGCCGACCTCCCGGCGGTCAACCCGAAACTCGACGGGCATTGCGGTCGGGACAGGCCAAACCTTCTTTGCTACAGGCTTGTATTTTAAAACGTGGTAAACTGGGTCAAATTCGAAGGTAGATCGAAGTGCAGAGAGTGTCAGCGGCGAAAGGGTAGTACCAGTAGAGAATAAGAATGGATCTTTGGGAGAAATGAAGCTAGCATCGAAAGGATCAAGGGAAGGCGTACTAGAAGCGGTATAGTCAAGAAGATATGCGGCGGTGGTGCTTTCTTTAGAGTCTGTGGAACAAGACGAAGTAAAATATGGCAGCGACGAAGGGGGATCTGAAACATAGAGAGAACACACGGATACTACTTCTTCATGGTCTCCTCGCCCTCTTGGCGAGTCCTTGACCGCCATTAAAAACCCTGGTCGGCTCGGCGATAGGGAAGCTGGTATGTGGTTATGATATTCAGCCCTAGGGAGTATGGACTCCCTACAGCGGTATGACGATATTGCCCTTCGTCATTCATGATAATCACATCACCGTGGGGGGGTTACCACTATCATATCGTCGGGATATATTCCGACGTGACGATTAATTTCAGTGGTTCGTTGGAGGCAAACCTCCATTGTTTCGAGTGCTCTTCGCACTTCTGGGGCCACGCCACTGCGTTCCCCCAGTATCTCTAATATATCTGCGATCGTCTGAAGCCTGTCGGCTTCCAAGGACCATATTTGGTCTGCCATGGTCACTTCAGTCACCCCCTTTTGGGGACCTATTAGGTTGACATATTTCTACAGATGTTTATACCTAATAGGTGTCAACTTCTTGGGTATTCCCACATGCTACTGGGACAGCCAGACTTGGAGATTCTCCAGGAATGGACATGCCAAAGAGGGGAAAGCCCATTTCCCCAAGGGTACCCTATTGTGACCATGGTGTCTGGGGTCCAAGTGGGACTTTCTCCAGCCTATATAGGGGCCTACTTTGGGGTTAGTTTTGGGGATTCTCCAAGGGAAATAGACCAATTCCAAGGGGATTCTCCACAGTAAATAGACCAATTCCAAGAGGATTTTGGGAGATTCTCCAGGGTAAATAGACCTATTCCAAGGGGAGTTTTGGGGATTCTCCAGGGTAAATAGACCAATTCTCAGGGTAGTTTTGGGGATTCTCCAAGGGAAATAGACCTATTCCAAGGGGGGTTTTGGGGATTCTCCAGGGTAAATAGACCTATTCCAAGGGGAGTTTGGGGGATTCCCCAAAGGAAATAGACCATTTCCAAGGGTGTTTGGAATCTTCCAGGGGACATACCATCTGAATGGCAGACTCTGGGAACTCTGGGAAATGGGGGAATCTCCAAAATGCCCATGGGTGGCAGGATGGGATTTGTCTATCCCTCTTATTGGGGGATGGGGAATCTCCAATTGGGCAGTTGTGGATTCTCCACTGTGGGTATGGAGATTCCCCAAATTCTAGAATGGGATTTCCCCATGACTATTATGAGACAATGGAGAATCTCCAACTGGTCATTTGGGGATTCTCCATGGGTGTGGAGATTCTCCAAGTTCCAGAATGGGATTTCTCCATGACTATTATATGGCAATGGAGATTCTCCAAGTGCCAGAATGGGACTTCTCCATGACTATTAGGTGGCAATGGAGAATCTCCAACTGGCCATTTGGGGATTCTCCAAGGGTGTGGAAATTCTCCAACTGGCCATTTGGGGATTCTCCAAGGGTGTGGAGATTCTCCAAGTGCCACAATGGGATTTCTCCAATCCTCTTATGGGGGGATGGAGATTCTCCAACTGGTTATTTGGGGATTCTCCAAGGGTGTGGAGATTCTCCAAGTGCCACGATGGGATTTCTCCATCACTCTTATGAGGGGATGGGGATTCTCCAAGTGGGAAATTGTGGATTCTCCATGGGCATGGAGATTCCCCAAGTTCTGGAATGGGATTTCCCCATGACCATTATGTGGCAATGGAGAATCTCCAACTGGTCATTTGGGGATTCTCCATGGGTGTGGAGATTCTCCAAGTGCCACAGTGGGATTTCTCCAATCCTCTTATGGGGGGATGGAGATTCTCCAACTGGTCATTTGGGGATTCTCCATCCCTCTTATGGGGAGATGGGGATTCTCCAAGTGGGAAGTTGTGGATTCTCCATGGGCATGGGGATTCCCCAAATTCCAGAATGGGATTTCCCCATGACTATTATGTGGCAATGGAGAGTCTCCAACTGGTCATTTGGGGATTCTCCGAGTGCCAGAATGGGATTCCTCCAATCCTCTTATATGGCAATGGGCAATCTCCAACTGGTCATTTGGGGATTCTCTATGGGTATGGAGATTCCCTGACTGACAGAATGGGTTTTCTTCATCAGGGTAATGATGTGACGTTCGTGGTTCATGTCCGTCCTCTGTGGGACTGGGCTCTCGACCTGTTGCAGAACCCTTCCCTTGCGCCACACTTTGTCTGGGATGCCCAACAAGTCTTCAGACATAATGGTGAGCAGTATGAACGCTTCTACACTGAACCCTGGACGGGTGATCGTTGGTGGGATATCCAAGTGCGTAGTAACTAATATTATCTCATACCGCGCCGCAATGTATGTTCACTATCTGTTTGTGCTTCTATCTGTCTCTTTCATGTTGTTCCAATGAAGTCACGGTTACCCACTCGTGCAGAAAATGCTACCCCGTTTGCGTTCATACTTTATGCTGACAAGACGCGATTGTCATCCCATGGTACCGTTAAGGGCTACCCTGTAATAGTACGTTGCACAAATCTTCCAGTCCACATTCGAAATGGCGATCGGTATGGTGGTGGGTGTGTTGTAGGCTGGCTTCCGATTGTAAGTGCTGTATCTCTTTGTTTTTGACTAACAGACTGATCTAATGTGTTTAACAGGTTCCCGAACTTGCAAAAGAAGAGAGTAAGACCGGCTATGTGAACTTCAAGCATGTCATCTGGCACGAAGCCTTCCTCAAGCTGCTAGAGAAGGTTGCCGAGCTCTCAAAGGTCGGCTACCTTCATGAATGCTACGACGGAGTTCTCCGCTGGCTCTTTCCGCTTATTCTCATTCTATCTGCTGACTATGAAGAACTGTGCGTACCAATCTGTTTTCCTGTGGAATATACTTTTGAATCCATTTTTTTTAGCTGCGTGATGACCCTTATACGTCGCACCAAATGCAAGCGCCCTTGCCCGATTTGTCTAGTCCCTTTAGAGAAGCTTTGGGACTTATCAAAAACGTATGAGATGCGCACGGTTAAGCAGCACAAGGAGGCGCTGGTAGCATATGAAATCAAGAAGTCGGTTGGCGAGAAGAAACTGAAATCCCTTGGGTTACGTCCTATCAAGGTAAGCCTTCCATATATCCTACGTATCCGACTGATATAATATGTGGTAGAATGTCTTTTGGTTAGTAGAACATTCAGAGCCTGAACAGGCTGCTAGCTTCGAGCCTCTGCATTACATGCATGGAGGCATGGGAGGAAAGCACATGCACGAAGAACTCAAGATCATTGTTGGTGGACTCAGCCGTGAATTCGAGACATGGCTGGAAGAACAGTAAGGCAAGTTTACCCAACCGTGAAATAAGCTAACTGTTGCACAGAGTCTCTGTGTTTCCCCGTTGGCGAGGCCTCGCACATTTCGACACTGTGATTCATGTCACATTTTCTGATGGAAACAAAATGCGGGATCTCACCCGGTGAAAGGTTGGGAGATGGGAGGCCTGGGATTTTGCCTGAGGTCTCCCCGAGTGAAAGAAGAGGGTCAGTTCGACCCGAGGGGGCTAGGAGATGCTTGGTAGGGGTCAGAGAGGGGAGAAAAGACTTGAAACGCGCCCTAAAGGTCCCAAATAGTCGAGATAATCGTCTAGAGGATGTCTGATAAGGGGAAAACAATAATCCGAAGGCTCCGGCCTTGGATTTCTGTCTTACTTCGTCTTTAAAGCGGCTGATGATTTTTCTAAGTATGTACAGTACAAGGTAAGTACGAGTCTAGCTTACATAAGCCAAAACTCGTCCAAACACTAAGTAAAAAGACAGAATAAAGGTATGAAATCAAAAACTAGGGTAAAAACAAAGAAATATAGGAATTACCATGGTGGGGAGGACTCTCTCCCTACATCCGAGGGTGGCTTTAGATAGTGACTGTCCCCAGTCATCACGTACCAAACTGTATCATATTGTGAGGCAAGGGGTATCATCCTCGAAACAAAACTCTAGGTAGAAACTCAAAAATGCGAACTCGAAACAAAATAGACCATGAAAAAGAAACAGAAATGGCTACTCAGCTGGGAGGGGACATAGTTCGAAGGTAAATCGAAGGTCTTTGAGGGGAAGAGGTGGCTCGGGGGTGGCTCGAAGCGGTCTCGAGGGGGTTCGAAGGGGTTCGAGGGTCTCTTGAAGGTGCTCGAAGGTGCTCAACATCACCTGGATGTACTGCGAGGTTGCCCGAAGGTATTCCGAGGGGCGTCGAAGGTAGATCGAGAGCGATTCGAGAGTCTCGAGAGGGAGTCAAAGGTGGATTGGGGCTCGGGCTTCGAAGGCGAGACAGGTCTCGAGCCTTGGCAGGCCTCGGAGGGCGACTCGAGGGTGGGGCTCGACTCAAAGGTGAAGGGGGGACTCGAGAAGGGGAAACAGACCTTCCAGAGGCTGTAACAAGCCTTGGGACTTGACTTGGACTTGGTTCGAAGCTTCGAAGCTTCCTATCGAGGGCTCGAGAGGTACTCGAAGGGAGGTGACTTACTCTCGAAGGGGAGGTGGGCGTCCTCGAACTCGAAAGGCGCTCCTGGGTGGTCTCAGAGTCGACTCGAGGCAAAGCGAGAGGCTGGGTAGGCTCGAGACTCGAAGGGGGAGGAGGTACCTGTTCCACTAGTCTATCTGGCCCTCGAGCAAGGGCCCATGAATCCAATCGAGCTTGTAGGGTGCGCCCGAGTGCCTCTTGGGGGATCTCCTCACCTGTAGGCAGTGTAACCCGTCCTCGAACGATCCTACATTTCCCTGCAGCTAGATACGAACTGCAGACCTTGCAGCGAGCTCGGATATGCCCATCTCGACCACAAAAGAAGCAAAAGGAATACCTTCGAGGCTGTACTCGATGCCTCGATGCCTCTCGAATGCGAGGGGATGGCTCACTTGAGCCCACATACTCTCGCAGGGGCAACAACCCACTTGACGCTCTTGAACGCGACTCGAAAGAGGCAGGGGAAGGCTTCGACGTCGAAGTTGAGGCTTCTCGAACGAGGCATGAGGTACCTCGGGGTGGCTCAAGGGGCGAGGGTGGCTTCGATCGAGTCCCGAGGGGAAAGGAAGGCTTCGAGGAGGCCTTCGAAGGCCTTTCGAGGCGAGGTGAGAGGTTCGAGGCAGCTACTGAAGGCTCACTAGGTCGAATGAACAGACTCGAGACCAAACCCGAACCATGAGATGGTCGCCAACATGAATCTCGATCTTCTCTCGAGCTACGAAGCTGGTTCGAAGACAAGTCACTGGCCTGCTCAAACGAGACATGCCTAGCTGAATGTGCCACAGGATGCCTCAAGCTGGCATTAGTGACCTGAAGAGGGGATGAGCTGCTCGAAGCGAGCTCGGAGGGGTGAGAGGTGTTCTTCGAAGTTCGAGGGGCTCCCTCGAAGGGGGAATGCGAGGGTGGCTTCGTGCTCGAGCTTCCCTGGGAGTGTCTTCTAGAAGAAGACCGAGACGACTCCACAGGGGAACTTGACTGGTACCTAATCGAGGGCGAGTGTGGGTGCCGAGAGGGTGACTCGAAAGTAGACGAGGACTTCTTCAAGGCTAGATGAGGAGATGCATGGCTTACCCCATCCTCGATAACCTCCTTCGTAATGCGAATGACGACCTCGATAGGCCATAGCTGCCCTGACCTAAACAGGGGGAACTTGGATTCGAGCCTCCTCGAAACCTCGAGCTCGACACGGGGTGGAAGGCCTCGAAGGAAGAGCTGGGACTGGTGGCTCGCCTCGACTGCATTCCCTCTTACCATTCCCAAGAACCAGACTCGGAATATACGAAGGTAGTCGCCCAGGGCTTCGACAGAGTTGAGCTCGTTGCAACGAGTCTCTTCGAGGTTTGACTGGAACTCCTCGAAACCCTCGAGGATATCCTCGACTGGTTCGATCTCGGGGTACTGAAGTGTTATGAGCGCCTTAAAACTGTCCCAATGCCTAATAGCTGGGGCATTAGCAATGACGAGGCACCAGAGCAACTTGTGGAGGGATGGGGCGCCTGCAATTGCGATGTTCATCCAGGCCAAGTCCCCTGAACTTCCCTGGGCTTTACCATACTCCACGACCTCTTCGAAGTAAGCTGGGAGGTCACGTCCCTCCCCTGAGAACTCCGGATGCGACTCGAGTGGGGCTCGAGACAGTCTGCGAGTGGCTTCCATCATGAATGGTATATACGAAGCTTAAACGAGCTGTATTTCACGTTGTAGATGATTATCGATGGTAGAATTGAGGGCAGCAACGAGCCTCAAGCGTTCGCAGTCGGTCTCGAAGGGTATAACAAAGGGGAGTGGGGTCGCCTCGATGCGACCTCGAACGTCTATGGGGGGTTGGTAGATGCCTTGTATACAGTTACGAAGTGGACTTGGCCACTGAAAACGACGAGGAAATGAAAAATAGTCACCGTGTGTGACTCGAAGACTCGACTCTCAGATTGCAGCCTTGCTCGACTGCAAGAGTGCACAGAAAACGAATAATATTCGTCTGGATACGTCGGGGTACGTCTGGATATGTCTACGAACGAAAGCGGATGCGTCTAAACAATTGGCTATGTCTCGAAGGCGTCTCGAAGGGGGGGCTCGATGCTCGTCTGGGGTCTCGAAGCGTCTGGGGATCTCGAAGGGACTGGTGGTCTCGAAGGGTGCTCTAAAACGACTCTCAGGGGTGGGGATAGGGTTCCTACAACTCGACACGGTTAAAAAATGCGAAGGGAGGTGCCAGGGAGCTCAGCTGTGGCAGGAGGGGGGAAACAGTGGCGCGTCGACGAAGAACCACTGGGCAGAACTTTACCAAACTTCAGGACGTGGTAGAAGACGTCTAGGGGCGCTGGGCGATCGAAGAAATGAGAGAATACGCGCACCCAATCCCGAGTTATGCCAATTTTCGTCCTACTAAGCCTTTCTCCAGGAAAAGTGAGATATCTCCAGAACCGCTGGAGCGAACGCGTCGAAAATGGAATCGTCTGAAAGCCCTCGTCGAGTAGATTCAGTACCTCGAAAAGCGAGAGGGTAGGCGCGTCGGTTCTTGAGAAATCGCGTGTCCGAGCACGAGGGTAGGAGGAGAAGAGGGTTACCAAGCAAAACAGCCCCCTCGCGGTGGGCTCCAGATGAAAGGTTGGGAGATGGGAGGCCTGGGATTTTGCCTGAGGTCTCCCCGAGTGAAAGAAGAGGGTCAGTTCGACCCGAGGGGGCTAGGAGATGCTTGGTAGGGGTCAGAGAGGGGAGAAAAGACTTGAAACGCGCCCTAAAGGTCCCAAATAGTCGAGATAATCGTCTAGAGGATGTCTGATAAGGGGAAAACAATAATCCGAAGGCTCCGGCCTTGGATTTCTGTCTTACTTCGTCTTTAAAGCGGCTGATGATTTTTCTAAGTATGTACAGTACAAGGTAAGTACGAGTCTAGCTTACATAAGCCAAAACTCGTCCAAACACTAAGTAAAAAGACAGAATAAAGGTATGAAATCAAAAACTAGGGTAAAAACAAAGAAATATAGGAATTACCATGGTGGGGAGGACTCTCTCCCTACATCGATGTAAAGTTGGTTAGAGGAAGACCTGGGGGATTTACCTGAGGTCCCCTGGGGTGATGAGAAGGGGTCAGTTCGACCCAAGGGGGCTTGAGGTGCTTGGCAGAGAGTCAAGGAGGAGAGAAAAGACCAGAAATGCGCCCCAAATGTCCCAAATAGGTGGAGATAACGTCTAGAGAGAGTCTGATAAAGGAAGAATGATCTTCCGAAGTCTTCGGGCTCGGATTTCCGTCCTCTCGTCTATAGTGGCTCGTCTTGTTATTCTTCTAAGTAAGTACAAAGTATTCTAAGTGCGAGTCTGGCTTACATAAGCCAAACTCGTGCAAATACTAAGTTAAAAAAAAGGTAGAGTAAATATAAAAACAAAAACTAAAGTAAAAACAATGAAATAAAACAAATCACCTAGTAGGGAGGTTACTCTCCCTACATCCGAGGGGGGCTTTGGATGTTGACTGTCCCCAGTCATCTCATACCTAGCTGTACCATAAGGCGAGATAGGGTTTTGACCCTCGAAATGAAGCTCTAAGTGAAAATGGCAAAAAAGCGAACTCGAAACAAAGAAAACATATAAAAGAAAACAGAAGGACTACTCAGCTGCCATCCACCATGGTACATGCACCATTCACCTCGAAAGCGAGAGAGGGGGAACCCAGCTCGAAGGGGTCTGAGGCTACCTCGAAGGGCTCGAAGGGGTTTCGAAGCGAGCTGAAGGAGGGGAAGCAGGTTCCCAGCAACTCGAAGCTACCCCGAGGGTCTCGAGGGTTGCTTGAGGGTAGCCCGAAGGGTTTCGAAGGCGACTCGGAGGGTTTCAAAGGCGACTTGAAGGGTCTCGAAGGCAAGTTTAGCCTCTGGATCGAGCTCGAGGGTCTCGGAGGTGCTCGGAAGGGGATGGGTTACCTTCACACTCATAATCCGACCCTCACGAGTAGCCAGTTGGTCTCGAGAGGTGGCCAGGGGCTGGCTTGAAGGGGGTTTGGTCGCTCTCGAACCTGGTAGCTGACCCTGGATGACCTCGGAGCGAGCTCGAGAAGGGATGGGGGTCTGGGAACTCGAAGGAGACGCCTGTACCTGGGTAGCTAGACCCCCTGGGCCTCGAGCGAGGGCCCAGAAGTCCAAACGAGCCTGTAGGCTGCGCCCGAGCGCCTCACGAGGGATCTCCTCACCTGTAGGCAACACAACTCGACCTCTGATTATCTGACACCTTCCTGCAGCCAGATACGAAGTGCAGGTTCTGCACCGAGCTCGAATATGTCCTTCTTGACCACAGAAGAAACAAAAACTAAACCTTCGAGGGTGCATCTGGTGCCTCGAAGCTCCTCGACTGGCAGGGAGGGCCTCACTCGAGCCTTCGCACTCTCGATGGGGTGGCACACCCCTTGACGCTCTTGAACGCGATTCAGAAGGGGCAGGGGTAGGCTTCGACGTCGAGGTCGAGGCCTCTCGAGGCTGAGGCGAGCTACCTTCGGATGCCACGAAGCGAGGGCAGAGTCTTGAGGGCGTCTCGAGGCAAGGGGGACTCTTCGATATGGGCTCAGGATGCTGGGCGACAGTACCCGAGGGGTGCTCGAGGTGCGACAAGTGCCTCGAAGCAGTCTTCGAAGGGGGCTCAGAATGTGGAGGGTGCCTCGAAGGGGGCTCTGGATGCGGCAAGTGTCTCGAAGGGGGCTCTGGATGCGGCAAGTGTCTCGAAGGGGGCTCGAGATGCGAAGAGTGTCTCGAAGGGGGCTCGAGATGCGAGGGATGTCTCGATGAGGTCTTCGAAGGAGGGCTGAGGTGCGAGGGCCATCTATACGAGGTCTCGGGAGGTGGACTATACCTTGACGAGGGCTCGAGGCGAGGGGAATACCTCAAAGCGGCGCTCGAGAGTTCGTGAGGACGAGGGTGAGAGGTTGAGGATGAGCCGAGGTCTCGACGCTTGCTCGAAGACAACTGAGCACGAGGGGAACGATCCTCCATACCAGCCCAACGATCCACTGAGTACGAATGTGACCATCGATCTTCTCTCGAGGCACGAAGCGAGTTCGAAGGCGAGCCACCAGCCTGCTGAGCATGGTCACACCTAGCTGGTTGTGCCTCAGGGTGCCACGAGCCTGCATTAGTGACTCGGAGAGGGTGTGAGCCGCTCAAAGCGAACTCAGGAGTGGGAGGGGGGTTCTTTGAAGTTCGAGGGGATGCCTCGAAAGGGGGATGAGACAGAGGCTTCGTGCTCGAGCTTCCCTGGGAGTGTCTTCTAGAATGAGACCGAGAGCACTCCACAGGGGCATCTCGAGGGTTTCTGTCCAAGGGAGAATGCGAGCGCCGGGGTAAATTCTCACCTCGCTCATGAGTAGGACCTCTCGAAGGGTCCTTCGAAGTTCGAGACAGTCTCTCGAAGCCTGCGGAGGGTTTGTACCAAACCTCACGAGATGATGAGCTTCTCGAAAGAGACTCTAGGCGAGGCCGAGGGCTGCTCAAGACTCGCATGTAGCCTACATATGCCAGTCGATCCTCGAGCTGGTCTCGAGACCTTCTCGAATACTTATCCATAGCTGGTAGTAGCTGTGAGGATAGAATGAAAATATATCTCACAAATGACACCGATTATTAGAGGTAATAGGCACAGGAAATGGCCAACAAGTGAATCGAGCGCCTGCCGGAGGTCTCGAAGGGTACTTCTGAGTCTCGGGTTCGCCTCGATGCGACCTGGAACGTCTAGGGGAAGTCGGAGAGAGGTGGCAACGAACCACGAAGGGGAGAGAAGGGTGCAGGGAACTCGTACGATGCGTCTCGAAGTGGTTTCAACCACCAAAAACTGAAACTAGTCACCGTTGTGACTCGAAGTTTGTTCTCGACTATGCAGCCTCACTGGACTGCAAAAATGCACAGATAATGATTGGAAAATGACTTATATTCGTCTATAAACGAAGTTGCGCGTCTAAAGAAGCGTCTCTTGTCTCGAAGGTCTCGAAAGCGTCTGATGGTAATGGCAAGTGTCTCAGAGTGTCTCGAAGCGTCTATTGAGGTCTCGGAACGTCTAGTAGGGGTTACGAAGCGTCTAATTTGAGTCTCGAAGCGTCTATGAGGAATCTCGAAGCAGTCTCGAGGCGTCTGGTAGGGATCTCGAATGGGTCTCGACAGGGTCTCGAAGCAGTCTCTACTGACTCAGAATGACTGGGGAATACTTTCCTACAACTCCGAATGGCACGAAAATGCGAGGGAAAGTGCCAGGGAGCAAAGCTGTGGCAGGGGGGGGGGACAGTGGCGCTTTGACGAAGAACTGCTGAGCGGAATTCCACAAAACTCCGGGTGTGGGTGGAGGACGTCTAGAGGTGGTGGGAGATCAAAGAAACGAAAGATTCCGCGCACCCAATCCCGAGTTATGCCCAAAATCGTCCTACAGTGCCTTTCTCCACAAAAATAGCGATAGCTCCGGAACCACTGGGGCAATCACGTCGAAAATGGCGTCGATTGAAAGCTCTGGTTGAGTAGAATCGGAGTCTCGAAAAGCGAGAGGTAAGGCGCGTCGGTTGCTGAGATATCGCGTCCGCGAGCTCGAAGGTAGGAGGAGGAGAGGGATTACCAAGCAAACAGCCCCCTCGCGGTGGGCTCCAGATGTAAAGTTGGTTAGAGGAAGACCTGGGGGATTTACCTGAGGTCCCCTGGGGTGATGAGAAGGGGTCAGTTCGACCCAAGGGGGCTTGAGGTGCTTGGCAGAGAGTCAAGGAGGAGAGAAAAGACCAGAAATGCGCCCCAAATGTCCCAAATAGGTGGAGATAACGTCTAGAGAGAGTCTGATAAAGGAAGAATGATCTTCCGAAGTCTTCGGGCTCGGATTTCCGTCCTCTCGTCTATAGTGGCTCGTCTTGTTATTCTTCTAAGTAAGTACAAAGTATTCTAAGTGCGAGTCTGGCTTACATAAGCCAAACTCGTGCAAATACTAAGTTAAAAAAAAGGTAGAGTAAATATAAAAACAAAAACTAAAGTAAAAACAATGAAATAAAACAAATCACCTAGTAGGGAGGTTACTCTCCCTACACCGGGTGAGTGGATTAAACTTGTTTGAGTTGCAGTTTGATATTTAACGGCCATCTGAGAACAGCAATGTTTTTATGCCGCTGTCAACATTTTGACGTCCACAACATCTCGAGCTGGCTATCAGTTGCTGTGTATGATCCGCAGCTACTTGAAACTAGACACGCTCATTGGACTTGACGTACACACTGAGAAGACGATCAGTATGATTGAAGATGAACTTCTTGTCTTCAGGGATGAACTCAAAGTTTCTACGCCGTTTGATTGTCTACTGTTGTGTAATGGTATTCTATTAGGTGTACCGATCTTACGTTCGCCATCTGGATGACACGGATCTCAAGGAAAATTGGAATTTCCCCAAGGCACACCTTTGGAAGCACGTTACCCATGACATTCGTAGTAAAGGAGTTGTTCGTAATTACAGTGCCCGGCCCAACGAGAAGATGCACGGCCCACTCAAAGATGCATATCAGGATCGCTCTAACGGAAGGGATGTTGCAGGACAGGTTTGTAACAAGTGCCTCCTACTTAGGAGACATTGACTCATCACTTTTCCTTCCCCTTCAGATTCTTTGTGTTGACCATCACCAACTTGCGATCAAACTCATTCAAATGTGCATTGATTCAGAAAACGAACGTGCTGGTCACGTCTCCCACAACAATGATGGAGACAACGAAGACGATGGTGGAACGTTCGAAGGGAACACAAAGCTCGGTGCACCCCAGCCACCTATTTCACTCTCTGACATTGAGGCCACTCACCGGGACGATAGGGCATTTGAGGGGTTCCGTCGGAAGCTCAAGACTTTCCTCAACACTTGTCTCCCCACATATGGGTACCCCCTCGACGAGTGGATTCAGTTACAAGGAACACACACAGTATGTCCTGTTTCTCCCTCTATATACATACTTATCTTCGTTCCCTTCAAGGTCCAAGAGTATCAGTATCTGAAGGTCAAGTACGTTTCAACAGTGGACTGGGAGGTCGCCACAAACTACCTCAGATGTAACCCAAATTTCCATGGTCAGCCACGATACGACTGCGCCCTCATTCAGTTTTTGGAGACCGAGGCCGCCTTTGTTCGACTAATATTTTTATTTACTTGTCAAGTTGCAACACTTAACGACACATTCCAGTTCGCACTTGTTCAACCACTCATGGCTGGGACTGGAGTGTGCAGGTTGGACCAAGATTTCCAGCTTATCCGAGTTAAAGCCGTACCCCGTGTGGCGTCAATATTCATTCCTGTGAAGTCCATCATTCGAGGCGCATTGCTTTACCCAGATCCGAGCCGTCACGGCGAGTTTCTTGTTGTCGAAAATGTTGATGGAGACATGTTCCTTCGGATGAGGGAGTGGACTCGGAGTCGCCACCGAGTACCAGCAGCAGCCGAACAGCTTTCCAGCTCTGACTCGGATCAATTGCTGACTGAAACACGAAGTGATGGTGCAGGTAAGTTGCACTCATTTCTGTGTTCATATTACTCCATAGAAACTCATGTTGTTCAGGATCAGAACAACTCGAATCGGACCTTGGAGGATCAGCATCCGAATGAATACAATCAATTCGCATCATATGTCTCATTGTACATTGACTCGACCTTTGCTATTACCTCTATCCATCGTGTCATTACCTCTATTACTGGTCAGGTGGATCGGGAAGTGTCCTCATGGCATTACGGTATGAAATGTACATTGGAATGACGTCCAAAATCGTGCCGCAGTATGCGAGTGTCCTGACCAAGTGCTGTTTGATGCCGTTTCACTGACACGCTTTTTACATCATCAAACGGCCACCTTCTCGGACTCAGGGTGGGCTCGAAACTGCTATAAAGACGAGCACAAGTATGAGACGGACCCAGGCTGAGTAGCAGTGTTTCCATCCCCAATGGCGTTGGCTCAAATCATCCCCCGCTTGACTTGCAGATATGCCAGAAGACTTTACACAAGCACTTCGTAATGTTGGCTCAGGTTCTTCCGACAGCTCAGATTTGGATCACTCTGACTCTGACGGCGACATCTCTGAACCCGAGGAGCTCAGAGAATGGCATAGGATCATGCGTGAACCACCTCCAGATGCTAGTGCTCCACAGTTGCACAATGTATGTCCCCTCTTTTCCTCGCTTGTCTTCATTTCTCACTTACATTATGGTGACAGGCACTCGGCATTGCTCAACTGGCATACTCAAAGCTTCATGCTGAGATGAAGAAGCTGCGAAACGACTACAACAGTCTACTTTCCACTCTCCCACAGAATCGCAAGAGAGCCGTGGAGAATAATCCGAACACTGTACTGGACAACAACATTGTCGCCCAGGCCAAGAAGTATTGTTTCTTCTATCATTTCTGGATTCCTAAGGACCTTTTCCCACTCACAACTCCACTGCCTGGTTACGATCTGGACGACCCTGTTCGCTGGAGTACGCCTGAATCGAAACTCATTGGCTTTAAAGCAGAACTCTATCTCATGCTGCCCAATGACCTCAAGGTCCGTGCGACAACCTACAGTAATTTTGGCCGTGTAGTAAGGCATCAGTTCTAGTCTGCAATTGAAGTCTGATGTTTTTTGTCCTCCAGTTCTCGAATGCAGTTGGGGCCGAGAGACCCAATATCCTCAAGCCTGTCAAGGATAATGCGCAGCAGCTCTTTGCGTACTTGGGACTTGCTGCTGACTTGTTCGCAGCTGAAAATTCAAGGACTCTACAAGGCTCAAATGAGACAGTGAAAGCACTGCTGAGTATGCACCCAGGGAATGTGGATGCCCGCTACACCCCTCTTTCCCCAATCCTCTTCCCCAAACCAGATGCGCCGGTGGCTAGGGACTTATTCAAAACCCAGCTCTTGGTTAATGTACGTTTTCTTCATGACCTATGACTATACTTATACTCAACACTCCTATAAGATCATCTGTGTCATGGTTTTTGGAAAGAGTGTTCTCGCTGGTAAGCGAAGGGGTGGTCCACAGGGACGAGGTCAGAAGCTTGGGATATCTGGTGCTTCGGCTGGCCTAATCACCATTGCCGCGACCTTTGTAAGTAACTGTCTCCGACAACTCTGACCCAAGTATGTTAACCAAGTTGCCATGTTTAACAGGCACGGTACCTATTATCGACTGACCGTGAGCTTACCACCATCGGTGAAGAAAGTGGATTCAAGTATCAGGATGACTTCGAGTACTTCATTGAGTTGTTGAGTGATCTATCGAAGCGAGAGTGGTCGATGGAAGTGATGGAGTTTATCAACCAAGGTGTATGGAACATCTCCAGTCACTCCCCCTCCAATGCCGGACCAGGTTCATCCACCACCCCTGTAGCTCCCTCGTGGGAGTCCGACATTTTGGCCCAGTTGAATGGCCCCCGCCAGCCAACACCTCCTCCCCGTACACCCTCTCCCGACCTACGTCTTATTCCTGCCTCTGCAAGCACCGTTGAAGAGACTAGAATTGAGAGAGGATGGGGATGAGTGGAGTCTGAAGGAGAAATTCTTGCCAAAGGGGCTTCTCTAGCCTGGCAGAAAACTCTGTCTGAGGGACGTCTGGGGCTGTCTGAGGCTGTCTAGACACAGCAGAAGGCACTTGATGCCTTCTCGAACTCGAACTCGAACTCGGAACTCTCGAAACTCTGAAATGCGACTTGTTACCTGTTTGTAAGTAGCTACAGTAAAGTCTAAGTACGTGTGTGCTTATATAAGCTACTCACGTGTCCGAACTCAAAACTAAGTAAAGAGTAATGTAAATGAACAGAAATAAAAAAAAAAGAAAACAAAAACTATAAAATAAAAGAAATACCCTGGTAGGGGGTACTCACTCCCTACACCGTCTCCATCCCGCATTACATGCCCGAAGCAACCAATGGACGTGCCGCCGACTCATTCGTCATCTCTCGGTCTGCGAATTCAGCCACTTCGGCGCTTTCAATTGATGTGGCAAATCTGTCACTCAGAGGTACTCATGTATCTGCTCTACCATCCCAGGCTACTTGTGGCGGAGAGTTATCCGCTCCAGGAAGACGCTCAGACTCTGGGATTGCAGACGTTCCAGTCCCACTTCTGTCTGCTAGTGCTCAGGAGCCACCTGAACGGGGACGTCGTGCCACACGCTCACGCAAGGGTAAGGGTAGGGGTAAGTAACTGTTGTCATTGTTGGCCATGCAACTTTTTCTTGGCTATGAAACCTAGTTCACTGTGTGCCGCATGTGCCCACTATACCTTCACAAATATAGTTGATCGTTTTCTTTAATGTCTCCTGTGGTATCAGCCTGAAAAGCTTCGTTCCTACACACTCACATTATGTCATGAACCATAGCAACTCCAGGTCCTCACAAAGAAAGTAGGTGTAGCGTTATTATACTGGGCTCATCGCACTCAGAAGTGGGTGTAACTGTCCAGAAGTACAATAACCGCAGGACTCAGGACCCACATATGACCCTCGTTACACTTCGATCAACACTTGGCCAGCCGTCGAACAGGTATGCTATGGTGATTTGAAAACCCCTCGCTTATGTTCTCATGTATTTCCCCCGGTGCTTTCTCCAGACAAATCCTTGATGCTGCCACCGAGAAGCAGAAATATGATCGCATCATGGCGAAGGTGACCTATCCCATAGACTTGCTGTCCCACAGTGTCCTGACTAGATTTGATGCAATTTTCAACTACACTCGAGCACTGGCTGGTGCCAAACAGGTACGCTATGGCAATTTGGAAATTGGAATCTCTTACTTATGTCCTCATGCATTTCTTCCATAGTACGCTTTGCTGGCAGGGCCTCAATGCTGCCACCAAAAAGCCGAAATAGGATTGTATGGAGAAGATGACTGTGCTCGTGGGCGTGCTGCGCTGTGGCTTCCCAAATGAACTTGGCATATCCCTCAACTACATATTACAAGCACTCCGGTTTGATGATGACCCAATTACTCCTACCTCTGCAAGCTCTTCCGTGGCCTCATCATTCACGAGGGTTTCCAGTATGACTCCCACTCGCCAGGCATCGGTGCAAGGTAGGCAAGAAACCAGAACTGGCACTCCCTCTGCATATGTATGTTGACTGATGCACAGTTATGGTACTGCGAAGTCCGGTGTCGGTATATCCACCATGAGTGTCCTCCGACCTGACCTCATTATGAGATGTTCTGTTCCCATTATCATGGCCGGTATCATTGCTGTGCGTTTCCTGTTGACTGGACCTTCTCTTCCTCAATGACTCTTGACTAGATTTATGGCCTTGTTGTTTTGGTGATCATTTCTGGTACACATACAGTATGTGTAGATCCAGTCCTAGATTCAGTTTTGGGGTTACTGGAATTGTGCATCTAGTGGGAGTTTCGATGCCACTCACTCAGGGTTTCATTGGTCTCGGTGTGGGTCTGTCCATGGGCCATTCAGGTCTTTCAGCTGGCTTTGCCATTGGTATCGTTGGTGATGCTGGCGTGAGAGGTACTGCGCAACAACTGCGACTATTCATCAGCATGGTATGTTCTTTACATGCTGTACGGCCCATCCCCCACTCATTTTTGACAGATATTGATTCTTATCTTTGCGGAAGTCTTGGGATCGTACAGTATGTGGCTCGGGCGAGGTTTACCAACCAACACTGATCTGAGGTCTTTGACGGGCCTGATTGTAGCACTTATCATGCACACCAAGGCAGGAGAACTGGTTGGACTAGTAAGTGCCGAAAGGTGTTTGCATCGTCCGTCCGTTGCGCTGACTTTGGGTGTCTCTCCAGTGGCCATGAACAGTACTACTATACTTGGTTGCCTCTCCTCGACTTGACAGCTCTACTTTATAATGATCATGAATTAGCCCATTGTATATCTTACAGTGGGTGATTTAATGTGGTTCTCTGCCACCCGTTATCTCTACCAGACGCGTCCGAACATCGTCATTGTATACCGTTACATTGGCATCGCAATGTTGGAGTAGCAATTACCAGTTTAGGGTAATTACATAATCATCGCGTTATAATACATTTGGCGTCAAAACTTCAACATTTTTTTCCTGGTCCACCACTATCATAAACCCAGTTCAGCTTTGTCGCGACGTTGACATGCATTGCTAACATGTGGGTGTTCAATCTATTCAATCTATCGACGAACGTGCATGCTCTACACTAACAATCCATTTGATTTCAAGTCCAGGCCAAGCAGAGTTGACTGTCGCAATTGCACCATTTGGATTGCCTGACACACGGAGGTGATCAGAGCTGGTCTAAGTTCAGACTTGGTCGACTCTCAATGATGTGTTCTCATTTACAGCTGTGACGTCCAAATTCTAGATTCAATTGAAGTTTCAGGTGTGCTACTCGTCGATTCAGAGTCTTCCTCTAACCCCCATACCTCACCAGAACCCTGTGCACTACGTGTGCGCTGCTTAGGATTCATTTTCATCATATCGCCGACTTAGCTCTGTCAATATCATGGTGTGTAGCACATTACCGACTCTTTACCCGCTTGCTCACCATGTCTCGTACCCCCGGCTCTGTGTTCCTCCCTGGTTGTCAACCGTGTTGCCTACCCCCCCCCCCAACTGTCTCCCTCCCTGGTCGCCAACCGTGTCGCCTACACCCCCGACTCCGTCTCCCTCCCTGGTCACCAACCGTGTCGCATACCCCCTGACTCCGTCTCCCTCACTGGTTGCCAACTGTGTTGCCTACTCCTCCCCCGTCTCCACCTCCCTCCCAGTCACCAGCCGTGTACAGCCCCCCAGCTTCCTGTTTCCCCCAGTTGCCAGCCATGTGGAGTGAGCCGCCACCCTCCCCCCCCCTCTTGCACTGTCAATAATGCTGCACGTCCACCGACCCTACCTCTCTCTTCTCTGTCACCAATTGCACATGCTCCCAACTTGCTGTCATGTTCCTCCCAGTTACCAGCGTGTCGGATGTCCCCCTACCTGCTATACCCTCCCCTCTGGTCATCAACAACATCATGCATCCCCCAACTATCGCCTTCTCCCTGGTTGCCAACTGTGCAAGCCCCGAACTGCTAACCATGTGGCATGTACCGTGACTGGCTATTCCCTCCCCCCGTGCTATTACCGTGCCCCACCTTGTTATTGAACGTTTTTGGTAATGTATTGTGATCATGTTATCCATTCCAATTACGATACTAATCTTGGATGTCCCAGATCACGCTGAATGGGAGGGTATCTATGGAACTGCATAAATAGTTTTTTCTAATAGTACTAGAATAGCAGATGCTGTCTGGAATATACAACGAAGGTACAATGAAAATTGCAGTATTGCAATATGGGCCGCGATGAGCATTACAATAAGATTAAAACAATATTTCAGTGTACATAGGGGTATCCCAATTATGGCACAGTCGATGTGCCGTTGCAATGGTGGGAGGTAGCTTACAATAGTATTATAATCACGTGCACCTGGTTCTAGGCGACTGGCAATGACATTGTAATCACGTGCATACAGCTCGGAATGGCCCGCCATTGTCAGGTACTCCAATCGGCGACCCCGAGTTACGATGCCATGACAATGAAAACTTTACCCATTGGCTGGACACTAACATATGTCATTCATTGTAATTACATACAGTCACTTGTAATGGCCGTAATTTTTTTCCGACACATGGCAGCTCCGAAATTCGCTGAAATATTCCTTTGTGACAGCCTCCTCTACGATACAAAACACCGCTGTACTTAGGAAAAAAATACACCCACTTTTCTGGTGTCACCATCTGTGTGTCTGAGAGTCCCCTTGAGTCCCCAGAGTTGTTTTCTTGTGTATCTTCAAGTCTTTTGAGCCCCCTTCATGTCCACAGAGTTCTCCACTGAGTTCCACTGCCAAATTCGAGTCCCCTTGTGATATAAAAATTTTCTGCTGCCTTCAGAGTCATCCTTCCAAGTCTACGAGTCCTCCGACAGTCACAAGAGTCTCGCATCACCGCCGCTCAAGTTCTGAGCCTCAGAGAGCATCCAACCGCTGACACTAGCCCCCTTCTGCCTCCCTTGGCAGCAATTCGAGTTCTACCCTGCCTGCACCCTTCTGACGCAGGGAAACCTTCCCTTTCGCCGCCTAGTCACTCCCTCCACTTCCTTTCTGACTCACAACCCCTCGGGACGAGCCTAGGCCTAGCCTACAGCTTTCCCACCTTTCCCTTTGTGCTCTCACAAGAAGAGTTGCCCACACCGCTGTCATGCACCAAAGGTGTTTGGTGACGTGAGCATGGACTCAGAAGCTGAATAATCAAGAACGGAGAAGCCTAGCCCTGATGCAAAGAATGACTGATATTGCCAGCAGTCATTTATGGCATTCCAATTTTTCGAATATCTCCGTCTACACTATCTGGTGGCATTCATGATGAATTTGAGGCAGTTCTCCCTGCCCTCATTGGAGAAGACAGCCCCTCCTCCTCCTCATGCCCTCCAGAACACTAGTTGCACCTCATACAGGTCGCTTTGCAGAGAGGAGAGAGGGGGGAAAATTGCAAAATCCTAAAATTGGCCCCTGGCAGAAATCCCCACAGTTCTTCTTTTGGACATGCAGCATATCGCCCCAATGAATCTGTTGGATGCACAGACTTTCGGGTGTCCATATCTGGCCTCGGATATCTTTGGTACCACATTTTACTATAGATTGCGTGTCCCAGATTCTTTCTATAGCCCTCCGCTTTTTCCATATTACATAATCATGGTTGGAGAAAATTTCCGTGCTTGTTCCTTTCACCTCAGTGACTTCCATTTGTCCTGAGGTGAGCATACCTACATTCCACTTGTTACCTACTTCGTACTGACCTACGGTAGACTAATTCCTACATTAGGTACAGAATATAGTGACTTCCATTCGTCCTGAGACTCATTCCTGCATTATGAATCTGCATCTCAGATCTAGGAGTCAGAATGACTCATTTGCAGTCATACCCCCTATTCAGCAGTGACCAGTGTGCTTACTCATTCCCCTTTCTGTCGCATTATTCATCCGTTCCTTAATGACTCATTTCTATTTCAAATGATTAGTGATATTCTTCATCATGCTGACTGATTTTACTTACCAATCACTTACTGTCCTTACTCAGCCTTGCTTGGCCTTACCAATCCTCTTACCAATTGCTTACAAACCCCTTACAAAGTGTTTCCCTCTATTTACTTCAGGTTGTGCTACCTTTTGTATATAAGTACCAATATGTCGCAGCAAGCAAAAAGCAAGTAGCCACCTGCATAGGATACCATCCCTTGTGTAGAGAGCCAACTGCCCAATCATTATCATCGTTATCTGCCTTATTGTCGTCGCTTTGAGGCCCTTCATTATCTTATTTATCCTTGCAGTATCTGAGGCTCCATTAAGGGTCTATTTACTGTTATTCTTCATCATCTTACGTCGCTTCTAGGCTCTGAGTAGCCTAAATATCTTCGCTTTTCTGTCCTTCCCCTGCTCCCCTCTCATCAGGAGCACCTTTCCTTTCTGCCCTAGTCCTCTAGTGTGCAGAACCCCTCCCCTTTTCACTGTAACCGATCCCTCAAGCCAAAGTCCATGGAGGTAAACCACTGACTCGGCAATTGTCTTTGTGTTGGTTTTTTTTGGTGTTTTCACCATAGATCCACACATCGACTCACACCGCACCCTTGCATCTTCATTTGAATACTCATACCCTCTCTGCTCAAGTTGTCATTGCCATCGCCTTCACAGAGCTCCCATGAGATGGGAGTTGAATGTGGTTCCATTGACACTTTAAGAGTGAGTTTCAAGCTATGATTCGGAATGATTTCATAGTGAGAGGCCCGTTCCCTACTTACATACCAATGTCGACGAAAACCCAGGCAGCTCCTCCATTTGCCAGCCCTTCACTTCCTCCAGCCTTCATGCGCACCTTGCATCTCCCCTCTGGAACGCTCATGCCTTATCTGCTCAAGTCATTGCCATCATCGAGTCTGCAGAGCTTTCGCATGACATGAGTTAAACATGAGTGCATTGATGTTTAGTGAGTTTCAAGCTTGATACAGAATGATTTTGCAGTGATAGGACGGTTCCCTACTTACATACTACCACTGATGAAGAATCTGACACCCCACCTTCTGCTGATCCCTTCACTTCCCAGTATTAACTTGACACTGCACCCTTGCATCTCCTTCCAAATGCCGGTGCATTTTCTGCTCAAGTCATCGCTGCCATCGCCTTAAGTGCAGAGCTCAGAATTGAACGTGGATTCATTGACACTTTAAGAGTGAGTTTCAAGCTATGATACAGAATGACTTTGCACTGATAGGCCCGTTCCCTACTTACATTCTACAGTTGACCAAAAAGTCACACCCCCTCGCCCTCCATCTACCAATCCTCTCACTTCCTCTAGTCCTATCCCCATGCCGTACCCTCGACACTCGACCGTGAGACTGGAAGAAGCAAGGGCTTTGGGTTTGTATCATTTGAAGATACAGATGTAACACCATTTCTGGGGTTCAGCAAATTGGATATTGATGGTAAACTTACCTTGCTGACCCGTGAGTTTGTTGGATTGATGTTAAATTAGCACAACCCTGTTATCAGCATGACAATTTCAATGAACATGCAAGAGGAAGTGGATTCACCACTGAAGATGGTGGTGGTTTCAGCACCAGCAGTGGTATAGGCAGTGCTACGAACGTTGCAATTGGTGTGGGCACTAGGATCAGTAGGATGACTGCTCCATCTGCAGGCAACACTCTGTTTGACCATCAAGCTCTGGCGGTGTTACAAGCCAGAATGTTTAAGCTTGCAGGCGGCACTAGCATGATGGGAGGTATGGGTCATCTTCTAAATGCTCGTGTCTTCTCTGCTCAAGTCTCTGCTATCATTGCCCCCACAGAGCTTCCCCACGATAGGAACTGCCAGGTGTCAAGCTATGATATGGATGGTTTCGCAGTGGTAGGCCCATTCCCTACTTACATACTACCATTGACCAAGGAGTCGACCCCCCCATTTTCCAATCCTTTCACTTTTCCTAGCTTCAACTTTACATCGCACCCTTGATGCTCGACTGTGGGACTGGAAGAAGCAAGGGCTTCAGGTTTGTATCATTTGAAGATACAGATGTAACACCATTTCTGGGGTTCAGCAAATTGGATATTGATGGTAAACTTACCTTGCTGACCTGTGAGTTTGTTGGATTGATGTTAAATTAGCACAACCCTGTTATCAGTGTGACAATTTCAATGAACATGCAAGAGGAAGTGGATTCACCACTCGGGATGGAGGGAGTCTCAGCACCGGCAGGTACAGGTGGTGCTATGAACATCGCAATTGGTATGGGCACTAGGATGACCGCTCCATCTGCAGGCAACACTCCATTTGACCCTCGAGCTCTTGCAGCGTTGTACACCCGAATATTTCAGCTTGCCAGTGGTGCCAGTATGAATCCTATGATGGGAGGCATGGGTTGCGTTCCCCATCCAAATGCTCGTGCCTTCGGAGTCATCACTGTCATCACCTTTCCAGGACTCCCATATGATAGGAGTTGAATGTGGATCCATTCACGACTAGTGAGTTTCAGGCCATGATACGGAATGATTTCGCATTGATAGGCCCGTTCCCTACTTACATACTATTGTCAACCGAGAGGTCGATGCCCCCTTTGTCTTCCAATCTAGTTGGTCCTCCAAGTTCTCACTTCATGCCATCCCAGTCATCAATAATGTCCCCAGAGCTCATGGCAGTTCTTGTTCCTTTCAGGTGCATCCACTCTCACTTTCATCCATGTGTAGGGTCGGTGAGCAGATCGTGAGGGTAATGCTAATACCACAGTGATTGAAACTGGTGTCACCAACCTGATGATTAATTCCAAGGCTGCTTTGTTTTTTGGTCAGATGATTGAGCATTCAGGTGCTCATCACCATGTCGCTTTGAATGGACTCACTCTCGCTAATGACTTGACAGCCCTTCCGAGCTACTCAGGTCTTCACTTGGCATGAGGACCCTCTCTTTCCGCTGCAGGATACCATTCATTAGTCATTCATGGAGATGTTTTCTGATGCACATGACAACCTCACCGAGTCTGCTTTCTAATGGTGTGTGGTCCTTCAAACTGGTGTAGATATTGGCTTATCAGAATTCCTCATGGCCTCATCTGCTGCAGAGCCAGCCTCACAACCAGCCTGGCTAGCCACGAATGGCTGTGAGGTGTGCCATTGCCTATGGGGTTCTCAGGGTGCTGTTCAGTCTAGGGTCATATGTCTTGGTGCATGAAAATTGGATGCAATGCAAGCGTCACCACTGCACAAGGCATCTGAGCGAACCCTACCCAAAATTTCCAGGAGAAAAGGCTCTCAGAAGTTGGTTTTGAAGTAAATATCTGTAGATTTCATGTATTTAGTCCTGCTATTGTAATTTTGAGTGTGTAGAGCCGGCTATGTGTTACACACTTATGCATGATGCCCAATCTGGAATGGGTGCTGCATGACTCCGTGGTTTTCCATAGATGGCTGGTGGCTCAGAATCGATCTAAACCAACCACCACCTTTGACCACTTGTGTCTCTTTCGACCTCCTTGTTAATTGATCTAGTCACACTCATGACCCAGACCTGTTGGTATGTAAGGTAGTGGTCACCTCGAAGTGTCCATAATCACGTGGTGTGATGCTGTGCCACTGAGCCATCTGCAATGTGAAGTTGCATGAAGCAACTTGAATGGTAAGAACAGTCGAAAAAATAGTAGTGTGAAAATGTAGTCTGCTCCAAGCTAAATGTGGCCAAGCTGTATGGAGATGCTGCTTTTGTGACATTGCTGCCAGCTACACAACTTCATAGTTGTTCATACCACCCTCATTTCAAGCTAATCCAACTAGCCGAGGGTGGGACTTGATATTAGATATTCAGTAGTTCGTCATGCATAATCACGTGACTATGGACACTTTGAGATGACCACTACCTTACATCTCCCACCAGCATCATCTAACTATTATCATACAAGATTACAGGGAAGGACCAGCAATTTTGCCCATCCTGCCCTCAAGAAGATTTGTCTTGCTGTCTACTATTGCACTAGTGTGAAATCACTCTGCCAGTTTGTCGAATTCCAGGCATCTGTTCCTGTCAAAGCACTTGCCCTTGTCACCAAAATCATATGTCAGTTCCACTATTCACTATATATATCTACTAATGTGCGTTGATCAGGATTCGAAGCATCTTAATGATGTTCAAGAAGCATGGAGTAGCCAAAAATGAGACTCTTTGTGGAGAGGAAGTCAAAGTTGCATATGATAATCTCACCTGTTTGATTGATCAAGTGTGGTCTGACAACTACCATGGGAGTAAGCTTGACAAGATGCTTCGAGACTGGGCCAAGGCAGGGATGTAAGTACATAACCATTTCCATTGATCTTTAAATGGGAGTTAAACATGTTCCAAGGATGGGTTACTCCACAAGAGAGGTTACCGGGTCAGCAACAGATGAATGGCACGTCATCCTAGATTAGTATCAGTCATAGTATTGTTCCCCTCGCACTGTATACTATGCTATCATATATCATTGGTTTTTCCGCTGTGAGTCGATGTGTGGATCTATGGCAAAAACACCAAAAAAAACCAACACAAAGACAATTGCTGAGTCGGTGGTTTACCTCCGCAGACTTTGGCTCAAGGGATCAGTTACAGTGAGATGGGGGAGGGGTTCTGCACACCTAGAAGACTAGGGCAGAAGGGAACAGTGCTCCTGACAAGAGGGGAGCAGGGGAAGGACAGAAAAGCGAAGATTTATAGGCTACTCGGAGCCTAGAAGCGACGTAAAAAATGATGAAGATGACAGTAAATAGACCCTTAATGGAGCCTCAGATACTGCAAGAATAAAAAAAGATAATGAAGGGCCTCAAAGCAACAACAATAAGGCAGATATCAAAGATAATGATTGGGCAATAGTCTCTCTACAAAGGGGATGGTATCCTACACAGGGGGGGGTACTTGCTTTTTTGCTTGCTGCGATGTATTGGTACTTATAAGTATACAAAAGGTAGCGCAGCCTGAAGTAAATAGAGGGAAACACTTTGTAAGGGGTTTGTAAGCGATTGGTAAGAGGATTGGTAAAGGATTGGTAAGGCTGAGTAAGGACAGTAAGCAATTGGCAAGTAAAATCAGTCAGCATGACAAAGAATATCACTAATCATTTGTAATAGAATGAGTCATTAAGGAACAGATGAATAATGTGACAGAAAGGGGATGAGTAAGTGCACTGGTTGTAATGCTTATAATCCGAAGACTATACTCGGTCACTCCTTGACTGATATAGAGCTGAGGGTAAGGAACTGAGTTAATGCGCAAGAGCACAAATGAACTCGATTGGAGTGTCTACGACAAGAGAGACGGTATTTATACTAACTAGAGTGTTTGTACCGTGGAACGTCGTAGAACAAACCAAACAAAGAGAGATAATCGCTATTGGATGCAGCGCTCCACGCTGAGTCAATGCGGCTATGCTGACGAATCAGCTGACTAAGGTAAGCGTCTATGAGCGCGTCTAAGTAACCCTAACCAGAGAGTGGATAAATATAGTAAACTACGCTAGAACTACGCTACAACCAGTAGTGAAAAAGTACGGGCCGTTACACTATCCCCTCCTATGGCTCGACTTCCAGGCGAGACCAGATAGGCTGCACAGCAGTCAAAGGGTCGGGTACAGCGGAGAAAAAGAGACCCTCGGTCGAGAGTAAACGAAGCTTTCGGGGGGCACCGGGGTGGAGTTTGTAAAAATCGTCTATCGCCTCCTGGGCATTCTTAAGAGCAGACCTAGGCTCCCAAGTGCGATCTTCTTCCGGGTATCCCCTCCAATGCACGAGGAACTGAAGATTGCCACGCTTCAAGCGGGAATCAACAACTTTCTCAACTTCAAACTCGACATCTCCTTCATCCGTAACCCGTTGTGGGCCGGGCCGAGTAACTGGTTGCCCATCGAGAGCACCGAGATAAGGTTTCACCCGCGAAACGTTCACTACCGGGTGTATGCGCATCGAGCGTGGCAACTTTAATTTAACGGCGTTGGGTAAAACGTCCGAGACTTCGTACGGGCCTATCCACTTTTCGGTCAACTTTCGGCTCTGCCGATCCTTCAGCGATAAATGGTCGGTAGCCAGCCAAACCTGCGAGCCTACGGAGTAAGCAGGGGAAGGGGATCGTCGTTTATCTGCCTGAGTCTTCT
This sequence comes from Pisolithus albus, assembly GCA_024613165.1. NCBI lineage: Eukaryota > Fungi > Basidiomycota > Agaricomycetes > Boletales > Pisolithaceae > Pisolithus > Pisolithus albus. The sequence goes on from JANFAB010000102.1 coordinate 167,748, forward strand.
GACAAGTCCTAGCTTTTCCCAAACTTTCGCGCACTTCCTGGAACACCTGGAACCAGTCTTTAGCGGTCTCCTCCGCTGCTTCTACCTTAGAAGTCGTCGGCTCGACGCCCATCCGTGGTGTGTATGAACGGGTAACTTCAAAGGGGCACTTGCCAGTAGAAGAAGACTTGGAGTTGTTGTACGCGAACTGAGCTAGGGGAAGCCAATCCTCCCATCGTTCCTGCTGATGGTTTGCATACATCCGTAGATACTGCTGAATTTCGCGGTTTAACCGCTCTGTTTGACCATCCGTCTGTGGATGAAATGCCGTCGAGAGCTTCTGCTCGACACCCAACATTTTAAATAACTCCTTCGAGAACTGTGACGCGAACTGCGGTCCGCGATCCGAGACGAGAGAACTCGGAAGGCCGTGATGCTTCCAGACGTGAGTTAAATAAAGCCGAGCCGTACTAGCGGCAGTTTCCTTTTCAGTGCAGGGGATAAACTCTGCTTCCTTAGAGAACCGATCAACGACAACCAAGACGTAAGACTTTCCAGAGGAGCTCTTGACTCCTATGTCCATAAAGTCGGTCGTAAGATCCTTCCAAGGTCCATCAGGGACGGGTAAAGATTTGAGTTCGCCTGCCGGCGGCTTGTTACTAGGCTTGCTAGCTTGACACGTCTGACAGTGCTTTACGTACTCTTCGACATCGGGCTTCAAGGTAGACCACGTGAACCAGCGTGTGATCAACTCCTGAGTTCCTTTTACGCCTCGATGGCCCGCTAAGGGTGAATCGTGAAGAGCCGCGAGTACCTTCTGTCTAAGTGCCTCAGGCACGAAAACTCTGTCTCCGTCATACAGTAAACCGTCACGTCGGTCGAGCGTTCCAGCGTCAACCTCGGCCGTTACACTGCGCAGTTCTTCTATAAAGGGGTTTTCTAAGCGCACAGCGCGCACTTGTTCGGGTTTAATAAATAGCGATTCCTCAGATTTAGCGTTCTCGCGATTTTCTACTAAGTCTTCGCGGCGAGAGAGAGCGTCCGGTCGTCCCATCGAAACTCCTGGTTTGTGGACGATAACACAGTTAAAACGACTAAAATACTGCGCCCAACGCGCCTGGCGTGGTTGAAGCTTCTGCGACGTCATGAACCACTTAAGGTTGTGGTGATCCGTCCAAATTTCAAACTGGTACGGGGTAGCCTCAAGGTAGTGACGCCACTGCTCTAGAGCGCGGATGATGGCTAGCATCTCTTTGTCGTGAACCGTATAATTAAGCTCTGCTCCACTAAGCGAGTGACTTGAATAGGCAACTGGTCTCCAGAGACCGTCATCGCATTCTACCGAGAGCACGGCTCCGGTCGCGTAATCCGAGGCATCGGTTTCTAGTCGGAACTTCCGATCCTGATCGGGAAACATAAGAACAGGCGCGGTCGTGAAGGCTTCCTTTAACGTATCAAACGCTACTTGGCACTTGTCGGACCAGAGAAACGGAGTGTCCTTTTTAGTTAGGTCATTAAGGGGGCACGCGACCTGCGCGAAGTCCTTTATGAAACGTCGGTAGAAGTTCGCAAGGCCAAGGAAGCCTCGAACTCCACGAACAGAAGTGGGGACCGGCCAATCGCGCACAGCAGCGACTTTAGCGGGGTCCATCTTCACTCCATTCGTGCCAACTATCATACCCAGAAAGTCGACCTCTTTTTGCTTAAACAAACATTTCTCCGGTTTGACGAACAAGTCGTTCTCCTTCAACCTTCTAAGCACCTCTAGCACAATCTTGTCGTGCTCCTTTTCATCGTCCGTCTTTGTAAATATCATAAGATCGTCTATGTATACTACTAGAACGTCCTCCATATCACCGAAGATGTCGTTCATCATATTTTGGAACGTGGCGGGGGAATTACAGAGTCCAAAGAACATCACCAGCGGTTCGAAGGCTCCACGGTGACAGACGAAAGCGGCTTTCCACTCGTCACCTTCCTTGATCCGGATATTATTGTATCCCCACCTAAGGTCCATTTTCGTAAATAATTTACATCCTTTCAACTTGTCAACAAGCTGCGAGATGAGCGGGAGCGGATACGAGTTCTTGACTGTATGCTCGTTTAAATAGCGGTAGTCCTGTACCATACGCTTCTTTCCATCCTTTTTAGGGACGAAGAACACGGGGGAAGTTTGCGGCGACTTGCTAGGCCGAATATAGCCCTTCTTGAGTTGTCCATCAACGAAGTTGCTAACTTCGGTTTGCTCATCAGGGCTGAGAGGGATCAACCTTCCCTTTTTCGGAACAAACGACTCCTTAAGTTCTATCGCGTGGTCCCAAGGTTTCCTAAGCGGCATGCGTTCGGATTCCTGGACAGAGAAGACGCTTAAATATTCGTGATATTCCTTCGGAACCAGTTCCTCAGGGGTTTTGTCCTTTTTAGGAGCCTCCTGCCTGTCGGCTCTGAATATATTATGCCAGTCTTCGAGGGCCTGGACCTCCTCCTTTTCGATACGTCTAACGAAGGCCGGCTTCGGCGCGAGTTGCCTGCAACTACGAGGACACCTCTTCATTGAGATTTCACCGGTTTTCCAATTGACGTCCGGGTTGTGGGTGGCAAGCCACGTGTGACCCAAAATCATGTCGTGAGATCCCAGATCCGTGACATCGGCTACTAACTCTTCGAAGTGATCTCCGAACTGAACTCAGTGGCGGTACTCTGTCTCAGCTATCGTATGGTAACTAGGGATACTGGTAGTACGCTTTCTACCTCCCGTGACGTAGGGGAACTACTGTTACGCTATGTGCTTCCACCCCCTAATGTGGGTTGCACCTTCACACTGCCCTTGACGAGCAGCGGGACTACTAACTACGGTTTCTTCTTCAGCACAACCCCTTGCCGTAAAGGGGACGAGACTAAGGCAGCGTCTCGTGAAGAAAGGAAAACGAGAAGACAAAGCTCCTTAACCCTGGAGTCCGGGTATGGGTTGCCCTATATGCCTGGGCGCAAGCGGAGTAAGGGAGTATTGATAATCGAGTTCAAGTGTAACGCTTATAATCTGAAGACTATACTCGGTCACTCCTTGACTGATATAGAGCTGAGGGTAAGGAACTGAGTTAATGCGCAAGAGCACAAATGAACTCGATTGAAGTGTCTACGACAAGAGAGACGGTATTTATACTAACTAGAGTGTTTGTACCGTGGAACGTCGTAGAACAAACCAAACAAAGAGAGATAATCGCTATTGGATGCAGCGCTCCACGCTGAGTCAATGCGGCTACGCTGACGAATCAGCTGACTAAGGTAAGCGTCTATGAGCGCGTCTAAGTAACCCTAACCAGAGAGTGGATAAATATAGTAAACTACGCTAGAACTACGCTACAACCAGTAGTGAAAAAGTACGGGCCGTTACACTGGTCACTGCCAATTAAGGCATATGACTGTGAATGAGTCACTCTGACTCCTAGATCTGAGATCCAGATGCATTGGGGTGATATGCTGTGCATCTGAAAGAAGAACTGTGGGGATTTCTGCCAGGGGCCAATTTTGGGGGTTTCCAGGGTAGTCAGGGCTTAGGATTTCGCAACTTTCCCCCCTCTCTCCTCTCTGCAAAGTGACCTGTATGAGGTGCAACTAGTGTTCTGGAGGGCATGAGGAGGAGGAGGGGCCATCTTCTCCAATGAGGGCAGGGAGAACTGCCTCAAATTGATCATGAATGCCATCAGATAGTGTAGATGAGAGTAATTGGTACTGCAGCTGTCGCAATTTTGGGAGAACAAAAGACAAGATTGAGAGATAGATGTTGCAGGGGGCAGGAAGGAAAAATCCATAATCCTTTTCAACTGGAGAGACTGAAACAACCACATAAAACATCGGCCCATGCCTTTGTTCTCCTTTTAGTTAGTACTTGACTCACTCCCTTGCTCCAGTACCGCCTCAGGTTGTCAGGCCTGTGCCTGCCACCGGTAGACTGGTCTCCTGAACTCCGATTCACTTAGTCATTCCCTTACCAATAGTTGTATAGCCTACAGTAGCATTACCAAGACTTCTGGAACTCTGGTAGTCTCTATTCCGGACTTCTAGTATAAATACCTACCCTGTTCTGTGCTGTAGTCTCCAGTCTGGTAGTCAACGATATAACACCCAAGTCCCCTCGTCTCTCCTCTCCTAATCCTGAATCCAGACTTGTCCAAGGGCACAGCACATAAGCTGAGGCCAATGGGTAGTGTCTCCCCATTGTATGACCACCCCCCTCAGATAACATGTGTATCCCAGATCCCCAGTGCCTAACTCCGACTCAACCCCCTTTCCAACTCCGATGTAACCCCCCTCTGGACCTTCGGACTTTGACCCCCTGAACTCGGGAACCGTGTTATGATAGCAGATGTCGAAACCGCTGGTAGAGGATGCTGGCAGGGCTGCACATCATTGTCTTTATATCAGTGCGAGAAACAAAAAACACAAAGGCAAAAGAAACTTACCATCTTCAGAGCTGCATGGCCAAGACTCTTGCATTGCATACACTGATGCCACTGAATGACCACTCTGTCTAATGATCAGGCAAACATGGCCAATACGCTCATCCACCATATGAAGGTCTCTCTTGGCCCACTCAAGTACAATGCGATTAAGCTGTAAAGCAACTGTGTTAGTGTTTAAAAGTCTGGTCCAGTCTGGTGAAGAGAATAGAGAGATGAGGACCTGGGGGTTATACCTGAGGTCTCCCCGATGAGAAGGGTGGGTCAGTTCGACCCGAGGGGGCTTGGATGCCTGGTAGAGTCAGGAAGAGGGGGAGAAAGACTGAAAAATGCGCCCTAGAGATCCCAAAAGCAAGTGGGATAATGTCTAACAAGAGCCTGATAAGGAGAAACTAATGTTCTGAGTCCCTCGGGCTCGGAACTCGGTCTGCTCGTCTGGTGGTAATGCGGCTATTGTTATTCTAAGTATGTACAGTACAAAGTAACTACGAGTCTGGCTTACATAAGCCAAACTCGTCCAAACACTAAGTAAAAATGATAGAATAAAGGTATAGAAACAAAAAACTGAGGTAAAAACAAAGAAATATAGTAATTACCATGGTAGGGAGGATGCCCTCCCTACACCGGTTATTTTCCCTTTTTGGAAGACAATCAAACCATGACCAGTCCACAATAATACAAAAATTTCCAGAACCGGACCAAGACCAGTGGCAACTGGTTGTGTATGGTTGCATTACGTCTTCACAACCTCTCACAACTGGTCCTCTTGAGGACCAGTTGTGACTAAATGCAACCAATTATACTTACAAGGGAGCATGCTGAACATGAGGCATATTGTATTTAAATTCACTTGGGAGTCAGTGGTTTCTTCATTCTCTCAGGACCACAGACAGACATGGCTCGTAAATCTGGTTGTCCAAGAATCCCAACTCAGAAAGCCCTGGGGTCCTCCTCATGCACTTATACAAATACCCGATCACACCCACCAAAGACAAGGCCATCTAGCCCAAAACAACAAAAAGGAAAGAAATGGAAGGCTATGTCAAGTGATGAATCAGAAAGTGACAACTACTAGTTGTAGCGTAGTCTTAGCGTAGTTTACCTTACTTATCGACTCTCTGGTTAGGGTTACTTAGACATGCTCATAGATGCTTTACTTAGTCAGCTGCTTGGTCAGCGCTGCCACCTTGACTCAGCATGGAGTGCTGCAGCCAATGGCATTTATCTCTCTTTGTTTGGTTTGTTCTATGACGTTCCATGGTACAAACACTCTAGTTAGTATAAATACCGTCTCTCTTGTCGTAGACACTCCAATCGAGTTCATTTGTGCTTTGTGCATTAACTCAGTTCCCATCCTCAGCCTCTACATCAGTCAAGGAGTGACCAATAATAGTCTTCAGATTATTGGTGTTACACTTGAACTCGATTACCAACTTATCCCTCACTCCGCTTGCACCCAGGCATATAGGGCAATGTATACCCAGACTCCAGGGTTAAGGAGCTTTGCTTTCTTCTCTTCACTTCATTTACAAGACGATGCCTTTAGTCTCGTCCTCCTTACCAGCAGGAGGTTGTGTCGAAGAAGAACTGTAGTCAGTAGTCCTGCTATCCATCAAGGGTAGTGTGAAGGCGCAACCCACATTAGGGGGTGGAAGCACATAGTTTAAAGTAGTTCCCCTATGTCAAGGGAGGTAGAAAGCATACTACCGTATCCCTACTAGCTCTTATGATAGTTGAGACAGAGTACCGCCACTGAGGGCAGGGAAAATCTCTCTTCAAAATTCCTCGTGTTAAGAAGTCAGAGTCATTGGCTCCTCATGTTAGGTTTTCTCCTTACCTTAAAAAGGAAGAATCACCCGCTCCCCCACTCCTGTTCGCTTGGGAAGTAACTCCCCTCGAGCAACAAATCTTCGGTACCCCCGAACCTCTTCTCCCCCACCTTTCTCCTCTTAGGGAAGACTCGGTCGACCCTAACTTACTGGGTTTCATTCTGCACGTTCCGTACAGCTTACGGAACAGACAAACCATCCACCCTCCCCCACGTGTCCAAGTAACGTTCTATGAACATGGACCAGTTCACCGACGAGCAGCTGCACTTCATGCAGCAAATGACCGCCCTCATCACTGGGCAGGTCGCCAACCAGGTGGTGCAGCAGGTCGCCAATGCTGTCACCGCACAGCAGCAGGCGCACCCACAGCCTGCTGCAAACCCAAACCAAGATGTTGACCCCACGAAACAGGGCTTCTCTGACCCAGGAACTTTTGATGGGTCGATAAGCAAATTTGAGGAATGGTGGTCGAAGATGAAGGCCTACACCTTGGTCTGCAACTTGTCCAGCAGGCGGTTACAAACGCTCGCGATCTGGACCAGGATGACCGGACTGATCGCTGGGGCTTACATGCGGGCATGTATTGATGCTTGCCTCACAGCTCAGGCTTGGCCAGCCTGGCCCAACCTCATGGCCAAAGTAGAAGCACGCTTCAGGCTGCTTCACAACAAAGACTGGGCTAAGGAGCAGCTCAGTAAAATCTGCCAAGGGATGGTGTGAGTCGACGTGTGGATCTATGGCGAAAACACCAAAAACCCAACACAAAGACAATTGCCGAGTTGGTGGTTTACCTCTGCGGACTTTGGCTCAAGGGATCTGTTACAGCGAAGATGGGGGAGGGGTTCTGCACACCTAGACGACTAGGGCAGAAGGGAAAGGTGCTCCTGACGAAGGGGGAGCAGGGGAATACTGAGAAAAGCGAAGTAATTTAGGCTACACGGAGCCTAGAAGCGATGTAAAGATGAAGAAGAAGACAGTAAATAGACCCTTAATGGAGCCTCAAATACTGCAGAAGTAATGATGAAGAATAAGAGCTTCAGAGTGATGATGATAAGGCAGACAACGAAGATAATGATTGGGCAATAGTCTCTCTACAAAGGGGATGGTATCCTATGCAGGGGGGCTACTTGCTTGCTCCTTGCTGTGACATATTGGTACTTATATACAAAAGGTAGCACAGCCTGAAGTAAATAGAGGGAAACACTTTGTAAGGGGTTTGTAAGTGATTGGTAAGAGGATTGGTAAAGGATTGGTAAGGCCAAGCAAGGCTGAGTAAGGACAGTAAGCAATTGGTAAGTAAAATCAGTCAGCATGACGAAGAATATCACAAATCATTTGAAATGGAATGAGTCATTAAGGAATGGATGAATAATGCGACAGAAAGGGGGATGAGTAAGCACACTGGTCACTGCTGAACAAGGGGGTATGACTGAAAATGAGTCACTCTGACTCCTAGATCTGAGATCCAGATTCATTGGGGCGATTTGCTGCACGTCCGAAAGAAGAACTGTGGGGATTTCTGCCAGGGGCCAATTTTTGGGGGTCTCCAGGGTAGTCAGGGCTTAGGATTTCGCAACTTTCCCCCCTCTCTCCTCTCTGCAAAGTGACCTGTATTAGGTGCAACTAGTGTTCTGGAGGGCATGAGGAGGGGGAGGGGCCATCTTCTCCAATGAGGGCAGGGAGAACTGCCTCAAATTCATCATGAATGTGATCAGATAGTGTAGATGAGAGTAATTGGTACTGCAGCTGTCGCAATTTTGGGAGAATGAAAGACGAGATTGAGAGATAGACGTTGCAGGGGGCAGGAAGGAAAAATCCATAATCCTTTTTGACTGGAGAGACCGAAACAACCACATAAGACCTTTCAAGCCTGACGACAGACTTGAGGCGACCAAAGAATGTCTTCCTCGACGTCAGACTGACGAGAAGAATGTGCTGTCCCAAAGCAATAGGATGGGAGGTTGTGGATGAGGGAGGGACGAACCAGGAGGCTTCGGGGCGAGAGCTAGTGGGGATTCCTGGCAAGTACTCGTAGTTATTCTCCCTGGCAAAGGACACAAGCGAAGAGATGGTCGAGGAGGCGGCCATTACAATAAATATTGGCGAAATTGGCATTTGTTGGAAGAAATGATGCAGAAAATCGTGGAGTGCGCGGATCGTTACCAAATTTGGTAGGCAGGATGGCGTGGTCGAGAGCTTTCTGTGAGCGTGGGAACGGTATCGATATCTTTAGAATTGACGGAGATATTCGAAAAATCGGAATGCCATAAACTAGCACTCAAAAAGTTTTTTTGGGCACTCGAGCGGTTTCTTCCCTAACGTTAAGGACTGTTCTTGTGCAATGGATGACTGCTGGCCATATCAGTCATTCTTTGCATTAGGGCTAGGCTTCTCTGTTCATCATCATTCAGCTTCTGGGTCCATGCTCACATCGCCAAACACCTTTGGTGCATGACAACAGCCAGAACAGAAGAGTTCTTGGCCAAGTTCAACACTCTAAGGACCGCATCCGGGGTATCCGATGACTATGCAATTTTTATGTTGGAGAAGGCCCTTCGGCCCGAAATTCTTCAACAGATCTTTATCCAGGGACGACGCAAGTCCACCTGGGCAGAATACGACCTCGAGGCTAGGACCCTCGGTGCTGCCTTCGAGGCAGTTAAAATTAAAACTGGCGGTGCATCCTCTCGATGGGGACAAAGCTTCTCACGACCCTCGCCTGGGGTTATGTCAGGGCAAGGTGCACCCATGGACATTGGGGCTGTGCAAGGTGGATCGGGAAGCTGCCCTAAGAAGGACTTCTCGAACTACCAGTGTTATGCATGCAGCCAGAAGGGCCATATACGTCCGCACTGCCTGCAGGCCGGGAACAAAGGCAAAGGGCACCAGGTGTGCTCTGAAGGTGTTGATCCACGGCTTGCTGCAATGGACGGTATGATGTTTGAGCAGGTAGTTGCTCATATATCCAAGTTAAAAGAATCAGAGCTGCAGTGAAGTCGGGTCCTGCAGTCTCGGACAATGTTGGTACTGGACTAGTTTCTTTTGCTCCTTTTAGCTTCTCTTCTCCTTGTGTTTTGGTTTCGCCTTCTAAAAATAGCATAAAAGAAAACACAAAAATAGAAAATACAAAAACACAAAAAAGAGTTTCGTTTTCAGACATGGTCACTGTAAATAGGTTTTCTCCTCTCTCTGTAGATAGCATGGACGATGATTCGGACTTTGTACCTACACCGTCTGTTGGAGGGTCCCGAAAGGGCTCGGGACCAGATGTTTAACTGGCACCGCTTAATTCTCCAAGCAATAAAACTCCCAAAAATAGCATTTTGGAAGGATCCGAGTCGGTTAGCGATGCTCAGGTGACAGTACCGCCAAAATCCCGAGTTCACATGCTCAACTTAAAGGATCATGTGTTGGTTCCTATTATTATTCGCACTAGGAAGGGTGATGCACATGCTGTGCAAGCCTTGTTGGATTCCAGTGCTACTTCAATGGGACGACTGGACACTCTCTCCCGTCACGAAGACCTAGTAGAAAATCGTGAGAATGCTAAATCTGAGGAGTCGTTATTTATTAAACCCGAACAGGTGCACACTGTGTGCTTAGAAAACCCCTTCTTGGAAGAACTGCGCAGTGTAATGGCCGAGATTGACACTGGAATGCTCGATCGACATGACAGTTTACTGTATGATGGAGATAAAGTTTTCATGCCTGAGGCACTTAGACAGAAGGTACTTGCTGCTCTTCACGATTTGCCCCTAGTGGGTCATTGAGGTGTAAAAGGAACTCAGGAGCTGATCACACGCTGGTTCATGTGGTCTGCCTTGAAGCCCAATGTCGAAGAGTATGTAAAACACTGTCAGACGTGTCAAGCTAGCAAGTCTAGTAACAAGCCGCCAGCAGGCGAACTCAAATCTTTACCTATCCCTGATGGGCCTTGGAAAGATCTTATGACCGACTTTATGGATATAGGAGTCAGGAGCTCCTCTGGAAAGTCTTACGTTTTAGTTGTCATTGATCGGTTCTCTAAGGAAGCAGAGTTCATCCCCTGCACTGAAAAGGAAACTGCTGCTAGCATGGCTCGGCTTTATTTAACTCACATCTGGAAGCATCATGGCCTTCCCCAGTCTCTCGTTTCGGATCGCAGGCCGCAGTTTGCATCTCAGTTCTCGAAGGAGCTATTTAAAATGTTGGGTGTCGAACAGAAGCTTTCAACGGTGTTTCATCCACAGACAGATGGTCAAACTGAGCAGTTGAACCCCGAAATTCAGCAGTATCTATGGATGTATGCAAACCATCAGCAGGATCAATTGGCTTCCCCTGGCACAATTCGCATACAATAACTCCAAGTCTACTTCTACTGGCAAGTGCCCCTTTGAAGTTACTCGTTCGTATACACCACGAATGGGCATCAAGCCAATGACTTCTAAGGTAGAAGCAGCGGAGGAGACCGCTAAAGACTGGTTCCAGGTGTTCCAGGAAGTGTGTGAAAGTTTGGGAAAAGCTAGGACTCGTCAGAAAACTCAGGCAGATAAACGACAATCCCCTTCCCCTGCTTACTCCATAGGCTCACAGGTTTGGATGGCTACTGACCATTTATCGCTGAAGGATCGGCAGAGCTGAAAGTTGACCGAAAAGTGGATAGGCCTGTACGAGGTCTCAGACGTTCTACCCAATGCCATTAAGTTAAAGTTGCCACGCTCGATGCACATACACCTGGTAGTGAATGTTTCATGGGTGAAACCTTATCTTGGTGCTCTTGATGGGCAACCGGTTACTTGGCCCGGCCCACAACGGGTTACGGACGAAGGAGACATCGAATATGAAGTTGAAAAGGTGATTGATTCCCACTTGAAGCAAGGCAATCCCCAGTTTCTCATTGTCATGCACCAAAAGTGTTTGGCGACGTGAGCATGGACCCAGAAGCTGAATGATGATGAACAGAGAAGCCTAGCCCTAATGCAAAGAATGACTGATATGGCCAGCAGTCATCCATTGCATGAGAACCATCCTCAATGTTAGGGAAGAAACCACTCGAGTGCCCAAAAAAACTTTTTGAGTGCTAGTTTATGGCATTCCGATTTTTCGAATATCTCCGTCAATTCTAAAGATATCGACACCATTCCCACGCTCACAGGAAGCCCTCGACCACGCCATCCTGCCTACCAAATTTGGTAGCGATCTGCGCACTCCACGATTTTCTGCATCATTTCTACCAATGAACGCCCATTTTGCCAATATTTATTGTAATGGCCACCTCCTTGACCGTCTCTTCACTTGTGTCCTTTGCCAGGGAGAATAACTACGAGTACTTGCCAGGAATCCCCACTAGCTCTCACCCCGAAGCCTCCTGGTTCGTCCCTCCCTCATCCACAACCTCCCATCCTATTGCTTTGGGACAGCACATTCTTCTCGTCAGTCTGACGTCGAGGAAGACATTCTTTGGTCGCCTCAAGTCTGTCGTCAGGCTTGAAAGGTCTTATGTGGTTGTTTCGGTCTCTCCAGTCGAAAAGGATTATGGATTTTTCCTTCCTGCCCCCTGCAATGTCTATCTCTCAATCTCATCTTTCATTCTCCCAAAATTGCGACAGCTGCAGTACCAATTACTCTCATCTACACTATCTGATCACATTCATGATGATTTTGAGGCAATTCTCCCTGCCCTCATTGGAGAAGATGGCCCCTCCTCCTCCTCATGCCCTCCAGAACACTAGTTGCACCTGGTACAGGTCGCTTTGCAGAGAGGAGAGAGGGGGGAAAGTTGCGAAATCCTAAGCCCTGACTACCCTGGAGACCCCCAAAGTTGGCCCCTGGCAGAAATCCCCACAGTTCTTCTTTCAGACGTGCAGCATATCGCCCCAATGAATCTGGATCTCAGATCTAGGAGTCAGAATGACTCATTTGCAGTCATACCCCCCTTATTCAGCAGTGACCAGTGTGCTTACTCATCCCCCTTTCTGTCACATTATTCATCCATTCCTTAATGACTCATTCTATTACAAATGATTAGTGATATTCTTTGTCATGCTGACTGATTTTACTTGCCAATCACTTACTGTCCTTACTCAGCCTTGCTTGGCCTTACCAATCCTTTACCAATCCTCTTACCAATCACTTACAAACCCCTTACAAAGTGTTTCCCTCTATTTACTTCAGGCTGCGCTACCTTTTGTATATAAGTACCAATACATCGCAGCAAGCAAAAAGCAAGTAGCCCCCCTGCATAGGATACCGTCCCCTTTGTAGAGAGACTATTGCCCAATCATTATTGTCATTATCTGCCTTATTGTCATCGCTTTAAGGCTCTTCTTTATCATCTTTATTCTTGCAGTATCTGAGGCTCCATTAAGGGTCTATTTACTGTCATCTTCATCATTTTTTACATCGCTTCTAGGCTCCAAGTAGCCTATACTACTTCACTTGTCTCAGTCTCCCCCTGCTCCCCTCTTGTCAGGAGCACCTTCCCCTCTGCCCTAGTTGTCTAGGTGTGCAGAACCCCTCCCCCATCTCACTGTAACTGATCCCTTGAGCCAAAGTCTGCGGAGGTAAACCACCAACTCAGCAATTGTCTTTGTGTTGGTTTTTTTTGGTGTTTTTGCCATAGATCCACACGTCAACTCACACTGCCCCCCTGCCCACCCCCCTCGCCTCCAGTGCTCTACTACTATGACACCTACTTGCCAGTACATGCCCTGTGCATTCCCACCAATGTGCGAGCAGCAGCAATCTGCCTGCAGCCCAGTTAGCAATGAATCATGACAGACACATTCTGCACCTATGACAGACCCCCCATGGCTCTGGACATGCTCCCATGTGTGGAATAGATGATCCATTTGGATCCAGGCCTGCTACCCAATACGGTGTGCCACCAGTCAGTACAAAAATTATAATCCAGTGTAGGGAGTGTACTCTCCCTAGGGCTGAAACCTGCTGCTTTTTGGCATTCCTTCACCACCACAATGCTCTGACAGTCCTCAGGGCCTAAGACCACCATATTGCGGCAATTCCCAACTGCTATGACTTCTGTAATCATCCCCACTGTCATCTATGGCATTCCACTGCCTTTCTGCCACCAATACAGCCAGTATAACCGCCTCTGCCATCTAAAAATAGCTCCGCCCACCCTTGTGCCTTCCCACCGCCTCACATGCCCCTAGTATTACCACCACAAAAATCCCACTTTGCTTCCAGGTTCCATTCTGAGGGCCTAGCCTTGTCTGTTCCAACTGCCTCAGCCCTCAGACACATGATACCTGTCCGTTGGCCATCAGAAACCCTTTCCAAAGTGTCAGGTGTCAATCCTGTGACCCACCGCCCACTCCGACGCATGTTCCACCACCATTCCACTTCCAGACCCTGTGTTTCATCTCCCAAAGTTTCCGCAGCTTTCCCTGCACTTCCTTTCTGTCCAGGCATGTTGTCCATACCCTCTCCCTCTACTTACATATTTTTCTGGACAGTTTCACTTCGCTTTCCCTTCCTTTAGTGCGATGCATGTGATTTACCATACATTGGACCTTTTCTGTCTCTTTTTTTTGACATTTGACAGCTCCAAAAATCGCCGATTTTCACCTAGCTACCACTGCCTCTACATTACAAGTATCACTGCTGTACTCAGGAAAGAAAAAAAAAAAAAAAAAAAAAAAAAAAAAAAAAAAAAAAAAAAAAAAAAAAAAAAAAAAAACACCTTTTGTGGTCACCATCTGTGTTTCTGAGTGTCCCAGAGTCCCCAGAGTTGAGTCCCTTGAGTATTTTCAAGTTCTATGAGTCCTTGCTGAGTCCACAGAGTTCTTCAAGTCTACAGAGTCTTCTATGAGTCCCTAGAGAGTCTGCTTCGAGTTCCAGAGTCTACATCAAGTCCCCAGAGCCACCCCCTTTGAGAAACCGCCGCCCTTCAAGTCCTTCTGCCACTTCAAAAGTCCCACAGTGTTTTGGAGTCATTCCCACCAATTCCCAGAGTCTAAACTGCTGCCCTTTGAGTCTTTCCACCGCTTCAAAAGTTCTGCAGTGTTTCAGAGCCATTCCCACTGATCTCCAGAGTCTAAACCACCGCCCTTTGAGTCTCAGTCATTGCTAGCCTTCATAGCCTTTCAGAGCCACCATATTTGCCCACCTGGTGGCAGTAATTCGAGTTCTTCATCACCAACTACTCCCAGACCTTAGGGGATCTTTTTCCTCATCTCCCATAGCCTTTCCAACACCCCCTTCTGACTCACGACCCCTTGGGATGAGCCTAGGCATAGCCTACAGCTTTCCCCCCCTTTTCCCCTTGCACTCTCACAAGAAGAGTTGCCCACACTGGATTGTTCTACTTACCCTGCCTTCCATGTGGATAGCATCTTTCACCTGAGTTGTCCTTCCCATCTTGTGACTTCCACAGCTTGACAGACATGAGGAGTCCACATGACTTGCCTTCCCTACCTCAAGATTATCTGGAAGGGTCTCAGCTCAGCCAACCTCTCAGCTACACACCATGCAGCCAACCCCACATGAATAACACACGTGGCCACACACCTTTCTCATTGCTGAATGTATCAACCTCTCGACTGGGCAAACACAGCAAGACACCTGTGGATGATTATCAGAACATGATCTATTCCACATCCCGATCTTGCAGTAACCAAGGACTGCATGCAATGTTTGCTTAGCTAACAACCAGTATCAAAGTGCTCACCAAAGTGAACACCATTCTCAAAATCCAACTTACTAGTCTGAAAGAAGAGGTGCTTCCCTGGCTGCTTGACTTGACATCACAGAGAAAATTGTCATGGAGCTTCGAGACCTCTGGCATATATACTATGTATGCTGCATCTGTAGACTTGGAACTAGTCTGACATGGTAGAGATAAAGCTCACCATTGGAGTTTACTTCAGCAGGGAACAACATGAAATTGCTCAAGGAGTCCTTCAAGTCGATGTATGCACATGTGCGGAGTTGACAGTTGTCAGTTCTGGTGGAAGGGCTTGGTGAGATGCAAACATGCTTATATAATAAGGGCTGAAAAAAGCTAAGTCCATGCTAAGTCTATCCATTTTTCTGGATGGTCACAGAGGCACTTTTCCAATGGTAATAGAGTTGGATTATTGAGGATGTTCCCGAGCATAGTCAGGGTGGGGTAAGGCATGGTGTGCAGGCCCACTTTGGGTCAGATTATTGGGCATCATGTATAATCCAAGTCAGTTTATGGTCTGATTATCTAGGTGCATTGGTCATTTTTTGACAAGGTCAGATTATGCTCTGAAAATTGACTATTTAATTTGATGAGTCAGATTTTGCTATGAATATTGCCCATTAGACCTCCAAGGTCAGATTATTCCAGCTTAGACCCTCAGATTATCCCCCCTCTAAAAATCTCGTTTCCACAGTGACTGTAGATGGCAGAATACAAGTCAACAAATATGTACAGTGTATATCAACATTAAGCATTCTGTTTGAAGCATTCCTGCCATTTACTTCCATGGACCATGTTACTAAGGTTCAATTCCATGCAACCCCTAGGAATGATCAATGTGGTATACATGGAATAAAATGGCTTCTGAAGAGAAGGGGGGATCCATAGGAGCAATTGACCTTGTGGACCTTTGAGCCATCCATCTGGGTGCAGCTGTACTGGTTGAGTGTTGACCTGAGAATCCAGGTCATCAAGGAGTTCTTCACTATCACTTAATGCATGTGATGGGACAGAAGAAAAGCAAATGGGCCTTCTTACATGAGACTGAACAGCAGCTGCAGAATGAAGTTAGTTATTGTGACAGGCATAGATTTGGAGACATATGGGGTTCTTACCATAATGCACAGGATGTAGAGTAGTAGTTGGAACACTTATTCCACTTGCAGAGATAATACTGGTGCCATCAGGGGAGAATTCAACTGAGGTGACTTCTGGACTATGCCCCAGCAGAGGACTACTGATCGGACCTCCACTCTTCACATCCCATACCCTCAAAGTTTTATCCAAAGAGCCTGACACCATCCTGTTGCCATCAGGGGAGAATGCAACTGAGCTAACAGACTGAGTATGCCCCTTCAGAGGGTTGCCAATCTGACCTCCACTCTTTGCATCCCAGACCCTCACAGTTTGATCATTTGAGCCTGACACAATCCTGTTTCCATCAGGAGAGAATGCAACTGAGCTGACCCAATCTGTATGCCCCTTCAGATGACTGCCAACCTGATCTCCACTCTCCACATCCCAGATCCTCACAGTGCAATCCCATGAGCCTGACACAATCCTGTTTCCATCAGGGGAGAATGCAAATGAGCTGACCCAATTTGTATGCCCCTCCAGGGGACTGCCAACCTGATCCCCACTCTCTGCATCCCAGATCCTCACACTGCAATCCCGTGAGCCTGAGACAATCCTGTTGCCATCAGGGGAGAATGCAACTGAGGTGACTACCCAACCATGCCCATCCAGAGGGCTGCCAATCTGATCTCCATTCTTTGCATCCCAGACCCTCACTGTGCAATCCCAAGAGCCTGACACACACCTGTTGCCAACAGGGGAGAATGCAACTGAGCCGACCCAATCTGTATGCCCCTCCAGAGGGCTGCCAATCTGATCTCCACTCTCTGCATCCCAGATCCTTACAGTGTAATCCCATGAGCCTGAGACAATCCTGTTGCCATCAGGGGAGAATGCAACTGAGCTGACATATGAAGTATGCCCCTCCAGGGGGCTGCCAACCTGATCTCCACTCTCTGCATCCCAGATCCTCACAGTTTTATCCAAACAGCCTGACACAATCCTGTTGCCATCAGGGGAGAATGCAACTGAGGTGACTTCCTGACCATGCCCATCCAGAGGGCTGCCAATCTGATCTCCACCCCTTGCATCCCAGACCCTCACAGTTTCATCATATGAGCCTGACACACACCTGTTGTCATCAGGGGAGAATGCAACTGAAGTGACCCAATGTGTATGCCCCTTCAGGGGGCTGCCAATCTGATCTCCACTCTTTGCATCCCAGACCCTCACAGTTTGATCATCTGCACCTGAGACAATCCTGTTGCCATCAGGGGAGAATGCAACTGAGATGACTTCTTGACTATGCCCCTCCAGAGGGCTGCCAATCTGCTCTCCACTCTTTGCATCCCACACCCTTACAGTTTGATCCCTTGAACATGACACTATCCTGTTGCCATCAGGAGAGAATGCCACTGAGATAACAGACTGAGTATGCCCCTTCAGAGGGTTGCCAATCTGATCTCCACTCTTTGCATCCCAGACCCTCACAGTTTGATCTTGTGAGCCTGACACTATCCTGTTTCCATCAGGGGAGAATGCAACTGAGCTGACAGGTAGTTTATGCCCCTCCACCAGGCTGCCAACCTGATCTCCACTCTCTGCATCCCAGATCCTCACAGTGTGATCCCATGAGCCTGAGACAATCCTGTTGCCATCAGGGGAGAATGCAACTGAGGCAACATGCCAAGTATGCCCCACCAGAGGGCTACCTATCTGATCCCCACTCTTTGCATCCCAGACCCTCACAGTTTGATCCTTTGAGCTTGATACAATCCTCTTTCCATCAGGGGAGAATGCAACTGAGGTGACCCAACTTGTATGCCCCTTCAGAGGGCCACCAATCTCATCTCCACTCTTTGCATCCCAGACCCTTACAGTTTGATCCCTTGAGCCTGACACAATCCTGATGCCATCAGGGGAGAATGCAACTGAGGTGACTTCTTCAGTATGCCCCTTCAGAGGGCTGCCAATCTGATCTCCACTCTTTGCATCCCAGACCCTCACAGTTTGATCATATGCACCTGACACAATCCTGTTGCCATCAGGGGAGAATGCAACTGAGGTGACAGAATCAGTATGCCCCTGTAAGACCAGCTGGGTAGCTGGCCAGTCCTTCAACCCCCCTTGGGCAACTTCAACAAGGTGAGAGAACTTGGGCATCAGTATTCTTTGCAAGAATGAACTTTGTGGGCAAAATGGTAATGCAGAGAGGTATAGGTGTGGTGTGCTGCATGTGATTGCTGCAAAGAAATTCTGCACAAGCCTCAGTCCATCTATGGCTAACATGGTTGTGGTCTCACAACCAATGTGTCCCTTTGACAAGATGTTGTCAGACTAAGATCCTATTTGAGACTGGCATACTCACCTTCAACCATCTGATCAAACTTCTCAAGGAACTTTCAGCACCTCCTAATGCACCAATAAGACTGAGAACCTCAAGCCAGAATAGTACCCTTTCACTTTCCATGACAGCTTGCACAGATGCAGCAATAGACAAGTCAAACTGGGACACCTCCAAGTGCATGGCCCAGAATTTACATGCATATGATAAATGAGGTGAAATATTCTTCTTGATCCTTTCTGACAAGTCAGCAACCTGGGAGTTGCTCAAGTAGGAGCTCTCCAGCCCACAGATGTTGAAACGTAGCTCCCTGCCAAGCACTTGCAATGAAGCATAGGCTAGGTCATGGTGATTGGAAGTGTCAATGAAGTAGGCCTCGTTCCGTAAACGATCAGCTAGGAAGTCATAAAAGGATGCATGGAGGGGTTGCACAGGAGAGGTTTGGTCACTGATACCTCGCAGCACTGGAGTCATGAGCCGCAGGACAATAGCTACATCGTAATGCTCGTCCTCGTCGGGGAAGAGACTGCGCATATGATTCAGTTCCAACATAGGTAAAGGTTCCGACATCATCAGAAGCTGCCTCATGACGGAGCAGAACCTCCGGAACCGTTTGCCCGACTTCGGTACAACACTTTCAAGGATTGCAGTATACATGTCATCTAAAAGTTCCTTCCCCTCGCCGGAAGGGATGGCTATCAAGTCCTTGAACTGTTCTTTCACAGTTTGACCAAAGGCATTGGGATTGAGGAACTGGCAGGCCAGACGTGCCCATTCAAACAAGCCATTCGACTTTTCAACGATCTGCTGTATCTCCGTAGGCCCAATTTCACTGAGGTTACTGAGTTCCTTAGAAACGAATAAAGTGACGTCCCGTCGCGCCGACTCCGCTGGGACGTCATCCAGGCACATTGCCTTAACGTGTTTTGCATCACGTAGAGCACCTTCGATGTCCGGTAGAGCTCGAGAAGTTAATAGGACGCGAAGATTACCCAAGCCAGCAGCTTCCTTCGACACCAGAAGAGACAGGATATGCTTCCTCGATGAATCCTGTCCACTTTCGTCTAGGGCGTCGATCACAACTACCACATTCCCGACGATAGCATCCTTGGCCTTGGACAGCGGCTCCAAGATCAGTTTTTGCCATTGCTGCAACAAGTCGGGTGTCGTCTTTAGAGTATGGTCCTCTGCAAGAGCATGAGCTAGCGCTCGCCGGAATGCAGGGTAATGACCAGCGAGATCGCGGGCAATAGTCGTTAACATCTTCTCCTCCCGGAGCTCGCCCTGCCTATCACGAACGAAGCAGAAGCATGAACCGAGCCCTCCCATATCCTTGAACCAAGACGCGATGGTATGGGCGATCGCAGATTTGCCCCTTCCTGCCTGCCCGTGAAGCCACAAGATGCATGGCGCATCGGGGCTATCATCGTTTACCCAGGTGATGATGTCCTTCAGAATCTCTGTTCTCGTGTTCTCTAAGCACTTCTTCATCGTGTTCAGCCCCGCGCCGCCTGCGTAAGCCATACCCTCCAAATTCAGATCCTCGAGCACACGGTATATAGTGATCTGGATGTCCCGGGTCTGGCAGTCCCGGTATTGCTGCATCAACCCGTCCAACATCTTAGTGTAGTTGCTGACAGTGGTCTGTGTCTCGCATACTATGTTCTTTCCGAGTCTTTTCCCTGAGCACATATGATATAAAACGAGAGTTTCGTATCGAAAAGTGAAATAGACCTACAGAAGTTCGTTGTCTCCGAATAGTCTGCGACGAAGTGCGCGCAGGCGCTGATTACGCGTGCAATCTTCGCCAAGGGGTCTCTCATGCTATCAATATTCTTGAAGATCTCGTCTTCCGACAGGAATCCGTACACGGAACCGACTTTTTCCAAGAGCTGCAATACTGCATGATCTAGGTTAGCTTGCGCGATGATCAACTGACATGAGGATTGCATAAGTGTAGAAAGTAGACAGATGACAACGAGCCGTACATTGGAAGCAGCCGTCAGAATTCCCAATGCTATTTGGGCATAGGGATGAACCTACTCGCGCTGTAAGTCCCGACATGGCTGCCAAAATGAAATACGCACATTTGCAAGAGTGGTAACTACGTTATTGAACACTTGAAGAGGTCGGAGATATGTGTCACTCAAATTCTGAAGGTTAGTCGCTGCCATATCCGCCTGACCGATAATGTTGACAGCAATTTCCCCGGAGCTTGGGACAGGTACTATGAGCTTGAACGCTTGTTGGGCGGCATCTACGGCACCACCCGCATCTTGGACAGCGATTGGTTCTGCTTGGCCGATCGGTCCTTGAGCCTGACAGGTACATGCTTAGCTTCGTCGCAGTGATAGGTGACATATCGCATACACTATCATTCTGGATAACCACTGGTGGTTTGGAGTCCGCCTGGGCACTTTCAATTGCAATGGGCGCGGCGGAGGAACCTGAGGGGCCCCGGTGAAACGGAACGAGGCGACCTATGACACCACCTAGTTTCTTCTTAACGCCATGACCCGATTTCTCGGCATTCGATACAACGCTTCCAGAGAGTGTCTTGTATTCCCCTTGCAACTTGCGTATGGCCGATCCATTAGTCTGATGTGTTGGCAAGAACAGGTTGAAGACTTACTGGGGCGAGGTTAGGCGCTGGTGAGGGTGATTTGCCGAAATACGGCAAACGTCGCTGTTTTGACTGTTTTCTGGCTTCCATCTAGTAATCGATAGTTTGCGTGTGATAACAGGTGTATGTTGGGTTGTAATATCGTTGGTTATTGGAACGAGCAACGATGCTCCTGTGTCCAGCTCGCACGCGGTCGGTCACGTGGTGTCCTCTTGCGCTTACATAATACACTGAGTACCGGCCGACTTCCCAATTGCACCCGCCCTAGAGTGGTATCTGCGACAAGGATGTCATCGAGATACGCTTTTCAGTCACCCTCCGTCTCAACGGAAAAGGGTACCTACCGATTGCGTGCACCTCGAAGCAGTCGACCTGGGTCCAACCTGCGAAGCCAAACAAACGCCTACCAGTCGTCGCCAATGACCCAAGACCGCAAACTTCCCCTTGTCGTTATCTTGCTCGTGGTCGCATCATTCACGTGCTTTGCGACTGCGTACTACCTGTATCAGACAAGGTGAAAATCTGAGCCTGGTCCAATAACTATTGTTAACCCAGTTCCAGTCACCGTATCGCAGGGATTTGATAATGTTACTATCAGTCTGTGCAACTCCCCGGAAAAACCTTCAAAGTTGCAGTTTTGCAGTAGTGACATTGTCGAGCTACAAACAATTAAGCACTTGGTCTTGATGGTAGTCGGATAGTCCGCCAGCTGGCGAAGATGCATGAACCAGTACTGACATCTCATAGTGGTAATGGCTACAGCGGGACTGGTAAGTGCAAATTAGCGACGCGCCGACTTCCAACTCCGTTGTGCTGGACCACATCAATCAAATGGAACCGGTCGAATCCCAGGCCCCTCGATGTTCTTCCCTTCCTCCCTTTCCTGAGCAGCAGCAAAAACACTCGGGATAGGTATCCCACAACAGTCGCCCCATCCTTCGTGAACATGTCCCCCGTGTGTACGCTCGTTACCGGTCTCGGAAGGTGGAGGAGGACCTTCGTATGGGAGGATGGACCCGAAGCGGAAGTGTTGCATGACGGGAAGCTTGCCTAGTACTTCCGCTTTGTACATCTTGATCATACCTGCGTTAACCTTGTCCCATGTTTTTACCTGTGCAACCAATGTAAGAAGGAAAGAAAAAGGTAGTGTCGCGTTCGAGGGATTAGCGTATGGTGTCCTGGGAGATCACGTACAGCTGAAATGTCGTCCAACATAGGCGAGTGCCATCGGAGAGAAGCAGTTTTTATCTGAAAAACCCGTCAGAACCAAGATCGTCGCTGATAAATACGGACATGGACGAACAGAATTGATAAACTTGATACAAGCAAAGTACATGTAGTCGTCCGCAAGCTCGTCGACGACCTCGTTATCGTGAATTGCTTTTGGACGGAGATACTTGTGACCTGAGGATGACCAGTCACCGTCGACAGGAACAGACAGACACAATAAATAAGCGTACCTCTTAGTTGAGCGGATCCAAACAGGAACGGCAGGAAGTGGTAGTCATCGAGGCCCCATACGCCATGGGACCCAGCAGGCTCGAGCCAGTACGTCGACTGGAGAATGCGCATCACCTGGATATACCTGCGATGGCTTTTCGTTCGGCGATTCATCATCTCCCAAAAAACTCACCTCCAGAACGCTCGAATAACCAGCGCGATATGGTCACTCTCGCTGAGAACGCCGACTCGCTCCAGACAAATCCTGGAAGATGAAAATGCATAAGAATCAACCCAACAGCGTGTCGTCGTACTCACAGCCAACACAGAAAGTTGAGCTCCATCCCGCTTCCATAATCGATCCGTTCGCGGTTGCCCCATGCATTCACAAAGTAGGCCGATAGTTCATTAGTGGCATCTTCCGGGAAGTGAGGTAGAGAGGCATGCAGTGACGGTGCCAGCTGGTTCCAACGAACGGGGTGGTCAGCAGCGTTAACGATCTACGTTGGCAGCGGACCTACATCCACTACTTTGTCGTAGAACATCCTGAACGCAGGGTTACCAAACCGTGAAGCTTTGTTGTCCATGGGAGGCGTATCCTTGACCACATCCTCGACTTTATCGAGGACATCAAGAATGGCCTTTACACCCTACCCCTCTGTAAGGAACAAGAACGCGAGGAATGACGCAGAGACGCACGGGTGATACAGATACCTGATCCGTGAGTTTTACTCCAATAATCGAGTTGTTCAAGTCCTCGATGTAGGTCACTATAGCATTGTGAGTGTTAGACGATTGAAACGCGGTCAATTGTAGGCTGGATAGGATGCGTTTGCTGGGTGTTTGGAATGTCATGTCGACATGATGTCAGGTAGCACTTGGCTGAGTATATCCGACCAGGTAAGGCAATACAGCCCCTATCACGATAACAAGTACAACGTGGACTACTTCTTCCCCGACTTGCCCTTGGCTTTCGCAAAGGACTTTCCTTCAAAACCCGGCCTCGCCTTTGACTTTCCTTTGCCTTTCCGCTTATCATTCCGTCTCTCGTTTCGCATAGCAATATTATCCGCTCTCTTTTTCTGTCTAGCTGCCATCTGAGCTGTAACTTGCTCCTTCCGCTCGTCCCTGTGGGCGGGTGACGATGAGGCATGTTCGACCACCGAACGAGCGTGACGCAGACTCACCATTTCTTCTTACTCTTCACCTTCTCTTTTTCTTTCCGCTTGACCGCCTTTTTCAAAAGAGCTTCGTTATCCTTCACTTTTACACCCTCGATTCGTGCCTCTGCCTTTGACCATCGCTCTCTCTCCTGAGCGGACTTACGCTTCTCCTCGGGTAAGGAGGCAAGTTTCTCTTTACGTGCTGACAACTGTGACAATGCTTGCGTCGGATTATTTGATGATTTAAGCTGCGCGACTTTCTTGGTCGTGGAACCTGCAATGGCGGAAAAAGCAATGTTCGTGAGGGGGGCGTCATGACGATTAGAGGCCCCTGAAGAGGTGCCGGAGTCTTGCACAAGCAACTGGTTCTTTCCCCTTTCCATCAGGCATTTCCACAAGACGGTATACACTATCGCGCACCTTGATAGATCCAGCGTTGGTTTTTGCATCTACGTCCTTTTTCTTTCCTTTGGATTTCTCCTTCTCGGCTTTCTTCCTCTCCTTCGTCTCCTTCCTTCGCTTCTCTCGGAGTATGGCACGTTGCTTTCTTCGTTCTTCCAGCAAAGCATCTCTGCTGCTTGGCTCGCCGCTGCCACCCTGACGCAAAGCCGCCATGCGTGCATGAAGTTTTTCTCGGAGCACTGTTACGCTCTCGGCGGGACGCATCGGCACCATCTCATTTGGCTTTTCTGTACTCGTACTCGGTTGCTCCCCAGCGCCATCGAGTTGCATGGCATCATCATTCTCCGTTTTTCGAGAGTTTTCGAGTTCGGTGGCAGCTTCGTTTTGGAGGTCCACGATAGACTTGTGATTTGCTGGATCGAGCTACAGCACAAAAAAAGAGGGTCAGGAATCTCTTTGCATGGGTTACCAGCATACATTCATACCTTTTCGCGTCGTGCTTTCTTGGAAGCCTCCTTCACGACTTGTTTGGGTGCCTTTTTGTTTTTGCTATGTTTCATGTATTTACTCGACGTCTAACGTTGGGACAGCGGGTAAAAAAATTAGTATATGAAGGTGATGTACGGCCGTACCTGTGGGCCACCTGCATCGTCGTCTTTGATAAAGTAGTATTTTGGAGGAATAAGACGGAGCAGAGCCTCGAACGTGTCATTGTGAGCCTCGATGGAGGCGCGAAGGACATCAGCTGTCGTTGGCATCGTCGTAGTTAGACTCGACTCAGTCGTCTATGCACGGTCACCGACTGCTTACGTCAGCAGCCAATGCTACTACGAAATCGCAACTGTAGACTAGTAACTTGGGTGCACCGTCAAGACTGACCACAATTCTCCTACGTCTTCCTACATCCAGCCAGTCAACCACGCGGGATGTGAAACAGCTATACGATGAGGCTGCTGTTTGGGAGGGGAAGGTAGGCGTCAACAGACCACCTCCCGACAGTACAACTTCCAGTGACCACGAACACGTCGGAGATTCACCCTTACGCCAACAGGAAGCTGACGTGCATTTGAGACCTCTCACAGAGAATGGCTACGCTTCCACCCCCATCACGACATGCCGTCTTGTCGAAATCAGTACTCCTTCTGGATGTCGACGGAGATGTCAGTGCGGGGCGGGTCATTGCAGCATCATCACTGGTCTCCTCGCTCTCCTGGAGATCCATTCCGTAAATGGCTGCTAACACTCCCACTGAAACTTCCACCGGATATATGCGCTATAGCTAGGACTGAACCTGCACTCTCTGTCATTTCCCTTGTGTGTCACAGGTGAAGAAGGTATCAATCGAGCGATGACTGTAAAGGGATCGTACTGGAAATGACATCGTACAAGTGTCGGTCGTCGTGTGTAACCAGGCCTGGTGTCGTTCGTGGAGAGCTCTGGCCCCCTCGGCCACTTCCCCTGATAAACCGAACCCGTGGCCTGCCACGGGGGTAGTGACAGCGGCTGTGCATACACACACTATACATTTGTTATTATTGTTACATGTTGCAGGTGTTACACATCCATCATATACAGTGTAGTTGTGTGGGTACGGTACAAATAGCACAAAAATTGTGATCAGAGATGTTACAGTATAATAACAATCAAAAATCTGTTCAAGGGGAGTAATGTCAACTACAGGCAATGTGTGTATATGATGTAAACCACTTACCAATTCAACTCCAAACCATTGAGCACTTCATGGAATACCACATTGAGTGTGTTTGAACCCCCATACTCAGGAGGAAAGAGGACTTTTATTCTCTCCCCAGAGGTGCAGCGTGACAGAGCAACATAGAGTTGGCCATGTGAGAAGATGGGAGTGTGGAGATCAAGGCCAACATGCCGGACAGATTGTCCCTGTGATTTGTTGATGGTCATTGCAAATGCAACACGCACTGGAAATTGTCGGCGAGTGAAAGGGATTGGCATGTCCTCTTCAGAAGGCTGAAGATTGATGCGTGGGATGAAGACTTCACTGCCAGCATGAGTACCTCCAAGGATGCGACACTTCAGTACTCTTGGCCTGATCTCCAAAAGGACCATCCTGGTGCCATTACACAGCCCACTGGTGGGATCGATGTTTCGAAGTAGCATCAGTGGGCACCCAACCTTCAAGGAGAGCTTGGCAGAAGGTAGTCCAGCCACTTCCAGTGAGTTCAGAAATTCCATGGGGTATTGCTCATTGCCCTCTCCTTCTGCTTTGTCCACTCCAAACATCACTTGTTTCTCTCCAGGAAATTTGTCAATGATGAATTCATTGACCTCTGAGACAGCATCATTTCTTGCAGCAAGGATGGTGCAATCAAGTAGATACTGATCAGAGACTTGAGCAGCAATGCCTGGGTATGTGACATCAACCAATGATGCAAGGGTATTTTGAGGAAGGCGCATCGATTGTGGTAGTTGAATAGTGCTTTCTGGAGTGTTTATCCTTCCAGAGCCCACATCAAGCAGCCATGATGCAAAGGCATCCCCTTCTGCTGTGCAGTCGAGTCGCATGTTTTGTCGTAAATAACAAATCCGGACGTGCTGCCACAGGTTTGATTTCTTGAGGGAGGAGCCAATGATGTGTTGTCGGGAACCTTTTGGAACAACAGGGAGTGTTTGGCGAAAGTCACCACCAAAAATGACAGTGATTCCACCAAATGGAGCTGGGTTGTCCAAGACATCTTGAAGTGTTCGATTGACTGCTTCAATTCCATGACGGTGTTGCATAGGGGCTTCATCCCAAATGATGACACCGGTCTGCTGCAAGACTTCATGAAGGTCAGACCGTTTTGGGATCCTGCAGGTCGAGGATTCGAAGATGGGGATGGGAATGTGGAATCTGGAGTGGGCTGTCCTTCCACCAACCAAAAGTAGGGATGCAATTCCAGAGGATGCAACACATAATGCAACCTTTCCTTGTGCCTGCACAGCCGATGCAATTGTATTGCATAGGAAAGTTTTCCCACCACCTCCACCACTGTGCACAAAAAAGGACCTTCCATGGTTTTCCTGAACAGATTGCATGATCCTGTCAAAGACATCATGCTGTTCAGCATTGAACCGATCTCTTCTATCCTCCACATCAAGCAGCAAATCAGCAGCATCATATGCCAGTTCTGCACGTAACAACTGATTTTGAGTGATGCCTTGAGGTTCCCAGTTCATGGTTGTTGGTGGGAGGTTGAAGTCGGAAAGGGTTTTTCCACCTTTGCCAAGGAGCTTTTGGATCAAATACAGACCAAAGTCATGCATTTGGGCCTCAGAAGGGTTTTCTATATGGTGACCACGAATCAGTTGATTGCGGAGGTCATCACATATGCTTTGCCGATGTTGCTCCCAGAGCTGGAGAGGTTGGGATGGGGCACAATGTAGCAGAATGACCACAAAAAGAGAACGAAGCTGAGACCCAGTTTGCATATGGCCAGCTTCTGTCAAGCACTGGTGCCACTCTGCATCATCCTCCAAAAGGCCACGTGCAAGACAGGCTTCCTTGTATGTGGCATAGACCCTGTCCTCATATGTTCGGAGGTCTTCCCAGCTGGTGGCCCCTTTTACTATGGTGAGAAGCATTCGCAGGTGAAAACGTTCAACTTGTGAAGGGTGTGCAAATCGCATCCTTCCGATTGCAAACCCTCATTGTCTGAGGTGTGATGAGGACATCAGCATATACAGCAATAATCACACATGATGTGGCTTACCGTGGGGTCCATTTTCTTGTCTTTTTGTTCCAAACAAAGTGTTGTGGAAAATCCTGGTAGGAGTGGGCTCTGGCTTCAGGATAAGTTTCATTCGCAGCAAACCACTCAGTGAGTTCAGTCTTCTTGGCTGAGTTTCTCTGAAGAATTTCCTCGGCATCATCATCCCCTTGGAAGGATACTGTTTGCTCATCTTTGAGGTGGACTGGAAGACGGTAAACAGAAGGGAGCTCCTCATGCATGGGAAATTCGAAGATGTGCCAGCAAGCTTCCACTGGACTGATGTACCGACCATCGATGTACTCTCCAACTTCATCTCTGGCTTGTTGTGGCTCATCTGCATTCCCATCCTGGAGGTTTTGCTGGCGCAGTGCGATGGAAGCTCGATCATGGCCCTTGTACACATATTTGTGTATATACTTGACAGCCTTCACTGAAGCACAAATCTCCACATTGATGTGGCAATTGTACTTTGCCGACAGATAAGGGCTGTGAGGAACAACATCCCCATTGGTATAGGTATGTCCATTGTAAGCAACGAATTGAGGGCCTGCGGGTCTTGCATATTCGGGGTACCCATCTTCGCCAAACCGTGTTTCTTCACAGTGGTCCTTGGGGTAGTGCTTTGAGCATTTTCCATCATTCATGCATGGTGCATTGGGATGCTGAGGACCACATGGACCATGAAGCATGGTTTTGATCACAGTTTCCCAAAGGAGGGGCTGGAGCACGGGGTCTGGAAGCTTTGCAGAGACAATTGAATCCACTTGGGCAGGCTCACGGATCTTGTGTTGATCCTTGAGGAAGATCAAGAGGTGCATGTGAGGAAGTCCACGTTTTTGGTATTCCACCGTGTACACAGTGCCAGCAACTTCCCCAAACACTTCATTCTTGCGGATGTCATCCAGCAATGCCTTCATCTTCAGGTGGAAGACCCGTGCCACAATGTCAGGACGTTCTTCGGAAGACTGACGTCTTGGCAATTGGCCAGCATCATCATCCACATTACCATGCTGGAGCTCCATGGATGATTCAGCAATCTCGGGCCATTTGTGTAACGGCCCGTACTTTTTCACTACTGGTTGTAGCGTAGTCTTAGCGTACTTCTCCTTA
This sequence comes from Pisolithus albus, assembly GCA_024613165.1. Taxonomy (NCBI): domain Eukaryota; kingdom Fungi; phylum Basidiomycota; class Agaricomycetes; order Boletales; family Pisolithaceae; genus Pisolithus; species Pisolithus albus. The sequence goes on from JANFAB010000102.1 coordinate 196,568, forward strand.
TTTATCCACTCTCTGGTTAGGGTTACTTAGACGCGCTCATAGACGCTTTACTTAGTCAGCTGCTTGGTCAGCGTTGCCGCCTTGACTCAGCGTGTACTGCTGTAGCCAATGGCGTTTATCCCTCTTTGTTTGGTTTGTTCTACGACGTTCCACGGTACAAACACTCGTAGTAGTATAAATACCGTCTCTCTTGTCGTAGACACTCCAATCGAGTTCATTTGTGCTCTTGCGCATTAACTCTTTCCCTAGTTCTCTACTCTATATCAGTCAGGAGTAACCGAGTATAGTCCTTGTGATTATAAGCGTTACACTTGAACTCGATTATCAATACTCCCTTACTCCGCTTGCGCCCAGGCATATAGGGCAACGTATACCCGGACTCCAGGGTTAAGGAGCTTTACCTTCTTCACTTCTCTTCTTTACGGGGCGACGCCTTTAGTCCCGTCCACCTATCGGCTGGTGGTTGTGCTTGAAGAAGACCCGTAGTTAGTAGTCCCGCTGTCCGTCAAGGGCAGTGTGAAGGCGCAACCCACATTAGGGGGTGGAAGCGCATAGTTTAGCAGTAGTGCCCCTACGTCACGGGAGGTAGAAACGTACTACCAGTATCCCCAGTTACATCGTACTATAGTTGAGACAGAGTACCGCCACTGAGGGCAGGGAAAATCTCTCGTCAACATTCCTCGCGTTAAGAAGTCGGAGTCTTTGGCTCCCCGCATTAGGTTTTCTCCTTACCTTAAAAAGGAAGAATCACCCGCTCCCCCGCTCCTGTTCGCTCGGGAAGTTACTCCCCTTGAGCAACAAATCTTCGGTACTCCCGAACCTCTTCTCCCTCGCCTCTCTCCGCTCCCTCTTCGCTCCCCCTCTCCCGACCCCAACTTACTGGGTTTCGTTCTGCACGTCCCGTACAACTTACGGAACAGACGAACCATCCGACCTCCCCCCCGCACCCCCATAACTTTCGTCGGTCATGGACCAGTTCAACCAAGACCAGCTGCAGTTCATGCAGCAAATGACCGCGTTAATCTCGGCGCAGGTCGCCAACCAAGTCGCCCAGCACGTCGCCAACGCAGTGGCCAGCGTGCAGCAGCAGCAAGGCGGAGGGGCCGCCGCTAACCCCAATCAAAACGTTGACCCTACGAAAAAGGGTGTCGCTGACCCAGGCATGTTTGATGGGTCGATTAGCAAGTTCGAGGAATGGTGGGCCAAGATGAAGGCCTTTATCGTGACGGCCCAATCAACCAGTCCACGGGCCAGGACTCTCATGGTCTGGACCAGGATGACCGGTCCGATTGCTGGAGCTTACGCGCGGGCGCGTATTGACCAATGTCTCCCGACGGGCACGTGGCCGTCTTACGATGATTTAGTGGCAGAGGTGGAAGCGCGGTTCAGGCCGCTTCACAACAAGGACTGGGCCAAGGATCAGCTGGCCAAAATACGTCAAGGTTCGGCCAGGACGGAAGAATTCTTGGCCAAATTCAATGCACTTAGGACCGCGTCCGGGGTATCCGACGATTATGCCATCTTTATGCTGGAGAGGGCCATCCGCCCCGAAATTCTTCAGCAGGTCTTTGTTCAGGGACGCCGAAAAGCTACCTGGGCAGAATACGACGTCGAGGTCAGGTGCCTCGGAGCTGCCCTGGAGGCAGTTAGGTTGAAGACTGGTGGCTCGTCCTCTCGATGGGGACAAAACTTTTCTCGACCCTCGCCCGGGGTAACGTCAGGGCAAGGCGCACCCATGGACATTGGGGCTGCGCAGGGCGGTTCTGGAAGCCGTCCTAAGAAGGACTTTTCTAATTATCAGTGTTACGCATGCGGCCAGAAGGGCCATATTCGTCCACATTGCCCGCAGGCCGGAAACAAAGGAAAAGGGCGCCAGGTGCGCTCTGAAGGTGTTGACCCGCGGCTGGCCGCTATGGATGGAATGACTTTCGAGCAGATTGTCGCCCATGTTGGTAAATTAAAAGAATCGGAGCTGCAGTGAAGTCGGGTCCTGCAGTCTCGGACAATTCTCGTACTGGACTTGTTTCTTTTTCCCCTTTTAGTTTTTCATCTCGCTGTGTCTCGGTCTCCTCTTCCAAAAATAGTTCAAAAGAAAACACAAAAATAAATAATACAAAAACACAAAAAAAGGTTTCATTCTCGGACATAGTTACTGTAAATAGGTTTTCTCCTCTCTCTGTAGATAGTATGGACGAGGATTCGGACTTTGTACCTACACCGTCTGTTGGAGGGTCCCGAAAGGGCTCGGGACCGGACGTTAAACTGGCACCGCTTAATTCTCCAAGCAATAAAACTACCAAAAATAGCGTTTCGGAAGGATCCGAGTCGGTTAGCGATGCTCAGGCGACAGTACCGCCAAAATCCCGAGTTCGCACGCTCAACTTAAAGGATCATGTTGCTGTACCTATAATTATCCGCACTAGGAAGGGTGACGCACACGCTGTGCAGGCCTTGTTGGATTCCGGTGCTACAGGTGTTTTCGTGGACGCTAAATTCGTCGATCGAAAGAAGCTTCCAAAGTTGTCTCTACCACGAGCTGTGGACGTATTTAACGTCGATGGTACTCTTAACTCCGCTGGAAGGATTACGCATCAAGTACCACTTAGAGTTCAGTTCGGAGATCACTTCGAAGAGTTAGTAGCCGATGTCACGGATCTGGGATCTCACGACATGATTTTGGGTCACACGTGGCTTGCCACCCACAACCCGGATGTCAATTGGAAAACCGGTGAAATCTCGATGAAGAGGTGTCCTCGTAGTTGCAGGCAACTCGCGCCGAAGCCGGCCTTCGTTAGACGCATCGAAAAGGAGGAGGTCCAGGCCCTCGAAGACTGGCATAATATATTCAGAGCCGACAAGCAGGAGGCTCCTAAAAAGGATAAAACCCCTGAGGAACTGGTTCCAAAGGAATACCACGGTTATTTAAGGGTCTTTTCTGTCCAGGAATCCGAACGCATGCCGCTTAGGAAACCTTGGGACCACGCAATAGAACTTAAGGAGTCGTTTGTTCCGAAAAAGGGAAGGTTGATCCCTCTCAGCCCCGATGAGCAAACCGAAGTTAGCAACTTCGTTGATGGACAACTTAAGAAGGGTTATATTCGGCCTAGCAAGTCGCCGCAAACCTCTCCCGTGTTCTTCGTCCCTAAAAAGGATGGAAAGAAGCGAATGGTACAGGACTACCGTTATTTAAACGAGCATACGGTCAAGAACTCGTATCCGCTCCCGCTCATCTCGCAGCTTGTTGACAAGTTGAAAGGCTGTAAATTATTTACAAAAATGGACCTTAGGTGGGGATACAACAACATCCGGATCAAGGAAGGTGACGAGTGGAAAGCTGCTTTCGTCTGTCACCGTGGAGCCTTCGAGCCGCTGGTTATGTTCTTTGGGTTATGTAATTCCCCCGCCACGTTCCAAAATATGATGAACGACATCTTCGGCGATATGGAGGACGTTCTAGTTGTATACATAGACGATCTTATGATATTTACGAAAACGGACGATGAAAAGGAGCATGACAGGATCGTGCTAGAGGTGCTTAGAAGGTTGAAGGAGAACGACTTGTTCGTCAAACCGGAGAAATGTTTATTTAAGCAAAAAGAGGTCGACTTTCTGGGTATGATAGTTGGCACGAATGGGGTGAAGATGGATCCCGCTAAAGTCGCCGCTGTGCGCGATTGGCCGGTCCCCACTTCTGTTCGTGGAGTTCGAGGCTTCCTCGGCCTTGCGAACTTTTACCGACGTTTCATAAAGGATTTCGCGCAGGTCGCGCGCCCCCTTAATGACCTGACTAAAAAGGACACTCCGTTTCTCTGGTCCGACAAGTGCCAAGTAGCGTTTGATACGTTAAAGGAAGCCTTCACGACCGCGCCTATTCTTATGTTCCCCGATCAGGATCGGAAGTTCCGCTTAGAAACCGATGCCTCGGATTACGCGACCGGAGCCGTGCTCTCGGTAGAATGCGATGACGGTCTCTGGAGACCAGTCGCCTATTCGAGTCATTCGCTCAGTGGAGCAGAGCTTAATTATACGGTTCACGACAAAGAGATGCTAGCCATCATTCGCGCTCTAGAACAGTGGCGTCACTACCTTGAGGCCACTCCGTACCAGTTTGAAATTTGGACGGACCACCACAACCTTAAGTGGTTTATGACGTCGCAGAAGCTTCAACCACGCCAGGCGCGTTGGGCGCAGTATTTTAGTCGTTTCAACTGTGCTATCGTCCACAAACCAGGTGTTTCCATGGGACGACCGGACGCTCTCTCCCGCCGCGAGGACTTAGTAGAAAATCGCGAGAACGCTAAATCTGAGGAGTCGCTATTTATTAAGCCCGAACAAGTGCGCGCTGTGCGCTTAGAGAACCCCTTTATAGAAGAACTGCGCAGTGTAACGGCCGAGGTTGACGCTGGAACGCTCGACCGACGCAACGGTTTACTGTACGATGGAGACAAAGTTTTCGTGCCTGAGGCACTTAGACAGAAGGTGCTCGCTGCTCTTCACGATTCGCCCCTAGCGGGTCATCGAGGCGTAAAAGGAACTCAGGAGTTGATCACACGCTGGTTCACGTGGTCCACCTTGAAGCCCGATGTCGAGGAGTACGTAAAGCACTGTCAGACGTGTCAAGCTAGCAAGCCTAGTAATAAGCCGCCGGCAGGCGAACTCAAATCTTTACCCGTCCCTGATGGGCCTTGGAAAGATCTTACGACCGATTTCATGGATATAGGAGTCAGGAGCTCCTCTGGAAAGTCTTACGTCTTAGTTGTCGTTGATCGGTTCTCTAAGGAAGCAGAGTTCATCCCCTGCACTGAAAAGGAAACTGCCGCTAGTACGGCTCGGCTTTATTTAACTCACGTCTGGAAGCACCACGGCCTTCCGCAGTCTCTCGTCTCGGATCGCGGACCGCAGTTCGCATCCCAGTTCTCGAAGGAGCTATTTAAAATGTTGGGTGTCGAGCAGAAGCTCTCGACGGCGTTTCATCCACAGACGGATGGTCAAACGGAGCGGTTGAACCGTGAGATTCAGCAGTATCTACGGATGTATGCAAACCATCAGCAGGAACGATGGGAGGATTGGCTTCCCCTAGCTCAATTCGCGTATAATAACTCCAAGTCTTCTTCTACTGGCAAGTGCCCCTTTGAAGTTACTCGTTCGTATACACCACGAATGGGCGTCGAGCCGACGACTTCTAAGGTAGAAGCTGCAGAGGAGACCGCTAAAGACTGGTTCCAGGTGTTCCAGGAAGTACGCGAAAGTTTGGGAAAAGCTAGGACTCGTCAAAAGACTCAGGCAGATAAACGACGTTCCCCTTCCCCTGCTTACTCCGTAGGCTCGCAGGTTTGGCTGGCTACCGACCATTTATCGCTGAAAGATCGGCAGAGCCGAAAATTGACCGAAAAGTGGATAGGCCCGTACGAGGTCTCGGACGTTCTACCCAACGCCGTTAAATTAAAGTTACCGCGCTCGATGCGCATACACCCGGTAGTGAACGTTTCACGGGTGAAACCTTATCTCGGTGCTCTCGATGGGCAACCGGTTACTCGGCCCGGCCCACAACGGGTTACGGATGAAGGAGATGTCGAGTTTGAAGTTGAGAAAGTTGTCGATTCCCGCTTGAAGCGTGGCAGTCTTCAGTTCCTCGTGCATTGGAGGGGATACCCGGAAGAAGATCGCACTTGGGAGCCTAGATCTGCTCTTAAGAACGCCCAGGAGGCCATAGACGATTTTTACAAACTCCACCCCGGTGCCCCCCGGAAACTTCGACTACTCTCGACCGAAGGTCTCTTTTTCTCCGCTGTACCCGACCCTTTGACTGCTGTGCAGCCTATCTGGTCTCGCCTGGAAGTCGAGCCATAGGAGGGGATAGTGTAACGGCCCGTACTTTTTCACTACTGGTTGTAGCGTAGTCTTAGCGTACTTCTCCTTATTTATCCACTCTCTGGTTAGGGTTACTTAGACGCGCTCATAGACGCTTTACTTAGTCAGCTGCTTGGTCAGCGTTGCCGCCTTGACTCAGCGTGTACTGCTGTAGCCAATGGCGTTTATCCCTCTTTGTTTGGTTTGTTCTACGACGTTCCACGGTACAAACACTCGTAGTAGTATAAATACCGTCTCTCTTGTCGTAGACACTCCAATCGAGTTCATTTGTGCTCTTGCGCATTAACTCTTTCCCTAGTTCTCTACTCTATATCAGTCAAGGAGTGACCGATAATAGTCTTTCGGATTATTGGTGTTACAACGGCGCCATGACAGAAGCATATGTAGCTCAACCAATAAAAGATGTGCCTCATTCCTGCAAGTGTCCTGTCCCGTGCCACACTAGAATGTTTCGACTCCACTGAGAAAACCTCAACAGTCCTCGGGGTCCCTTGGTCATTTTCATTTGTTTGCATCCCTACTGTAAATGGTAATACTACCACTTGCGTGGTTCTTCTCAATCGGCGCACATTTGACACGCCTCGCCACAAGGCTTATAATCCCATTACAAGGCTCACGTCTTATAGTTGCAGTGTATCCAACTAGTGTATTCTTACTTTACCATTACAATGTTTTATAGCATTTTGGAAACCTAACCCATTCCTGTGCTCAGTGACCACGAAACAATCTGCTGGCATTCACCCTACATGACAATATACATTAATGTAACTCGAATGTAACTTGAACATTTTTGCTGCTGATTAATCCTGGTCAAAATGACATAGCACGAAACTGAAGTCTCAGTGATGCGATCTAGTCGGGTGTCGTCATCCACTTTGTCCTTCGCCATCTCCACGTATCATTGGGCACCGCATCGAATATATATCGCTGCGCCTTGACAATGCTCTGTCAAGATATCGTATATTGACCGGTCCGGAATCCAACGTTAGCATAATATAGAAGACCCCATATTAGTTGGACGCAGTATTTTCACTGCGATGTGCCCGGATCGGTAGGTACTTGGAAGAGGCGGATATGGTTTCTTCCGTTCAGGGCATTGAAGGCCCAACGCCGATGGCTGGAATGTCTGTGAATAACAGTTTCCAATACGTTCCAACAATGGGTTCGGACTCCGAGATAGGGACGGGCCGGAATTGTGGGCTCCTCCTGAAGGACCCAGTGACTTCGTTTGAGTAATGTCTTGGTGGGTGCATTCTAAATGGATCACCCACACTGTTTCTACTGGATATGTACGATTGGTACTTTGCCGCGGTAGTGTAAAACTTCCGTATTTTGCGTCCTGAAGCGAAAATTTGGGAAGAAGTTCAGCGCTAGTTCGCGAAGATGCCCCTTGATGACTACGAACAACATAGGGGACGCTACCGAGATGCGACTATCAGAGGACCGTCCTTCTCCAGATCTGGGGTGCTGCGATGAGACCCTACGGAATCAGAAAATAAGAATAATACGACAGAACAACCAACAGAAACAGTACAGCTAAGCGTACGGAAGGTAACGAGGCTTTTTCACAGCTAGATGTCACCAGAAGCCCTTTCATGAAAGAATTACGCAGCATATGAAATCCGAACACAAGAATCCTTATTAACTGCTTCTCGCACTAGCACTGGGCGTACCGGTGGGGAGTGGACGAAGTGACAAACACCCCGCGCCAACTCGGTGCTACGTTAATCGGACAGGGGCGGAGTTCCCTTTCACAGCACAAATAATTCATTAGCGCATTGCTGGACATTGAAAAGCGTGGAATTCAAGCAGTATTGGTTTGACAGTTAACAGGATAGAGTGAGTGGAACGAACGCTATGCTACAATTGGTTTGTCAGCTTCTTGCAGCGAGGAGTTTCTGTAACCTCTCCAGCTCCTTTTCTCGCTCCAGTAAGATGCCCTTCCACTTATCCTGTTCCTTGATAATCTTCTCTTTCGCCTCTTCCAGTCTCTCGCCCTCATCTCTCTCCATTGCGCTGGTGAACTCCGGCACGCCGGGTTTCCTAGTCTCTTCGAGAGACGCAGGGTATGAAGTATGAAAGGGCGTAGGATTTTTACTCGTCTTTGGAAGAGGCGTGGGAGGGTGGGCAGTCAGCAAAGTAAGAAACGACTGGAAGGGATCTGTAAAGACGATCTCGTCATACTGCCAAGAGTGGACTGGGCCAAACTTGGCTGCGTTTTCAGGAGACGGAATTTCTGGTTCCGTTCCCGGAGCGGGAAACGTCAGGGACCACGGATGAAGTTTCAGATGGTGGTAGAGGGTAATGGGCTTTTCCCCAGATTCGGCGACGAAATGGACTCTGATCTGAATTTCAAACTCGCCCCAGCTGGAGAGACACATCAAGGATAAGTAAGAGTGGAACGAGAGAAGACAAAGGAAGCAAACCCAGTTTCGGAAAGTTCAAAGGGTGGCTTGTCAATATCTGTGGATGTGGGTGTTGGGGAGAAGCTAGGACGAGAGAGGTTCTTCGAATGAGAACTTACTTCTCGTCGGATTGGAGTAGGTGTCGTGCAGCTTGAATGTCACGCGTTTGATGAAGTAGCTGAGATCGTCTGCTCCCCCGACTATGTCAGAGTCTGGTGCACTGGGAGCACTCCGTACTGCTACGGTCCATCTGTGCGTGTGGTCGGGGAAAGCGCATGTTTCCCTTTCAGCCGCCGTGAGCACCGTCGCTGTGTTCCCATAGATGATTGGCCTGTGTATCGTAACGCCCTACGGGTGGTCAGAAATCTGTTCGCGAGTGTTGATAGTATACTAAGGAGGTACTTACTCTGACGCGAACGCGGGCCTCCGCCATGCTCGACCGTCACGTTGACACTCTCGGGAGAGTCCGGCAATCGCCGTCTGCACTTTGAGCTTGAACTAACTCGACACCAACCTCAGTCAAAACATGTTGCTCGATTCACTCGTCAACCGTAAGCCAACTTCTCGTCTAACTTATCGTCTTATTCAATGTTCTTTTAGGTCCCAACCGCATCCCTGAGAGGCAGCGGGCCTTCCAGGTAAAGTCTTTCTGCCTCTCCGACCGCAACTATTCACCTTGTTTGCCAGGCAGCAACTCATCTGCCCGTGTATCGCCGCGGAAAATACTCCAACGTCCTCCTAAGTGATGACTGACTTTACGAGCCCGCACAACCTTAATTAATACGTATCCCAGATATCTACGCCGTCTCGATGGTTGCAGGTGTGGTCACGACAGTGGGAGGAATATATGCCATGATCACCGTACGTCACTTAGTCTGTATGGCTGACTAGATTGTTGACATGCTCAATGAATTGTAGACCAAGCCTAGCAAGTAAGCGTGAATTGGGGTCTCGTAGAATAGACACTCCATCAATGCTTCGAGGATGTGCACTTCTCTTCACTGTCTTACTACCCTGGGTCGTTTTAATAGCCTCTCAGGCTGGGTGCCCAGCTCTATTTTAAACATAATCTGCGCGGTATCTACTTAATGCCATGCAGCCCATCCAGGATACATCTTCGCCTGCAACGGAGGATCGAATTTTTAGGCCAGCGATTGGCGAGGAGAATACTCACCAAGTTCGCATCGTCAACAGCTTCTTGTATCAACATTTGCACCAAGTTGCCGGTCGAAATTTCCCTTTCGTCTCCAGTGCCTCCGGAAGTTCTGGACTTGACATTCCACGGGGAATAAACCCCTCTTAGCTTCCGTTCGATCGGACGTAGGGCGTTCTTGGCCAAATGCCGCAGGTCCGTAGAAGATTTGACCGCGTTCCGTCGGTCGCGATCCTATAATGACTCGATTAGGTGACCTTTTTTTTTGGCTGCGTGAATGGCCACCAACCATTTTCCTCTTCTCATCTTCCCATTCGACAAGGGGATCGTGAATAAAGGCGTCCAACACGCTCATGAGTGAATCCTTATTATTTTTGAGAAGCTGCATCGTTATCTCGCAGGCAATGCGAAATACTCCCTCAACTCCAGTGACGCCGAGACCGTCGGTCATATTTTGTGTGAGTCGGAAAGGTACTCGCTCAGGCGTCTCAAGAGTTTTGCCCTGCCATGGTCTCAGTCACACCGAGGACTGGGCAAGCAAGGACACACACCTTCTCAAACAGACAATTGAAGTCTACATGTACTACATCTCCAGTGTTCGTGTCAAGGAGAATGTTTTCACAATGCCTGTCACCAAGCCTGCAGGGTTCGAGAAAGGTCACCCGGTTTTTTGAGCGATCGGGAAGTTAACTCACCCCAAGATGAACCCCACCATCGACATGACGGCAGCAGTTCGTCCATAGGAAAGGCGGCTAGCGAGCCATGCCGTTGGTTCCGGGAATGTTTCCACAAACCACTCGTGAAAAACAGGGGGAAATCTTGGGGAGCGAGTTGATTGAGAAATACATAAGAGAAGGATGCCACTTACATGGGAAGGACTTTTGTAACAAAAAGTTCGGCTGCGTCCTTGTCCTGTGCATCCTTGATTTTTCTGAAGATGTCGCTCAGTTCGGTAGACTGGATTATAGTCCTCAATTATCACTCGTTTCGGATTAAGAGTGGTAGTTGCATACCCAGCAACGTATTCGTCTTGCTTCGTAGTATTTGAGTAGCACAGGGCGAATTGGTATAGTGTTCGGAACCCATTGAATGAAGCCACATTCTTCGTTGAGCGTCACGACACCATAGGTTCGGATATCTGCGTCGAGTCAGATGGATGGAAAAATCCCTAATAAAACCCAAACATACGAAGTTGCCTCTTCCGCGACTCTGAATTAGCTTTGAGCAACTTGTTAATGATGGCATTGAAATCCATGAGTCGTGCGTCTTTCCTAAGGTCATCCTTCGGTTTTCCGAGAAACATGTACGTCTGTCCATTTGATCCTCTGATAGTAATTTTCCGTGGGCGTGCCAGTGACCGCATCACCTCGATCTCATCAGAGAATTCTGAATCATTGTTTATCTATAGCCATCGATATGGGCAGAACGACGGACCTTCAAAAGTGGGTGCAGATGTCGGGAAAGGCACGTGAACAGAGTTTTCGGTAGAGGATGTGGGAGGAAGATTAACGGTGAGCGATTCCTGGAGTGGGATGAGTAACGGCGATCGTCCCAGCGCGGCGAGCTTCGGGAAGTCGCGTCTCATACTCAAAGTTTTGCGGTCGTCATCGATAGGGTGGTTACATAACCTCAACAGCTCATCCGTCATAGCATGAATCAACGTGATAAGATTTGGAAGCCGGGTTTCTGCATTACTAGGATCGTTCTGGGGCCGTCGTGAGATTTCCGGCTTCCGGGGAAAATTGAAGTTCACATACCTGCAGGGCCTCGAGGATAGTTCTCCCACGAGTTTCGCGGTTAGCCTTGGTGGACTTCACAACGGATGCAAAGAGCCATAGTGCTTGATGAGGATATTCCCGGATGACCTTGCATATGAGCTTTGATAAAATCGTGTAAACTCTTGTGTTGGAGTGTCCGACTCGCGAAACAATCTGTGGGAACGCTGTAAACCACTGTAATAACTTAAGCACCTTTTCCCTTCGCCCAATCGCACGCACTCGCCTTATACACCGGAATCGAGTCAATCGCTGAAGCAACACAGCCATTAATTTTTGCATAGAAAGCATGGGTAGATATCTTTGGGTTTTCGCCGCCGTCCAACCAAAGAGTGAGTATTCGAGGAATTGCTTGGTAGACATATTTCGAGCCATGCATCATTGCCTTCGAATATTCTTTGACTGTGTGCAGGTTCATGCGGATACCTCTGCATGAGAGTCAAGGTCGTTGAAAACTTGGAGTGAAGCTTGCGTGACTTACCGTTCATCATCAGAGGATGGAAGTTGCTTGAACCATTGGTCGTGGAAGTGACCAAGGTGGTAGTGGGCACTTTCTAACTTGGCACCCTGATTTGCAGCAGTCGAAAAAGCCTTCAGCAAGTGGCCAGTATCATATCTTCCGGATTCGTTCATCCATCGTGCCAAAAGGATATGCGCCTGTGGTAATGTCAACAATACTTGAAATACCTTCAGAGTTCAGACGCGTACTTTAGCTCGCAGGCACTTGAACTCCTCGTTATCTTCCTCAGTCAGGTCTATGGTGTCCTGCTGGCCCAAACCCATTCCACTAAGGCGCATTGAGTTCTCTAGTTCCTGAAGAGCGCGTAACGGCTCCCCGGTAGCTTTCAACAGCTTAGCGCTTTCCATAAAATAGAAAGGTGCGCCTCCCTGCTGCGCCTGGAGCGTGGCACTGTAAGCCGTTTGCCATTGCCTGGCCGTCCGGGCAATTTTGGCACTTGCGAGCCACGTCCGCCCAATTTCTTTGCTTACAGATACGTTGGAACCAGCCCTATTTCCATATTACCAGAGATTCTTCGCAGGTTAAGGTAGCAAAGGACTTTACCTCAACGAGAATGCTACGCGGCGCATGCTGAGAACGGACTCTCGGACCCGGAAATTGGGGAGCGTGAGATCTAGACGCGCGTTTAAAGCCGTTCGGAGTGCTTTTGCCTCCGTGGAGTTTCTCGAGACTGTTCGATAGATCATCTCCAATTCGTGAATTGCATGTAGATCTAGTACCGCATCATATGAACGTCGGTAGCCTTTGGTACCAGAAGCAGAAATTGGAGATCCCAAAACAGTCCGTGCCCTTGAGAGTGCCGTGGCAACCTGCGAGTCCTCCCCTGAATGCATCGCTAATAGCACACGGGCTTTCATGACGGACGGTGAGATCTGTTCGTTTGCTTCGGTGATTCGCCGCAGGTCGTCCCAGGCACCTATCATCCACGCACTTTCGGCTTGAAAACTGGCCAAAGCAGACTCCCAGCTGGGGTTTCGGACTAATACTCCGCGGACGTGCGTTCTGAGAGTGTCTATTCCGCATGGTATCCAAGTCAGGAGTCAAGAGGAAACAATCACTCACCATAGTGCCCCAGGTTCCGCAAACAGTGCAACAGTCCTATGTGAAATTCCAAGTTGTCGGGAGATTGCTGTAGCCTGACTTCCCAGCAACTCTGCGCCGCTGTCCACCGTCCAGTGCTTTCGTGCTGCCGGATTTGATGTTCGAGGGAGGGGGAGAGAATGAGTGTGGAGATGCCTTCCATGCCATCAGGTTCATCAATATAGGAATATATCTCGTGCAGTCGCTCGTAATAAGGCGTTAAATCTCTCTGCGAGGTTGACCGACCTTGCTCCTGGAGGTTGACAATCTGCCTCTCGAAGTTCATGAGTGACCTTGCGTACGCTTTACACTGCAGTGCAGCTTTGGCCATGAGGTCATGATTGATGCTAGAAAGAAGAGAATCCACTCGAACAAGCTGCTCTTCACTTTCCGCAAGAGCATGATGAGTTCTAGAACGCTTGCTGCTCTCTGCTTTCTTAGAACTAATATCTTGCCTGAGAATTCGAACATATTTGCTCAGATGATCGAGGAGCATGAATACAACCTGCGAAAATTCGATGGAAATCCGTGGTTACGTATAGGCAGGACACCTACCTGAGCACTAAGCACCTTCTTGTCTGCACTGCTCGAACTCCCACTGTCGACTTGGTCTTCCAACACAACTAATAGCTCAGTGCGGATATCCTCAGCATCTTTCTCGTCCCCAGACAGAAGGATGTTAAGAACAATGTGGGGCAAGAGGTGGTGAGCCACTTCGACATCTTTGTATCGTATTGCCGTCCGAAATACGCCGAAAATCCGTCGGGCCGTATCTCCAGAGGCTCTCGTGATAAGATGCGTGGTCCACAACTGGAGCCACTCCCGATACGTGTTCTGTTCGGGATAAATGGGATGTTGTGTGACTACAGGCATCCTGCTCGGGGCACTGAAACGGCCTTCAAGAAGAGGTGTGATGGTTTCCAGGACGTGCTTTGGGAGGTTATTCCATCGATTCCTCACTTTGACAGGGACGGAAGTCGTGTTCCTGGAAGTCACAAGGGCAGGAGTAAAGTTGCAGAATCGCAAGAGTTCTTGGATAGTATAAGCGAGATTTGCCTGGTACTTAATATCGCTAGTAGACCTGAACGCTCCTACCAGAACGTCCTTGATAAGGTGCATCGCGAACAACACGGACTCCGCTTCGTCAGTGAAATTGCTGCGCACGACCATCCTCGAATCGTGCTGATCAATCTCGCAACGATCTGGATCGACTGCACCTAGGATCCCAATACATTCATAAGCAAGCAGTCGAAGGTCTTCGTTGTTATCCCCGTCCCGCGAGACAATGTGCAGCAGCGCCGATTGAATCTTTCCGACTAGCGGATCGAATGCATCTCCGGATGCTAGGCCGCGAGTGAAATCTGGGTAAGAAGACGACATGAAGGTTTTGAGTTCTGCCAGAGAACGCAAAGCGACCGCGTGATTGTCACTATTTGAGCGTTCAAGTATGATCAAGAGCTGTTGTTGAGGGTTACGATTAGCGCGACGACGCTTGAGCTCGAGGTTTGTGTCTTGTAACTCCGGTAGGTCATTCAAATCCGCAATCTCGTCCAGGTAGCCTTCGGATATGTGCTCGGCCTCAAAAACTATGTAGTCAAGACACCGTTTGGCGATTTCGCGGCTTGCTGGAGACAGCCGGTTCCACGAAGACAGCAAGGATGCACTAGTGGCCCCGACATGCGCGCCAAGGTCTTGAGGGGCAATTGTCGTTAGAAAAGTGAACCACGTCGACAGCGCAACTTCAGAAAGCTCTGGAATTGTAAACATTGTTTGTAGAGTCGCCATAATCTGAAAAGATCGTGAGTGGACACCAGTGGGAGCGCAGTGTATGTGGACCCACCTGTGGAGCGACACTATGCACCGCGTCCCCTATACGCCTAATGAAGGCCGCCATCCCACGGATAATTCGTGTTTTGGACATGATAGGCTGCTTTCCCCGTACGTCTTGCAACTTATCGTTTGTATAGCACACAATACCGAGCATATGCTTCTTGAGAAGCGGGGCTGGATCAGAACTGGATACGCCTTCCGGGTTCAGAACCCGTGCAACCTTTCTAAGCGCATCAGACGCCTTCGTCGAGAAGTGTGTCGTTAATAGGAATGGAGGAATTGAAAATGCAATTGCTAACCGCTTGTTCTTCATTCTCGTCACCCAATACCATAACAAGCTCTGCAAGGAGGGGAACCAGACAACTGCCAACAATGGATTTGATGTCCACCATGGTACTTTCGGGAGCGACGACATTCACGATGAAGGTTAAGGCCTTCCTAGTTTCCCCCGGTCCCTGCAGCCTAAAGACGAAAGAGAGAATATCGTGCGAGTGACTGAGGAAAAACGATGCTGGTGTTTTCTCAAGTTCAGTAGAGATCTCTTCAAGGACCTTGTTGTCGCAATTGGCAAATACAAACGGCAGGGTCCAAGGAAGTGTCACAGACAGGAAGTCCCTGGGGCGCACAGAGAGAAATTGACAAGTTTCAGCAAGCAGAGTCGGTCTCGTGCACTTCCGCAGAACGACGTGCGGGGCAACGCGTGAGAAGAAGGGTAAAACCAGTGCGTACGGTGGCTTCTTATGGTGCCTCGCTAGTTTGAACAGCTGCGAGGAAGGTGAGTTCAAACGCAACGTGGAGTCGAAAGTGCTGACCTGCGTGTATGCGACGGCTTTTAGTGAGGGATTTTGCTCCCCAAGTTGCAATATTAGGGAAAATACAACCTCTCGTAGAACGTCACCGCCGGCATTTCTGAACTGCGTCACAGCATAGAACTGTGCACAAGAAGAAAACTCACCTGCCAATCAATCCGATTGTGATCAACATCGTCTCCTTAACTCCGTCCCAGATGTTTGATTCGAGTATCCTGTTGAAATGAAAAAACAAGGAGTGGACTTTGACTTGCTCTTCCGGGATATTGGTGTGTACTTTGATCAATTCCGCGACGGCATTTCTGTTGGGCTCGCAATCACAAGTTTGGAGCAAACGCATGCTACATACCCTGCACTTAGCCTTGTGGTCCTATCCCGGTCGAGTAACCCACGTTGCAGACCTTCGGTCACCATGTGGTAGTCATCGACGGAAAGCTCCTTAATACCATACTTGATGATCTTCGACAGGATCTTGTAACTCTTCCTACGGAGTAAAGAATTCACCTCAGAGGACGGTCCAATCAAAACCTTCGCCAGTAACACGCAGACCAACACTGAGGTACCCGCTTCGCTGGGAAACCGAGCTGGTTGAGTGGAAACGAGAGTGATAAAATTAACCGCCGCATTCCTAATGGTAAGGGGAACCTGTTCCAAAGGCCTTGAAGACGTCAAGAAAAGACGCATTGGCATTGACATCCCATACCTATTCAGCGCTTGTGCGATAATCTCAAAGCCTCGACTCGCATATAGTGTGTCCGAAAGTCCGTCATCAACATCCATCCAGCCGCCATTTCCGTCTTTAATCATGGTACGTAACTCTTGAGAGGCCAGAGATCGCCACTCAGATGAATGCGATCCGGCAATCCCAACCGCCTGGTTTGGTTGACTTTGGTGCAAATCATTAATATCCAGTTCATCTAGTCGCCTGTCTTGTTCGGTCGGAGAGGTTCTCTGGTCACCCGGAAACACATGACTGTTCATTCGATCCATGCACTTGCGGAGGAAAGGCATGGAAAGAGCCTATGGGCGATGAGTTCAAGGGCATTAGCATACTTAGTATGGAACAGACCCTAAGTTCCGTGTTGACAAAGGTGTCGTCTTTCGAAATAACATCGATTATCGCGGAAGCATGGGCAGGAGTCAAAACAAAAGGCTCCGCTTCGTCAGAGAATAACGACGCAAGATGTCTCAGCGAGGGGCTCGACTCGGCATGTACTTCTTTCACGAGTTGACGCGCCAATAGACGTGCGGGTAAGTCTTCAACCACGACAGCCTCGAGGTCAAATGTTGAGCATAGGGAACGAGAACTCTCGACGATACGGTTAAGGCAACGTGTTCGTGTTGACGTATTCATGGGAGCACTCAAGCAAAGATCGAAAATCTCACGGGTGAGCTGGACTACACGCCTGGTTAAGTCGACCGTCATGAAATGTGCACTCTTCGCGAGTGGTAGTGTTCTGCTGAACAAGTCAACAACGATACTGCAGAAAATAGGCCTGTGCGATGCACTGGGTAGCCGAATCGTATTCGAGCTACCCGGCGGAATCTGCAGTGGTCAAGATCTCTGCCTAGGCAAGCGGTAGCAGGCGCCCTACCGGAATGTCTTCCTTACAAGGAACTCCTCGCGCAAGCCGGGGTCTCGAGAAAAAGCAAAGGTTCAAAGGATGTTGCTCATCCTCCGCTCTGCATAAGACGTCTGTATGGGTGAGAGGTGCCCACTGCGACGCGGATAGAGCTCACTTACCGGAAGTCACATCTAGTGTTTCCGACAAAAACCCCAAGGCTACCGAGGGTATCGCGGCGTATTCCGTATTTTGAGAGAAGTACTCGAGCCATTCACGTAGGAGATTGACAAGGATGCTGGACGCTTTCTTGTACAATGTGGATGGGTCCTTGCTGTCCTCTGAACCATCTTGCTCCACTTCTATCCATGCCTCTGCTGCCACACAGAGCCCAAGTAGGGACACAGACAACTTCCTTAGGAGCTCATCTTCTCCGGAGAAGACGCGTTCAAACTCTCCAGAGAGGTACTGAAGTATGCCTAAGCCATAATGAGTGAGCGTGATGCGTTCGTTGCTGGTTCCTCGTGACGCGGGGGTAAGAAATGGAAAGGAACCCCAGAAGTCAGAAAGTCCGGAGACCATTATAACCCATCCATCCTTGTTTCGGATAGCCACGCCATCTTGATGGAGGGACGCCTGGATAGAATGTAGGAACTCTAAGAACTCTTTGGGAGATATTGCATTCTTGTTATGCGGCGTCTGGAAGGTTGCAGGAACAACACCACTAGACCAGGGTGCATCCATACGCCACTTGTTGAGACTCTGTTCGAAACAAGCCAACTTCAAGCATTAGTAAGTCGAAATTGTTATTGACGAGGAGGCGAGTCCGGGTGAGTCCCACCCAGACCACGGAATATGAAATATCGGAAAACATATATAACGGTAGCTACCACAAATGATATCATCATGAGACGAGACATCTCCTCGTCGCCCCCACACCGTCGTCTGCCAGCCTGAGCCTCCGAGTGTCCCTGCCGTCTGCCTGAGTCTGTGCCCGTCCGTTTTCTGTCGTGATTCTTATCAGGTTATGAGCTCCCGCTTGTAACGAACCTCTGAGCCGAAGAAAATACTGGATTTGAGTACGAAACATAATGTCGAAAGAAGGATCGCCCGTTGGCGCATCGAATGTGCCCTCGGCACGAGAAGAACAAGCACCTACAGGAACGTTGTCGTCAGCTCCAGGGACGACGACCCCTACCGTATCGAATGACTTACCGACTCTCGTCTCTCCCGCTGTGAGAGAAACGATGACGTCATCCGTTGCACCGTCGTCGACAGCAGTGCCGACAAAGTGTGAGACGAAGGGAAAACGAAGAGAGTCCTCTGTTGAGAAAGAATGGGATAGCGGACCAAAGATCGAGAAGACCGAGAAGCTTACCAACAATAATTGGACCGCTTGGAAGAAAAAGATCGCTGCGGTGCTGCAGGCGCACGGCTTGTACGAAGTCGTTACTGGTGGTGATGAGCAGCCGCCTGCAGATAAACCGAACGAAAAGAGAGACTGGTTGAAGCGGGATAGAATTGCGTACGCCACTCTTATGGCTAATCTGGCTAATGACCAGACCGTCCATGCCCATCCTGGGACTGAGACGAGTGCTGTATTGTGGCAGAGTCTTCACCTCGTCCATGAGACCCGAGGCCAGCAGTCCATTGCCGCGATAAGGCGGGAACTGCATAGCTGCAAGGCGGACGAAGGGACAAACATCCCGCACCATATTACCAAATTACAGGAACTACAGGGTCAGCTGTACGAAATGGGGGACGTCATCTCTGACCCCCAATTTCAGGCAATCCTACTGTCGTCGTTGCCGACCTCGTGGGATAGCTATACTGCTGGCTTCATCGGTAGATCTCACTCACAGATGACTAAGATCTCCACACAGGAGATTATCTCGCTACTTCGTCTAGAGTGGGACCACCGTACCAGAGAGGGGACTACAGAGACGAGTTATCGTGCTAAAAGCGGTAAGACGAAGAAGCGTAAGGCCGAAGCCCTAGACTCGGGTGCCTTACCGTGTGACATCTGTGGCCTCACTAATCACAAGACTAGCGAGTGCCGTCACAAGGGAAAACCCAAGTGCGGGTACTGCCACCGGTTCGGTCACACTACTAATAAGTGTTGGACCAACCCGGCCAATAAGGAGCATGGGTCGCGCCGTAGGTCGCGCAGTCGGGATCGAGATAAGAAGCGATCCGACAAGAGGTCCGGAAGAACGGACAAGGCACACCATGCCAAAGAAGATAAAGATGTAGCATTTTCTTCTACTGAAAGTGTAGGCTCGGGCTCCACTAAATCCAAGAGCTATTCTACGTATGTCTGGTTGGCTGACAGTGCTACCACATCGCACATATGCGCACAGCGCGAAGCCTTCTCCACATACGAACCACTGAGTAACAAAACAGTGTCCGGCATAGCCACGAAACCTGTGGCGGCCTTAGGACGCGGAACTGTCACCGTGCACAGCCACCTGTCAGATCGGACAGTAACCGTGCACCTGAGGGACGTCCTACATGTACCGACCTCACCCAATAATTTATTTTCAATTGGCCGTTTGGATGCACAGGGAGGACGTTCCATCTGTGCAGAAGGCCGTATGAAGCTACTTGATCCCTCTGGTGATACGATCGCCATAGGCAAAAGGGACAATCATTTATATAAGCTACAATTTAAATCCGACATTGCGGATGAGCACAAAAGTAATCGCGCAGTTGAGAGCCGCTCATGGGAAAGCTGGCATAAGCGATATGGCCATATTGGGCTAAGCGGCCTTCGGAAGCTATTCCGGAAGGGCCTTGTCACCGGTTTCGATGTCGATGATGACTCATCGGACTTCGACTGCAAAGCGTGCACAGCCGCAAAGCAAACACGCGAGCCGCATCCACCCGCGGCTACCCACCGTGCAAAGAGACCGGGCGAGCTCATACATACGGATGTATGGGGACCAGCTCGCACTACATCTATACACGGATACAGGTACTATGTCTCATTTGTTGATGATGCTACTAGGTATGCCATGACATACTACATGAGACATAAAAATGAGACTGCAGAGCGTATCAAAGAGTATGTGAATATGCTCGAAAGACAATATGAAATCCTCCCAAAGAAATTTCGATGTGATAATGGGACGGAATACTTAAATACTACACTAACAACTTGGTGCAAGGCAAAAGGTATCGTCCTTGAGCCAACAGCGCCATATTCACCATCACAGAATGGGGTGGCTGAACGATTTAACCGTACTATTGTCGAACTTGCACGTGCGATGATCGCCGCACAAGATCTACCGGCATCCTTATGGTGCGAAGCGATAACTCATGCCGTGTACTTACGTAATAGAGCTTGGACTCGTGCTTGCGAGACCACTCCCTACCAGGGGTGGCACCACCATGTGCCGGACATTTCCCACTTACAAGAGTTTGGGACAATTGTCTGGATCCTCGATGAGCACCAATCTACTTCGAAACTTGCAGCCAAGTCACACCCATTCCCATTTGTAGGTTTTCTGGATGGCCCACGAGCTGTCCAATACTTTGATATACATACGAAACAAATAAAAACCTCTCGAAACTATCGTTTTCATACTAAGGAAAAGACTGACACACCGGACTTGCAGCCCACAGGGGGAGTCCAGGAGAGTGTGCAGCCGCAACCTGATGTATTAAAACTTCGGATAAAGAGAAAGCATACCGAAGAAGATGACGAGCCTACGAGGCTAGCGAAAAGGGCAAGAGCCGAGCCCGATGTGCCGGCTGACACCTTACCCGATTCAGATGATGACTCAGCCTCTGATGAGAACTCGGACAACCGGGATCTCTCGTCTGCAGAAAGAGTCTATCTAGCATTCAATGAGAGTACACTAGGACAAGATGACCCTAAGAATCTACGAGAAGCTAAAGCTTCACCTAACTGGCCTGACTGGGAGAAAGCCATCCAGGCTGAACTACAGCAATTACAAGAGAAGGGTACGTGGGAACTAGTGGATCCCCCTCCGGACCGCCAACCCGTATCCAATAAATGGGTATTCACACGGAAGTATGACAAAAATGGAATACTCCAAAAATATAAGGCGAGATTAGTCGCCAAGGGGTACTCACAGGTACCCGGAATGGACTACAATGACACATACTCGCCCGTGGTAAGACTGGAAACAATCCGCCTTATCTTATCATTAGCAGTAGCCCAAAATTGGGAAATCCAGCAAATGGATGTTAAGGGCGCATATTTAAATGGTAAATTAAAAGAAGAAATTTACATGGAGCAGCCCGAAGGATATGAAGACGCTACCGGGCGCCTATGCCGATTAATTAAAGCTTTATATGGACTCAAACAGTCCGGGCGACAGTGGAACGAAGAGTTTAATGGCCAATTGCAGACTGTCAAGTTTGCACGCCTCCACTCCGACCCATGTGTCTATATTCGCAAAACCTCGACTACTATTGAGATCATAACCGTATGGGTAGACGACCTAATACTCGTCACCAACACGGTAAGCTTGATGACTAAGCTAAAGTCTGAGCTACAGGGAATGTTCGAGGTAACCGACCTCGGAGATCCCAGCAAAATCGTGGGAATTGAGATTACCCGTGACCGTGATGCGGGGACGCTCACCCTTACTCAGACAAAATATATTGAAGGACTTTTAAGGAAATACGGGATGAGTGAGGCGAACTCAGTGAAGATGCCCCTCGACCCAAATATTAAACTTGTGAAAAATGATTCCGAGGGAGATAACTCCCGTAGCAACAATTATGCGACGCTAATCGGGCACTTGATGTACGCATCCATTGCGACACGACCCGACATCACGTACGCTGTCAATAGGCTTGCATCTTTTACTGCGAACCCGGATATGTCACACTGGGGAGCAGCAAAACGACTACTTAGATATCTTGCAGGCACTACGACTGTTGGCATTACCTATGTGGCAAGCCAACCACCCGAAATACAAAATAAAATAATTATGTATTCCGATGCGGACTTCGCAAATGACGAAGACCGAGTATCGATTTCAGGCTACGTGTCTATCCTAAATGGAGGTGCGATCACGTGGTACTCAAAGAAACAAAATCACGTTGCGCTCTCTACTGCGGAAGCCGAGTACATTTCGATGGCTAATGCTACGCGTGAAGTAAAATGGCTACGAAGCTTACTCAACGAACTCGGGCATCCGCAAGGGGGAGCTACTATACTTTACGGTGATAACCAGTCTGCACTCGCGATAGCGAAAGATGCACAGTATCACCAAAGATCAAAACATTTTGATACGCGAGATCATCATATTCGCGAATGTGTAAAAACTAAAATTGTTGAACTTAAGTATTGCTCAACAAACGAAATGACGGCCGATATATTTACAAAGGCTCTGACGAGAGTCAAGCATGAATATCATAGGAAAGCCTTGGGCATGAACCCGGCTTAATCATGAGTGTTGAGACACTGATTGAAACACTCTAAACTGAAGAAAAATAATAATAAAATTAATGGGCATGAACCCGGCTTGAGGGGGAGTGTTGAGACTCTGTTCGAAACAAGCCAACTTCAAGCATTAGTAAGTCGAAATTGTTATTGACGAGGAGGCGAGTCCGGGTGAGTCCCACCCAGACCACGGAATATGAAATATCGGAAAACATATATAACGGTAGCTACCACAAATGATATCATCATGAGACGAGACATCTCCTCGTCGCCCCCACACCGTCGTCTGCCAGCCTGAGCCTCCGAGTGTCCCTGCCGTCTGCCTGAGTCTGTGCCCGTCCGTTTTCTGTCGTGATTCTTATCACCACTCCACCGTGAAGAACGAGTCGAAGGTAGCAACATCAGATCAAGCTTTCCTCCATGATCGCTCTCACGTGACCTACTTTCAGACGCAGCACTAGCGAATTCTTATTACCATTCCTTTTTGCTCACGCATGCTCAAAAATAATATCAGTCATATAAACATGTCCTACTTGCGTCCAGCACGCCGTTTGTCTCTCATCTTTTGTCGTTGCATAGCCTTCTGCTCTGCTCTCTCCCCTTCCAAAGAACCGAACACCTGCTTCATACGTTTGTTGTAGGCTTGGTCCTTTTCCATCTGCTTCTTCTGCTCGACTGCGGCGATGAATCTAGCATCCTTGCGAAGCTCCCGAATCGCGCCCTTCTTCTCTTGCTTAAGCTGGTACCGCAGCTTCGAGACTTCGTTCCGCTCGTGATCTGGGTCCTGTCGGCGGAGGTATAACGAGGACTTCTGCTCGAACTTTGGGATATAGGTCGGGATGGGTATAGGTTTGTGTGCTTGAAGGAGAAGCGGTCTACGAGATTGCCGTGCAAACTTCAGCAGACGCCCAACTTTATCTCGCACCGACGCTAAAGAAGACTACGGAGATATCATCAGATAAAATGCCGCATTAAAAGACAATCATGTTTACCTGAACCTCCTTTGACAGTCTTTCGCACTCTAAGCTCGATATGATCGAGTAAATTGGATCATAGAGCTCGATGAAACCATCCAGCGGTTTGTATAATTCTGCATATCGGTCAAGAAGATCGATAGCCAATCCAAGTGCGTCAAGTTTGGACTGTTCGGTAACATTACCAGACAACAACTGCCACAAATCTGGTTTGTGGAAAACAAGCTTTTTGACGGCCTTGGGATTGATCGCTAAGGCCGCACAAAGGTCCGAATGGAAATCGGGGGAAGGGAAGGCACCAGGCAAAGCATCGGAGGAAGCGTAAGGATTTGGTGCGAGGAGCAACACGGCATTCACTACGAAGTTAACTGCCTCGGGCACCAGTCGCTTCGACAGAGCTTCGTATTGGAGAAAGAGGGAAGACAAGAAAAGTCCACTAGCAAGGTCTGCAAAAGACCGCACGCGACAAAGGCTGAGGTAGGCACCCATCAGCAACCGCGCTGGCGATACTACAACATGCTTCATGTCACTAGTCGGCCAGATAATGCCAGTAACTCGCAGGAACATGAGCTCAGAAAACCCTGGCCACGTTCTGGAATTTGCTTCAAGAACGCCGGATGCCAAACCCCGGTTAAGATTCTTGTACATCAGAGACAGCTTTCCTATGAAGTACTCAGCAGCTTCGGAGGGGTACGATCGACTGAGGGCGAACAAGTGAGGAATTAGGGACGATACAAGCTTAATGCGCGGTTTCGGAGGAGATGTGATGTAAAGGATGTGGTCAACAAGGACACGAGTGAGGGTCTGCATACGATCTCAGTGACCGGTATACATATGAGGGAAGGACGTACCTGCAGCCTCAACTTGTTATCAGGGGCGAAACTGGGGTGGTAAATCGCCCGCATCCGCTCAACGACTACGGGAACATCCTCGTCTTGAACATCTTCAACAATTTCGAGGAACTCTTCATGAGAGGCCGGAGCAGGAAAAGTGTATGGAAGCTCCTTCGGAACCCCTGAAGATTTCCGACGCGGGGCTTGGTGTGTAGTCGTAGTATCCGTGAAGTCCGCTTGCTCCGACCCGAGCTCCCCGTTCGCACTCTCACCCGAAACAGAGTAATTGTCTTCGTCTTCTTCACTGTCACCGTCACTTGTGTCTGCTGTCGTCTCACTCTCTGCTTCTCCATCATCCGCCCCACCAGATACTAGATCCTGTTCATCCAAGCCTGCCCCTACCACAGCCGAATCATCCTCAACGAAATCATCATCTAGATCATCTCCAACCGGTGCACGTTTCCGCTTCCGACCGTCCGCCATGTCATCATCGCTGTCGTCAGGATCTTGACCGAGCATTCGTCTCTGTCTCCGCCGCTCGGCTTTTTCAAGCGCTTCCTTCTTTTCCAGTGCTAGTTCTTCTTCCGTCTTCGTCCTGTCCTTCGGTTTGGCGCGTTTGTCGAAGGCTAGTTCCCGCACTTGTTTGTCGTAATCCAAAGAATCGTCTTTCTCATCAGGTACGGAGGTCTCCGCAGAATTATCGAGTGCGTCCTCTGGCGGCGACGGATCAGATACATAAAGTAGGGATTTGAGAGAATCGAAGTCTTGATCCAATTGATGTCGAATGTTTTCCCCCTCTTCTTTCTCCATTTGCCGTCGCAACTACGCAATTCATAAGCCAAGAAACGACACGGGCATGAAATAGAGCAGTACCTTGTGCTCCTTGCTTTTCGCGATGACTTCAGCCATGACATCCTTTTTCGATTTTTTGCTGGTGGGCTGGTAGTGGAAGTTGAGATTCCCCAGGATAAGGCCTTGACATAAAATAAGAAACCAACCTCCTCCTGATTGTCAGCAAGGCGATCCCCTTCGTCGTCGTCGTCGTCATCATCATCATCCATAGGGATGCCGAAATCGTCGAAGTCATTGACTTTCGACAGACTCTGGCCATAGTGTGTTAGTTCTTCTTCATCTTCGAGGTTGAACATGTCCGCCTTGGACGTTCGCTGTCTCTCCCTCGTGAATCGCTCCAGCATGCGCTCCTCCAGTGACATGCTCGGGTCATTTTCACCAAATCGCCTATCAACTATTCCTCCGACACGTCCTCTCTCTTCCAACTCCTTTAAGAGCGTTCTCTCTCGCTATCAAAGCAGATTGTTATAAGCGAGCCACTGTAGGACATAAAATAGGACCAGTACTTGCTCGATACCTGTCTGCCTGCTTTGCGTTGGTCTTCCCAAGACACCTTTGACTTTTCTTCCCCCTACATCATGCTTTGGCTTGGTGACTTTGAGGTCGAAAGGGTTCAACTTTCGGTGCGAGGTCTTCTTTTTATTTTTTCTTGATGAATCGTTAAGACGTGCTTGAGAGAGGGAAGCCTTGAGCTGGGACAGTTGCGATCCTTTGGCCATGGTCGTAGTCGCAGCGATCGTTTGAGAATTGCACGTGACGCATCACTGCCAGCAAACTGTCATACTAACGCCATCGTCACTGCAACAGCCAACGATCATGCTGAATGGGTATATAAATCATGTGTGCTACTCGCATTCTGACCTGGCATCCTGGGTCTCATCATAGTCCCCTACCCAAGTTCGAATGTCTGAACCAACATTCGAGAAACCACTGCAGCCTCCGTTTTCGGCCGAGAAGCTTGCCGCGGTCAACGTGCACCTTCGATCCCTAGAGCCCCAACAGATTCTTGCATGGGCTCTCGAACATCTTCCTGGGCTGTATCAGACCACCGGGTTCGGCCTCACGGGCCTTGTTGCGATCGATATGCTCTCCAAGCTCGCAGAGCCAGACTCGAGACCACCACTTATATTTATCGACACCTTGTATCATTTTCCAGAAACGCACGAGTTGATCAGTGAGGTCGAAGAACGGTATGGGGTAAAAGTGCATGTATTCAAGCCCGAGGATTGCAAGACAGTAGAGGATTTTGAGAAGAAATGGGGAGAGAGATTATGGGAGCAATACGAGGACATCTATGACTATGTCGTTAAGGCATGTTTCTGTTATTCGACTGCGAAGATATCCACAAACTGACTCGGAGGTAGGTTGAACCAGGGCGACGTGCGTACGAGCAACTCAAAGTTCAATCTGTCATAACTGGTCGAAGGGCATCTCAGGGCGGAGAGCGTGCGTCGCTGCAGCCCCTGGAGGTGGACAGTACGGGATTGCTAAAGCTGAACCCGCTGTTCGCATGGTCATTCGCACAAGTTGAACAATACATCAAAGAGAACAACGTGCCAAGGAACAAATTGTTAGATCAGGGATACAGGAGCGTCGGAGACTGGCATAGCACGTCAAAGAGTGGTGAGGGTGATGCCGGAGAGCGGGCAGGCCGATGGGCCGGAAAGGAAAATAAGACAGAGTGCGGGTTACATAAAGACTACTTCGACATGCAAAGAAAAGCAGGAGTAGGTGCATTGTTTTATAAGATCATATGGGAAGTCTCAATCGTCTCTCATAGCAGCTCGAAGCGACGAAGCTAGAAGTAGGGGATGCTACCTGCGTGTAGAACCAGATTTCCGGAAGTCCGTATAATTTACTCCGGCCTATGCTGTCCAGATAAGACCCAACCTACTACATTTGCACCGTCACTCGAGTAACAGCTGAGAATGACGGAGAGTGACGTACTCGTCTTCCCGCGTGCAGGCTGTATACGGCCTCACGGCCCACGGACCAGGCACGGGAAACAGCACTTTTTGCCGTAACTTGGCGAAATCCGCCAGCGTCAGAAACATACGACTGACGTCGTTGTCCACCAATGGTGCCTCGCTGTATATCTCTGTTATACTGTCTCCGTGAGAGCCGAGCAACGAAACCAATAACGTCCTATCGATCGAGTACCCGCAAGGAACATAGAGCGTGCGTAAATGAGGAATGTTTCCAAGCGCAGTGGTAAGCTCTCTGGAAGACAGTCTTGGAGACCGGTCATAGGGGTATCTCAGCGTTGTCTACGACCGATCGATCACTGAGAGAACGACTGGCAATATAGGACGTCCACGTACCAGTCTCGTCCACTTGGGGATGTAGTGACACAGCTCCGTGACGAGGGGTAAAGTTCGCCTATTATACCAGGGCATGGAGCGCTGGATCAAGACGACTTTCGATGGGTTAATAGCCTGCAGTCCAGCCCCGAGACCTATTATGTGCTCCTCCTTCTCTGCAACCAGTTCGATGACCAAGTGTGTTATGTTGGGTGCAAAACGCAGTATCTTGTTCATTGGTACGCCTAGCCCGCATCCTATTCTGAGTTTTCGGATGTTTTGACCAAGGGTGTAATCATTGAGCAACGTGCGGGCGAGACAGTGAACTTGGGGATGCGTGCGAAGGAAGATGGTTTCGTAGAGCAAGGGAGTGCTCACGTTGAGCCATCGTTTACATACGAGTGGAACAGCCGCACGAGGAACGTTGTTGTCGTATTCTATTTCTCGGGTGTCGCTGTCGTCGTCCGTAGCCCTGGACGACACTGGCGTCGGGCATGCGAATACATCTTCGTCTACCCAAAGATATGGGCCAGAATGTCGTGCAAAATCTCGTCTGGGATGTCAGAAAAGGACTTCATCCTGGTTCGCAGACGATCATTTAAGTTGCGGTGAAGCCGTCACAACTTTTATAGGGACGTGCTCACAGGAGCTGAAGCGGAAGCGCTGTTGGTATTGACAAGAGCCTGTGTTGGTTCGAACGCCAGTGAGACACAGCTCAAATACCGAGCTCGTATATTTGAATTCGATTGTCAACGGTAAACGGACCAGAGTACACCGCACAACATCGATGTGATGTAGCTACGTCAATATAGGGGCGCCAGCACACAGCCGACAAAAATTTGGCACCACGACGGACTGCAGACATTAAAGCGCTTGGAGTACTGTAGACGTCGTTGGATTGCGACACAGCTGTGTTGATTATAGTGTTTCGGCCCATGTTCCTGCGTTCTCTAGCTACTGTTGTCTCTCGGTGTGTCAAGGTTGCTGCTGCGTAGCCCGCCCACGCATCATTTCCCTTGCTTCTTCGTCAACATCCGAAAAGTCCTCTTGTTTCACCGCACGGATGGAGTATGCCCAGACGCCAATCCCCAAACCAGCGAGAATGACGCCGGTGATGGCGTTCTTGACACGGAAGGGTTCGCGGGCGCGGAGAAGACCCGGAGACATTTGCTGTAGCACAGGGTGAAATTGTCGAAAGGTCTCACGACGGACGAGGGACTCACATAGCTGCGAGGCCGATACGATTCCTTCACGGCCTTTGGGGATATGTACGGCTGGTTGGACATGACAACGTTGAGAGTACCAAGTCGGAGCAACTCTCGCAGCGTGAATATGAAGACCGCACAGCCACCGACTCTTACACGTCCTCCAACAGCGAGGCCGACCCTCAGACCACCGCAAACTAGACTCGGGCACCTCTTTTGATTTAAATCCATGTCTTTCGAACATGCTTCCGTCTCAAAGGGTCCGCAATGCATTCCCCATTCGATGTGGACGATGTCCTTATACTCTTCACAGGGTTGATGATGGCTTGCGCACTCACTTCCATTACGGCGGGTGTCTTCGATGTGAAGCACTACCTCCATCTTCAGGTTTGTTGAGCGTTGCAATGCATGTCTACGAGTCTGAATATGACAACTGACACTGTCTTTAGCTAGTACCTCACCTCTCGCGCCATCACCAGGTATTACCATGCATCCACACAGGACTCGAATACAACTGATCCTGAAACAGTCCTTTTTTTTTGCTATGTATTAGTACTGGCGTCTCTTGACGCACCACCTTGCGTTCTCGAATTCAAGTGACCTCTTCCTCGCCGAGCTACTCCTTTATGTAGTCGGCGTAAACATCGAACGACAGTTGGGAGTGTCAAGTTTGCAGTGAGTCGAAGTGTCCTTCTGAAATCGTATCGCCTGACCTTTCTTCATAGTCATTTACCATCGTCTCGGGGCTACTGTCAACATTACTAGAATTCATGGCGCTCATACTACTGCATCGTATAGGCGTGAACCACATACCAGGTGGTCCATCCGCGATTGTCTTCAGCATGTTATACCAGTGGTACAGACTGGTCCCGGTAGCCTATCACTTCAGGATATTTGGTGTGCCGTTGAGCAACAAGGCGTTTACCTATGCGCTTGCCTTACAAGTAGGCATGCTTTCTGCTCCATATTACTGAACTCAGTACACTTTGTTTCCCCAGCTTGCGTTGGGCCACGTACCCGGTTCGCTCGTATCTTCGTGTGTGGGACTCCTTGTTGGCTACATCTACCGTTCGGAACTCATCAACATCAAAACATGGCGAGTATCACCGACTGCAATCAATTTTGTCCTCCAGATTTTCTGTTGCCGCTCGTTGGCTCAACTCGCCCACCGCGTCGATTCAATCGTGCCCGCCCAGAACAGGCGCACCTCACAACGGAAGTTGGAGACGAAGAGGTGATTACCACGGCCCCCCCTTCAGTGCAGCGAAGTGGACGCCCCACTGGCGAGGGCACTGAAGGAAGCTCCGTAGTACGTGAATGGGTGAATGAATTGACTGGGAGGACGGGTGAGGCTGCGACGCGTATACGTACGCCTAGTGAAGTGGAGATCACGCAATTGACGAGCATGTTCCCGGACACGTCGCGAGATGTCATAGTTACAACGCTTCAGCAGAGGTAGGGCATTTTATCTTCCGTGATTAGACCACGCTCTGAATACTATTTACTTAGCCCTAAACATCGAGACCCGCTGTAGAGGTGCTGCTCACAACCTCTAGATAGGTCCAGCCACACTACGTTAGGACGTTGACTTTTGACGCGCATTCCATACGTGCAATCCCTGGTTCATTACGAGTTCCGGATCGTACGCATGTAGCAACTGCCTCGATGCTGTGAGACTGAATCTTAGTTCCTAGCCAGAATCTCTATCCGGTATAATACATCTATGGGCTCGGCTGGGCTTGCCTTCAAGGGGTTGCTTACGGCGCACTTCGGGTTTGTTTGGTAACAGGTCGAAGAACCGTAGGTTGGGTCAAACGTCGTATTTCTCAGCCGGGTCACGAAAAGACCGCGAGAAAAACTTCGGAAATTAACTTATTGGTTGGACGGCTGGTTTAACACGCCACCGTCGTATTCACAGCCTATAAGGAGTACCACGATGCCCCGGGTGTGGCCTGATTCAAGCACGAGACCCTTTTTGACGTGTGATTATTCCCACTACTTTGATTAAGGCGGCCGGGAGGTCAGTGATCACACCACGAAGCAGTTACCACTCCAATTCACATATGTATAGCCCCTCGGACGTGAAGTACCCTATCACTTTGCTGTTAATGAAGCTGTTGTGAACAGAGTCAGTGATAATCACGAATTCTTGTCGCGACCCAGACCTCCATCCTAGACCAAATCGAATGTGTTACCATTGACCCATAGCAAATCGAGTTCCGAGCGGAAAACGTGCGTGATAGGAAGGTTTGACCTTTGGCATATGCATGTTCAGCCAAGGTACATTAAACCTGATGTGGCCAAGGCGTGATGGGATAGATGTTTCACACCAATCGGTGATCGTTGTCATTAGAAAGGTGAATAATAACCGGAGGAACACCCGGGGGCCCACGTGGGGACCAGTGGAAGACCCGAAAAAACAACGTACCAAGCGTATTCGTCAATTCTGCCTGCATTTTTCGGTGACTGAGGTGTTGGTTGTCTGTGCGAATTGCTGGAAACTGAAATGAATGCTTTACTCACGAACGATTGTCGACACGATTTTAAGTGAATTGGTGGCAAATTTAAAACCTCACCACAAGGTTTATGACGGCGCGGGAGTGTTTACCTAGCGACCACCCTCGGTACATAGCCCGAGAAACTGATCTCAACTTGTTGAGGTGCTCCGAAGATAAAGGACAGGGGTGGGTCTCCTGTAGAAAACCTTGCGGACCATGAAACTAATCCGGCTTCAATCGTAATGATGCTCCAGTTGCATGTGTGTGACTCGGGGCATACGGAGCACGCTGATATCTTCCCATGGACCAGCTCTGGCCCTGATATGAGAAGGGAACACCGTTCCGCGTCCACAGCTTGCGGTGCCGGCGAGGAAACCTACGAACGCTATCTTATCAATGTCCCTCCCACGCGTCATAGGGTTCATGGCCAGAAAGAGAGTACAGCAAGCCATCGGAGGATATCACGTACATTCTCCTGTCATTGCACCCGCAAGAAACGTGGCCTGGGTTAATCCATAAACACATCAGTGGCGAGATGAACCTTGCAACGCGCACGCCCTAAACAGGACTAGCCAATGACACTCTTTGTAAGGGTGTCGGTGTCAAGCACTTTCGTAACCTGCCTTCCTGTCTGGCACACATACTCTGACATCGGGTCGCGGTTGTTACAGTAAAATCAATTTTCACCCGCACAAGGCCATATACAGCTGGAGTCGGATTGTATGCTCGTGTTTTCCGTGCACAGCTAAGCCGCTGACTCGTGTTCATCTGCCTCGAACGTTTCACCTTCTTCCTCCTCGGTTGTGAATGCAGTCATCGGCACGGAGTACAAACGGATGACAGACTGCCACAGAAACTGATTAGTGACGGAGGGCAATATCAACCGGCAGTCTTACTTTGTTGGGATCCTTGATCAGCACATACTTGCCCTCCGGCATCTTCATACAGAGATCAGTGATCGTCCTGACGATGCCCCAACCATTGGCGAGGGAGACGTTGAGCTGAGCTGCAAAGTCGGTTGGACGCATGGATGCAGTACTGAGGATAACATGGCGGCTGTTGTCCTTAGGGTTCACCCGCGAAATGTACCTAAGTAGATCGTAATTAGTCATAATGCGAAGCAAACGTGCGGCGGGACTCATACCCTATTTTCATGAGATCAGCACCAGCCAAAATGCTCTGTACAGTCCACTTCGCTAGTTTACAACTGTTGTTCTTCATTTCAGTCGCGACAACAGCACCCCGCTGCGAGTCCAGCTTCGACCGCCAGTCTTGGGCACCACCAGCCCCCGGAGCCCTGGGATCGAACTCGTTCAGGGCGCGGATGGTTGCAAGGCCTTGACCATCCCGAGGATTGCCTTGTCCAGGCAGGAAGGCATCAACCTCTGTTCGGACGCAAAGTTTGATATCTTCATCTTCAGTCACGCTGAGGTCAAAGACACGGTACCGGTATCCGCAAGAGGCCAAAGGATCTGTCTCTTCTGGACCATAGAAGGGGTTTGGATGAGCAAAGTCCACGGCAGTGCTCTCGACCACTGCTTGGAAGCCAAAGTTTTGATTATGTAGGTG
>JANFAB010000103.1:0-224514 GCA_024613165.1 Pisolithus albus
AGAAGCCTTGAGTATCTATAGGCAGGTCAACTCTCTTCCACCTGCCCGTTTTGCGACCCGACGTCTACATCTTCCTTGCATCGTCTTCCCTGTCAGGAGACCCGGTATACAGGAGATGCGGAGAGGCAATGGGAAGCTATACTGCACCAGAGTATCGGGGCTTGGAAATGTGGAGTTCACCACCGCAGATGATCTCCCGCTCCACGAGCCGCAGAGATTCGTCTTTGTGCATCCGTGGATTCGTCATATCCGAGGTCCAAGTAGTGGAATTGCTTGGGAGACAGCTCGGAGTCCGATACTGACTCTGACTCAGGTTCGAGTCATAGTACTGGGTTGGGTGGGGTTGCGCCGTTGCACGATGACCCTATGCCTCGGGTTGGCAGCTATGCCCGAGCGTTACAGATGATTGCTCGCCTCGGACAACCATTCAATGCATTGCTTCTCGTCCAGCAGCCGAATGGGGAATACAAGAGGGTTGCAACGGAGAATGAGATCGTCGTCTCAGGATTGGGAACCGACATCACCTCCAAGAACATTCGGACGAAAGTCTTGGAAATCCTGTGAGGTTTGGGCTCAGGGCCTGATTCATCTTTCTTTTATTGGTCATTTTCCTTTTTGCTTTTTTTTGTCGGTTCGTTTACTTCAGGATGGAGGGGACGGAACTTCCAGTGTGTTCATAACAATACCACCTCGAGCCTGGGCTGGAGAAATGTTTCATACTCATGTGTCCTGAACGACGACTCCCCGAGTTGTATAGCCGTGCACTATGGTCCCTTCACGGACGCCAACATGGGGCATCAGTTTTGTGCGGAGAATCCCACCGTGGGGTGCGTACTTCTTCAACTCTTCCTCCATGCAGCAGACGTGCTTGCCGATAAGTTGAGTTTGCCGACCGGATGGATACGACTGGATGGTGGTCGCGGAGGATGTGGATGGAATCGTTCTTAGTGACTCGTTTGATTCGACTCGTATCGGGTGGTGATAAACGTCATTTGGTGGGAAACGGGTTCTTCCCTCACCCAAGCTGATGTACAAGTCTTCACTAGTCGTTTTGCACATAACGTCTGGTTTTATGGATTGGAAAAATCGTCGACGCTGCATGCCCTCGCTGCAGACTTTAGTGCAGTAGAACTTTCCAATGACTCGGGAAACGCTGGGACTACCGGGACGTCAAGCCCATGGGACACCCCGTAGATGAGTCGTGATCGACTCTCCCATTTACGAAGCTAGACGTATCCTCTCCACATTCCCCTTCAGCTGAGGCTCTCTAACCTCCTGACGACCCATTGCGATACACCTTTATCTACTTTGCCCAATACTTTGCATTCTTGCATGGGCATGGTGGTGTAGGTAGATTTCAAGTTCACGTTCAGTAAGGGTTGCATGGTGGGGGAGTGGGTCTGCACAAAGTAGGTACTTGGCGCTAAAACTACACATAAGGGGATCTTTTACATGGTGCTGACAAGGAACTGCTCGGGTATTTCTGGATTCTCGCGCGATAGAAGTATGGGCTCCACGTGCTCCTCTCCATTTTCATCGATACGAACAACTCTCCTCACCTGTTTCACGGAATCGAATCTTGAAAGAAGAGTCATTACTGCACCGCTTACCTGCCACATTTGAGTGTTGAGCCCGATGCTTGTAAGGGTTGGAGAACAATGCAAAGAAATGAGAAGAGCTGTCTGCATAGCGGTAGCTGGTGATATCGGTGCCTCATTTCTTGCTAAGGGGTAGTTTATGTGTAGAGTACGAAGGTTTCTTGCTAAGGAAACTGACGATGCCAATGTTTCCTGTCTCGGATAACGAAACCATGAGCCTCCTTACGAAAATCAAAACGAGGATGGGGCCGACCAGATCTCGTCGCTCCGCCACCACAAACAGTTGCTCTAGTCTGGGACACTGTGAGCATATAATGTGAAGAGTAGCCATACTCGTTTGTATGCGATGGAAGGAGATGCGCTTGAGGCGAGAGCCGTGACTGGTGACCATTTTCTGCCAAAAATCACCAGCCATCTGCCTATCACTCAACGCACACATAGAGGACAACTGAAACACTTCCAACGGTGCAGAGCTCAATAAGTCGTAGACATCCCGCGTCCAGTCAAACATGGACGTGTTTGCAGGCACCGTCAATGTGATGGTATGGAGTCGTCGGAATGCCTGAGCACGGTTGCACAAAGTTGTGAACGCACTCATATCCTGTGTAAAGTCAGGACTGGGAGGGTATTAGGAGAAAGACTCGCGACGTACGAATGATAGGGATAAATGCTTCAAGTCTATCGCAAGAAGTCCACTGCGATTTGTGGAAACCAGTGCTCCGATGCCTTTATGAGTTACCTTGGGACATCCAATGATGGATAGATGCTCCAGTTCAAGAAGATCGGGCGACAGAGACTCTAGAAGCCCGTCCGTCACATGGGTTGAAGCCTACATACATTTGCTTGATTTCTGTCGAAGTAGGTGTTATTCCATACCTTGCATATTATCCTCAGGTTACGAAGGGTCGGCCCTGATGCCTTAATCCACAAAGGCAACACATTGAGCACAGGGACACTCGGCATGATGAGCGAAATTTTCCTCAGATTTTGGAATTGTGTGAGGATAAGTGGGTCATACTCCGCACTGTTCCCGTTTATCTCCAGCTCCCGTAGTTGTTGACAGTTGAGAAGTGACTCAAGCAACTCAGAGCGGATAGACCCATCCTTTGTCCACGTACAAGACTTCAGGTTGGTGCACTGTCTGATGGCCCTGACACAGCAACCCGACAAGTCGGACTGGTTGACTGTAGAAATTCCCTTGGGGAAATCTCTGATCTCTGCATCGAACGTGAATGCAGTGGCAGAAGGAGGGTACAATCAGCGATACCAAGCGTCTCGACGTACGCAGCTAAGTGGGGGGATTCAGCTAAGGTCCTGAATAAAGAGAAGACCTATTACAGAGAATGGGTGAGAAGGAAGCCACGATACGATGGAGATATGGTCACCTTCGACTTTGAATATTTGTACCATGGAAAGATGAAAATATGCCGATACAAAACTGGTGTTGCAAATTGGTTGAAGGCCCTGTTTACTAGGCAGAAGGCTGCTAGGTGACTTGGGTTGAGCACGAAGTCGAAGATCACGATCAAAAGTTCGAGTGGGATGTCCATTGATTATCGACAGAACGTATGGCGTTTTGTTACGCCAAGGTGGTTCTCTGATGCGATTATGTAACATACACAAACAAGACTACATTGGTGACGGGTCCGTGTCGCCTCCCTCCGTGCCTTCGATTCGGTCCACGGACGCATTTGATGATTGCAGCGCCGCCGGTGTGAGGACTAAGGCTCAAGCTCGAAGACGTCGGTGGTCTGTTCACGTTATTATATGGCATTTGATGAGCACTTTGACTATGTATGATGTTAACGAAACTAACTAGTGGCACTGGCCACGTGACGACTTGGAGCTCCGAAAAGTCTTCATATGCCGGCATGCTTCTCGACGCCAGCGATATCAACTCGCACTTCGAGCTTCAAGTGTCTACACTCTGCCTCCCACTGCCCATGCAACCTCACGATCAATATCCCTATCAGTTAGCTGCTTAATGACCTCACATAAACTGACAATGGGTTCCCCAACTATCCTATACAAAGCATTCTACTACTCCGGAATATTTGCTTGGGACGTCGCT
Source organism: Pisolithus albus (assembly GCA_024613165.1). Taxonomy (NCBI): domain Eukaryota; kingdom Fungi; phylum Basidiomycota; class Agaricomycetes; order Boletales; family Pisolithaceae; genus Pisolithus; species Pisolithus albus. The sequence goes on from JANFAB010000103.1 coordinate 3,670, forward strand.
CTTTCGTTCCTAAACCTCGTGCTATTCAAACGTCCTGTGGGAGAGGTGGTACCAGAAGGACACCCAGGTTATGCGGGTAACTGGCCAGAGTACAGACCACAACAGGAAGGGGATAGCCGCTGTTCTTGTCCTGCTCTCAATGCTATGGCCAACCATGGTAAGAGCAGTGCTCCAAATCCATTCTGAAGTTCACACTGTTGGATATGGGTAGGGATCATATCGCGTAGTGGCCGTGGAATCAAATTCACGGACCTCACTCGCCAAATCCGAACGACTTATAACTTCTCAGCCACTTTCTGCTCATTTGTGCCCCATTATGCGGCTTTCATGTTGAACAAAAGCTACGGCAAGGACACGTTCGATCTCGAGGAACTTGACTTGCATAATGGTATAGAACATGACGCTTCCCTCACAAGTTGGTCTTCCTTCATTAGTTCAGACATTTCCATTGACTTCGAAAATTAGGATTGGATACAGCACTTCAGCCAGATCAGTCAAAGATTCACAGCCCATTCATCGAGGATCTGCTTTCGTTTGCTACGGGAAAGGATAAAGAACAGCCGATGCTCACGATCAAAGACATGTCCAGATTTTCTGGAAAGCGCCGTGCGGAGGCGAGGGCAACTAACCCGATGTTCACACTTGATCTTTCCCACAAGCTTTTCGGGAGTACCAAGTAAGTTGCGCATCCTACTGATAGTCCCCACCTCGAGATCTCACGACCGCATCAACTTGCCAGTACAGCCACTCTGCTCACTGCTTTCGGGGGGCGGGTGGATGATTTGCGGGTGTTCCTTCTCGAGGAACGTTTGCCGCAAGGATGGGAACCACGCATCCGCTATCCATACGGCTTGACAATCTTGAAGTTCAACCAAACTATTATCCCTCTCGAGTGGGGCATTCGCGAACCTGACTGGGAGGGTGACGCCGGCAGGGTTGAGGCAATTATCTGAATATTCCACGACACGTATGGCGCCTTCATGTCCTCTTTTACTTTTCTTGGTCTGCAAGCAAACGGGGAATCAGTTAGCTGCTGAAATTGCAGTGGTCATTCGTGAAGCTGCGGTATTCATGGGTGTCCAATCAGCCGGTTTAGCTCCCCTATTGCCTTCCCAGCTTTAGCGACACGATGTACAGCATTTTCCAGGTATGGGTCTCGGTAATGAAAAACTTTACCAACGATAGTAAATTCAATCAACTAGAACTGGCAATGTAGCGTCGTCACCAAATCGCTCAGTCACCAATCGGTTTTAGGTGTCGTCTGCCTGTAGGGCTTCGACGAAATCGTAGATCAAGACTACAGATACACACATCGGTTTCCATACCCGGTTCTTCGCCGCTGCAAGGTATGAACAGCACTCACGACAAAACAGAAAACCGCAGCAAAGGTTAGCGCCACCCTATCTTAAATGCTACAAGTTTACAACGAGATCGACACATGGTCACATATTCTGTTCCTCCATCCTCCGGTGACTCTTCTGCGCAAGCAACTACCTTATTCCTCGTCGATCTCAGCCTCAGGGACTGACGCTGTGCTGAATTTATTCCCCAAAACACTGAGTCCCTCCTCCCCTTCGACGATATTAAGGGGAGCCGGTCCTAACTCCACCTTTCCAGAGATGGAAGCCTCGTTCGCAGGTATGACCGACCCGGGGTATGAGACGATAAGAGACCTGGCAGAGAGAACCTGGTTGACTGCAGTGATACGCCGGGAATCGATGTAACGATTGCGGACTGGCAGGTAGGGCGCCGTCGATTCCACGCTGCGCAGTGGTTAGACTCTCGCATCGAATACAGCTCACGTTGGGACGTACGTCAGGTTAATGGAAGAGAGGGTCTTATATGTGGCAGGTGCGCCGAGCACAAAGATACGCTTGCTGGTTCCCACTGCCGTGTAGAAGATGCCGACGAACCCTCCCTAATGGTATACATCTTTAGTCACGATGATACGAAGAGGTCCCAAGGTCCGACCTACCGATCGATCTTGAGAGGGGTTGGCCACGGTTTCTCCTTCAATCTTCACGTCCGTGGTTCCTAGGGGTCCGGCCTCGCTCTGCGCGAGTAATAACTTCTTGTATTCGTCACGAGTGAGACTTTTCCCGTTGACGACTACGTCGACGTTCCGGGCAAAGGTAGCCTCAAAAATCCTGTCAAACCTGTCTGAGGTTTTGCTTGTCAGGAGAGAATTGAGGCGTGAAGAGGCCCAAACTGGAAGAGGGGCCAAGCGGGGGATGACACGTTCGGAAGTCATGGCTGTTCTGCAGTGATCAATGTTCGCAGGTGATGACTCTGTGTACCAGGTTGTTCGTCTTTTATATCTTGGAGGAGCCTACCGTTTCAACGCTCAGGACTTCAAGACAACCGGTATGCCGAAGACCAGTATGGCTGTGACCGCATCTTCTCAACTTCCAAGAACCCCTTCATCACGACCTGGCCACGACTCAGGTACAAGTCTCATACATTTCCCGGTATCTACGTTAGCCGGTGACGGTTTGGAGGACTGGAGGAGATTAGGGGCTCGATATGGAACAAATGAGGAAAATACCGAGTCCAGCGATCACCGCCCATAGGAGATCAGAAAACACGTACTTCCATAATTCCACCGACATCAATTGTAAGGGGATGATGTTCTACATGGATGGTTGCGTTTACCGGATTCAGCGCGATGCCTCAATCACGACTTGAGATATTGCACCAAGTACAAGGTCAGATGTTTATTTATAGGAAAATGCACGCCCCAGTGCCTGAGGAAGTCAAAAACTGGTGAGCGTCGATTCATCCTGTCAGAATTTCGATGAAATGAACATTATTGCAAAACGGCCATCAGGGGGCAAGTTCAGCCCCGGGTGTCGTCTGTTACCGTCCCGGAACCCACCCTCAATGCTCATTCACAATAAACGAAAGATAGAAACCTGCGATGGGACCCAAAGCCTTATTGGAAGACGAAAAACTCAGTGATTATTCCAAACTCACTTTTTCCATCCACTTGGTTCTCGTCCCGCTGAACGACGAACGTGTGAGGATTCTTCTGTGATAATCTGGGCGCCGATACACTCGAGGTACAGACGTGCGGTTGTCACATCTGAGGGTTTCCACTTCTCACAGCTCTATGCCTATCTCAGGTCTCTTCCCTCTTGACTGAGAAATTTCGCACCTGGCTGTCCTCCTAGATTGACAGCCGCAATCCCAGTATGCGAATCTGAGACACATTTGCTCCCATCTTCAAAGTGGTCAGTTTGGCGTGCCAAGTGGTGACGCCTAAATGTCAAGAATACATCGAGGCAAGCCGTACCCGAACAACTGTCAATCCACATCGCAAAGGGCAATGTGGAAGGCTGACCAGAAAATGATTCAAATGTCAACTTTCCGGTGGTTGTACCCTGAGGGGGATCACTGTGTCATTTGTATTGGTCGTACTATGCAAATAAATTCGAAACGTACCCTCGGAAACCACACTGTCTATAACGCATCATCAAGGACTGGACTCACTCAACAAAGGACAGCTGTCCACTGGACTGCCAATACCAGGAACCCATGTCCACATGCCGATGATGCAATGGTCTCGTAGTGAATACGCTGGAGGAGTTGGGCAAAACCCCGTCGAGCCGGAGACGAATAATATGCCGAAATGCGAGCAAAAATGTTGATCAGTCGACTGAGTATCATCTCCACGAAACATACGGGGAACCTCAAGCGCGAAAAGCAGCCACGGGGGCATGGTCAATTATTTTATCAGCACCAGGCTAGGAAGAGATGAGAGATTCGGTTTCTCCATGGAAAGTGAGAAACTTGGCCAGTCGGACCTAACTTAACCAGGAACCTGCAGACGAGGTTAGGACTGGTGGTACTAAGGTCCTAAACCACTCACATGTAGCGACGAACGACACGGTTATGTCCCCGATGGCAATAGTAAATATTAGAACGGCCGTGGTAAACTGAAGAGACGGTAGAGACGTCGTAGGGTAGGATGACCATGACCATCGGAGTCGAACTGGCCATTCCGAGGGTGTATGCGGTATGTAACCAGCATGCAGCAACTCTGTTCAGCGACAACCCACAATTGAGTGTTATATGGGCAACTTTCTTGAATGACTGTGGAGACGAGTGTCGGTTCGTAGAGTGAAACGCTCGGATGAAGTTGTGGGACTCCAAGTCAACCTGCTGTGCATTGAAACTTCCTATCGAATATTATACTTCGATTTCTCGGACTGCCACTACATCCAACGATGTCTTTCCTCGCAGGGTCCGTTGCTGGAGCCGTAGTGTCTGGAGGAGTATGTTCTCATGTTTCTTCCGCACGAAAAACCGAAAACCGCTCACTCTGACCTTCATAGGTTTACTACGGGTTCTCCACTCTGATGCAGTCGAGGTACGTCGTCGTCACGTATTGTCGATGCCCACATTCCCGCAAATCTCACGTCGTCCGTTGTCGCGTCGCAGAACTGCCCAGCTCCGCACCGAGTTCGTCTTTCCTTCACAAGGCACTGTCATCATTGTACATCTCGCTCACAGTCCATGCTTCCAGCCTCCACTTCCTGTCTGAACGTCTGTCAACCGCGTCAACTATCGTGCCGCCACCTCCCGCATCCACCCGGGTCGTACATAGGCCTTTCCTTACTCTTGTTCAGTCCCGGTGGAACCAGGAAGTTGCATCTATATTTGCTACCGTGGCGAAGTGGGAACAGCATGCATCGGAGTGGGGCAGGAAACTGCTTTACGGTGAACGCTCATGAGCGTGGATCTTTTTTACCTCTGCTCAAGGAGCCAGATGGCATCCGTCGTTGATAATCCGTCTCCGCGACCAGAGCCCAAAGTGAAATATATTCCAGGTAGCCGTACAGTCCAACGCGTATCCCATTACCATTCGACACACAAGTCGTTACGACAACTTTGTGCTACAATCTAGATCATACTGTGCCACATTGCCGGTGATATTCAGCGACCGTAACCATAGTTATACTGACTGTTGTACCCTTGAGGGGCGGGAGGTGAGATAGGCTGATGCTGTGGCGAAAATCGTGTGCCTACACCAGGTGGTGGTGGGGGCGGAGGTGCAGGAAATGTTGAGCTACCAGGGTATCCCTGCTTGGTGTACGAGTGAGAAGAAGGTTGGGACGACAGTTTCTGAGATGGAGGCGGCGGCGGCACGGAGGGTTGCCGTGCCACAGAACCAGTCGACTGCGGGGAAGCGAAGAGCCCAAGGTTAGCATATGGATCCTGAGTAGGAGGCGGAGGTACATAAGGGCCTCGTGGGGGCTGAGGGGGTGGCGGTGGGAAGCCATGCGTTGAGAGATGTTGAGGCTGGGGAGGTTGCGACGATACCGTATAAGAGGAAGGCCGAGGAAGCTGAGGAGGCTTCGGAGGCGGTGGTGTTGCGTGACGGCCAGTTTGAAGGTTCATCGAAGCAAATGATGCTTCGAGTGACGGACGGGAATGTGGTTGGGGTGGGAGCGGTGGTTTATTATCAACGGCAGGTAGAGGTTGTTTCGGCACAGATAGTCTCTGCTGGACTTCCGCTTGGCCAATAAGTTTTTCGCGTTCAAGGCGACGTTCAGACGTGAAGGACTTGACATCTCGAGTGAGCGAGGCAGCCAGTTCCCTCAACTGCTTGTAGAACTGCAGACCCTTCCTGCATAAATGTCAACGCGTTAGATATTGATATCCCTGAGGAAAAACGACGCACATTATGCCATCGCGAACATCCATGTATCCGTCGCGTGCTCGAGAGAATCGGCGGACCGTATCTTTCTTCCACCTTTCTTGTTCTTCCCATTTCTTCACACCTGGACCACGGCCCGCCAGATCCCGCAGGCCCTTCCACAAACTCTGAATCTCTTGTACTGCCACTTGTTGGTGGTGGACGGTAGCCGCAAGTCGTTGCTGATATGGCCTGAACTTTTCAAGTTCTGCAGCAAACAGAGCAGGTTCTACGCCTGTATTTCTTCGGTGAAGTAGAAGGAGGTGAGAGACATCGTCGGCTTGGATCTGAAACACATGAGGGGGAGACCCCACGGCGGACAAGAACTGCCTACCTTCTCCTTCAAGTCTTTGAGTACCTCGCCTCGCTCGTATGAAATCTTCTTCAGTCGGCCCAAACGCTCCTCAATTTCACTGGTGAATTGTCTAATCCTTGCTCGCTCCTGCTCATCGTATCCGACGTCCAATTCCAGCAGACTCTGCGATGGAGCAGCTGGCTGTAGACCAGCACAGAATACTTCCTCCACTCCTGGAGACAGTAGAAGTGATATATCTCCCTTCACAGAATCCCAGAGGGCTACTACTTGCTGATCTGATGTCGCGGCTGCGTCCAAAGCTGCCATATGTGACTTGAGGTCTTGTCTCAGCGCCTTGTTGAGGCCAGCAGATGGCTCTTGCGTCCATAAGTGATCGTACTTGATTCGCATAGCTTCGCATTCGTGCGATTCCGCTTCCAGTTCTCTCGAAGTGTTTTCGAGTTCACTCCTAACACCCTCCTTCAGCCGCGTTAGCTCCCCCATGAGTGTGTCAACACTTTCCCGGTCTTCAATAACCCCTATATCCTCTATCCATCTTCGCACGTCCGGCGGAATCGGTTGCTCATCCAAACCACCGTCAACCATACCCTTGAATCGCGCAAGGCCATCTTGAACGCCAGTGGCTTCCAGCGCGCTGCGTACTTCTACTTCTGCGTTCTCCGCGTTCTCCACCTCCTTGCGGACAAGCTTAGCCTTCTCTTCCGAATATACGCTAGCACTTTCGTGAACGCTCAACGGAATGAGCTTCATGAAGATATCGGGACCTATGACCTTCTGAACGTCCGGCGAACCGTATACCTCTTGAATGGGAATAGGGGTTGCGACGGACGCTTTCTCAATTAATGGGAGTACTTCGGCGGAAGGAACAACAGCGTTGTAAATCAGGTCATTTTCCCGCTGTGCCTCGTTCTTGCGTTCAGTGCAGAACTGCGAGTGGGATTTCGTACGATCGAGGATAGACGGTCCAGCATCGGCGGGCAAAGTCGACGATACGTGTGAAAAAAGGGCAGAGAACGACGAAGCAGAGCGATGGGCTTCCTTGGCAAGCGACTCCGCCAGAATCCAGCGAGCAAGGGCGTCGCCATGATTGCCCGCCTTGATATCAGCCTGTGCACGGTAACACTGAGCAAGTGAAGCGAATAACTTCGCCTTGATCTGGACGTGTGTCAACTCGAATATACCGATTCAATCGTACGTTTACGTGCCTGTATCATCGTGACCCAGTTACGATCGATTATACCCTTTCCTTGAAAGTCTTTGACTTCCTCGCTCAATGAATTGTACATCGAAGCAGCCTGTGAAGCGATCTTCGATACCAGTGCATTTGCCTTCTTCTCGTCTATACATTTCTCCAAGAAGACCTCCGTGGCTTGCGCAAGAATGATGCCAACCAAGAATTTGACCACCTCACGACTGAGGTCCGTCGAGGGGGCATGCAAGAAGTTCTCGTTGATATAGGTGAGCATACCTGCACAGGCACGAAAATAGTAGAAGGCAAGTTTGATACCCTCCGGTTCAAACCTGCTTTGTGACGCAGCGATAGCCGAATGGGTCGCCGCAATCTGGAAGAGGATAGACGCTTTCTCAAATGCAATTGACGTCTGCGTCGTCACTTTATTAGTGAAAGCGTCGTGCCAGGAAAAGTTGACGCGAATCTCGGAAAAGCGTAGTTCGAGTAGCTCCAGCTGTCCGAAATACTTGTACAGCAGATCACGACCTAGCCATTCCGTTCAGTCTCTCCTTATTGTCAGGATAACTAAGCTCACCGGTCGTATCACTACCTGCGCCCTTGACTGCATCCTGGCGACATCGTTGCAATGCTTGACACTCTTGGATGTAATTATCCGGATTCTCTCCATATGATTTGGCGATAAGATGACGTATTGGTGTTGTCCAGTCCACTTCTTCGGTAGTCTTCTTGGGAATCGATATCATGGGTGATTGGTGCGACATGTCTACGAGGTTACGCGGTATTCGTTAACACGGATTGACTTGAGATACGGTCGATGCCAGCCGTCGAGCTGCGCATGGGCTGTCCCTATATCCTGCGCGAGTGCCGAGTCCCGATAGACGTCGCGCATGGATCGTGTTTACCCGTATTTGGTTCCGGCCACTCAACTAGCCTCCAGTATGTCCAAGCCGACATCGAGCGAGAATATCGTCAACGAAAAGGCAGGTGAAAATGTTTTCATCCCCACCGTACAGTCGGCTTACAGTCGCTACAGTACGACCGGTGTCGTAGGTATATCACGGATTTCTGCATTCACTACCACTGAAACCTTGCACAATCATGCCATAAGTTGCCGACCTGCTCGTTAAAGCGTATGTCTTTCCGCGAAAGCCCGTCCCATCCTCTTCTGATTTTCTTATAGTGGTGTAGGTTTCGGTGTCGGTGTAGTAGCATCGGTTATCCTTTTCCGAAGTTCGTGCATTTAGTATCACAATACTTGGCCCGCCTTCACTTACGCCGTTTGCCGTTTAGGACGTACGTGGCCAGTAGCATTGTCAACCGGGTTTGGCATGGGTGCAGCCTATGCCGATTGCGACCGTTTGTTCAACCCTGCACGCATTCCCGGCACCCGCATCATAACTCAGGCAGAAGAAGGGAGTAAGTGAAGGACGGTACGATCTGGTCTCGCGCTTCTAGGATAGAGAGTTGGGGGTATTGCCAAACTGCACTGTCCAGTTTGTTCGACCATTTACTAGATCATAGTCCATCTCTCCATGTGACATAAGAACGTCAACGCATTCCGGCTTACAACACTCGAACCCCTCGTCCCCCGACTTTTCCCGTCGCTCCTTCGGCTGGGATTTCGGACTCCTTGGGGACTTCATCCTTATTTGGCCGCGGAATCGTTCTCTGAGGCTTTCCAAGCACAAGACGCTCGTACAGGACGACTGACCGACTCAATAGTCAGCGAATCAACTGGTGTATGGAATGACATTGTAGACCCACGTGCAGTTGCACCCATGATGGGTACCGTTACTATGATCGTTCGTAGCCTACGGGCTTGAGGGTGTAACTTTTGTGCCATTTTTTTTCTGCTCTCAACGTCGAGTGATTCGGCGTCGGAAATTCAGCCAATGTATGAACGTACCCACTCAAGTTTGGGGCGGGACAGCGTGGGAACGAACTTCTCGTGACATCCGACGAAGCAAGTACATACTACGTAGTAGTTTATATACTTACAATTCTAGTACCAAACTCGGCCACAGAATAAGGAAAGCTAGGACCAGGACAGCTCATAAACATCAGTGATGTGGGCGTTTTGAACCGATGTGCTAGAGCAGCCACATTTTGTGGAGTGAACTGTTGCTCCACGAGCACCTAGGGAAAAGTCAATGGGTGCATTTTGTGACGCCACATAGGCTCTGGAACCTACTAGGTCGATAGTGATTTCTGGGAATGCTTCGTCGAGAACTACAAAGGGTATGTGAGCAGGTGGGAAAAAACACAAACTATAGAACGCACTCTTCGCGTTGGCTTCCAGCTCGGGGAGTATCATGCCTACACAAAAATACACGATCTTCAGGTGAGAAGTCTCCTCATTTTGTCGCACATAAAGGATCATATTGAACAAGTAGTTAATCTGGCGATCGTTGACGATTTCAGCCATGCCAGAGGTTATCGCGTAGAACCGGGCACGTACTTCGTCGGTATTAACCAATATACAGACCTCCTGTCTCTTCAGGCGTCGCATGAGACTGATCAGACCGGTCCCCCAACCACGGATCAATTTCCACTCGTGAAGAAGGGGTACTTGGTCGTAAGTCCAATATACCCAGCGTAGAATGGCAACTTTGTTGTTTGCAACCGAGAATGATATAACCAATACTGAGAAGTATAATGCAAACCACCTGGCACGATGTTAGCTACATCGGACGAGGAAAGCGCATCGATACGGACGTACCCTACAATTACTGGATTTATGCCGACACTTCCGGAAAGTACGACTGCTGAAACCAGAGTGGCACCTATTATAGCTGTGAATGAACATCGCGAGACTCGAGGTAGGCGTGGTCGGGAGAATCGAAGCAAGACTAAAGATACTGGGAACAGCATCATTACGGCGAGCCACGCCACGGAAAAACTTTGGGTGTACCGTCAAATCTTCCAGCCAACTACAGGCAGACGTGACTCACATCTCGGAAATGATCGTGAGGTTCGCCCCCGTGCTAGCGTAAATAGCAATGCTGAAGCCGATAAAACACAGGACAGAAATATAAGGGGCGCCGGTGAGCGGTAGGGGTGCTCGAAATGTACGGGGCAGCACACGGTCATGCGACAATTCGCATAACAACTCACAGGCGCTAAGAACGCCTGTGTGTATCAATGAGATGGTCAATGCCAGCGCCACAGACCCAATGCCATGAACCTACCGGTGAGAACCCCAGCGCACAGCACGACGACAGCGTCTATGGCTACCCATATCCGCAGCCAACGCCCCGCCACCTACTCATAATTGCCTGTCAATTCTGCAAAGCTGATTGACGGAGTGGGTACCTTATCTGCTAGCATACTTAAGACATTTCCCTGACTCTCTGCATCAAGCGGGACTAAGGCCAAAACCAATAAACTTATAGTCGTGTTGAAAACGAGCGCAGACCAATGGAGGTTGCGTAAGACGCTTGGGTAAGATCCTCGTCGCATCTTGGCGGCGTATGCGGGAGCACCTGAAGACACCCATTGGTACTCGGGAACTTAGAGGAACTTGATCCCTTACACTCGAACCCGGTTAGTCCCAACATGCTTACACACCCTCCATTAAAGATACGCCTAAGAACACCCAAGTGCGTTTCGGCGCGACCGACGGCCCAGTTTGCTTTTAGCTGTGATGGGCCAAGAGATGCCCAGGTTACGATGGAACAAATGACAAGTATGATCATAGTCAGGAGCTGCGCCCATGAGCAAGGGATGTGAATAATGGGTGGAATACCTACGTGGAAGGACAGTACACCGCTTGCAACCCTGGCACTCTCTTTGAGCCCAGCGAGGCTTACTGCAGTAAAAAGGACGAAGACAAGCAATGTCCCAACGTAGATAGGAAACGGTATAACCAATTCGCCCGCAAGGTAGCCCACAGCAGTGGCTGCAGATGTAACTGCGGTTGCTGCAAAATCCAGTAACAACAATGCTGCACCGACAAGGGCAACGAACTTGGTCGATGTATTCAATCTGGGAAGGTTGAGTCCAATGTCTCAGAGTAGAGAGAATGGGTAGCAGACAGATATGTATAAGGAGCGCCACTTATAGGAAGGGCGGAACCCAGTTCTTCCATGATGGGACGCCAAAGAAAGAGGGACAGTGCTGCGATGAAAAGAGAAATTGGCGAGCTTGACAGAGACAAATCAGGATCTTTTTGATGTAAAGAAGAGCCCACGCACTATACTCCGGATATAGCGAACACGCTGGGTAGAGCATAGAACACGCCGCCGAGAATGTCGTTGGCTGCGAGTGCACTCGCTTCAAACAGACCCAGCACCTGCTGGCTGTGATAGTTACACCAAGTATCCTTTCCATGGGAAAGGTCATCTGGGGTGAGAATAACCTTCGAGATGGTTCCCCATCCGGCAAATTCGAAGTCATTGGTGAGGTTCAAGAATTGCGAGGGAACGGCCGTGAATTTTGGTTCGCCTCCTGAGCGAACGCGTTGACGGCGGAGAACGATAGCAAATTGGGATTCGTCGGACGTGGATAGTGAAGTGGAAGTAGAATCCGCACTAGCTAATGATTGCGTGAAAAGGCGTCGAGTCCCGAGTACAGGGACGACTTACCAGTGGGCGGGGGTGCACGCGCGGGGTGAGGGGGGTCGACGGTCTCTGTCATGGTCGGTCAGTAGTCTGAGGAAGGCGAGGCTGAGCGGCAGAGGACGATGAGACCTGCACGTTCCTCTGCAGGACTTGAAAGGATCTTTCATGCCCCAAATTGGATGCCACTGAATGAGAACGCGCACGACGCGACTTAGTGTTGCCGCCGAACCGAGCTCAACTCGAAGTAAGTTCACTTCGATTCGAATTCTACGTCAGTTCGGTCAGTTCGACAGTGTGAAGTAGAACGAAGTATATACCGAACTGTACCGAAGTGGTAGGTCATACCATAATGGGCTAAGATAGGGCAACTACGCGATTGGATGAACTATTTAGCGACTTCGTTCGAGTTCAGTTTGTTACACCTCGGTGAGTCGAAGTGTGGCCGAACTACCACTTCAATTCGACTTGGTCTGGTTCGCGGCAACACTAACGCGACTTGAAACGCGTCCCTTTCATTACATAATCGGGGTTATTTACATGGACACTACACCAGCAATCACGGCGTCGGATCCGTCCCAGGACCCGTATCCGTCACAACATAGTAACTGAAGAAAATAATCTTGAACGTGAGTGCCAGTGTCGCATGCAAGGCGGCAACCAGAACGATGAGAAGGCGCGTCGCTTTAGCATCCGCCTATGAATGCAAGTAAGTATGCTACGATTGCCCGGTGACAGGGACCGTGTACTAACGCTCGCCAGAATCGGGTACACATTGGCAACGAGAAAGTAGCCCGACAATCCAAATGCAATTCCTACAAGCACCCAGCGGACAATCCAGTTGGGTATCACGCACAGCATCTGGCAGTGCATGAGACATAAGACAATTCTTGTCAAAGAGCACAAGACTCACTGAGACCGGTATCCACACAAACAGGCCGTAACCCCACACCCCGAGGGCATCCACGATACCCCACTCACCCACACCCAAATAGCGCAAAACCAGCCAAAGTCCTATGGGCAGCCCAAACGCGTAGGCGTACACTATCGTCGTGGCCAGACCCAAAAGGGCAAAATCGTAATCGTACTCTGAGCCAGGAGCAGAGAGGTAACTAGCGACACTGGCAGCCAGAGAAGATGACATGAAAAGAGCGAGAATAAGAGTCGTTGGAACCCAGAATGTTCCGTACAGATCCACACCTCCTGAGAAGGTAGACAGATATGAAGATGACCAGGGGAGCAACGTGGTGTAGCAGCGTTGCAGTACGGTGATCGTATCAACGTCGAAATACGGTTGGTAGAACTCGACGGACCAGAAACCCGCGGGACTCTTCCTACTGGGCGCGTCCGTCGTGTAGCCTGGAAATGGTTGTCGACGATGCATGTTTCACACCTAAGTGGAGGCATACCTCGGCCAACGTTCCCGGTTGTGGGTTGGGCACCGCCCGCATTCGACCCAAGGAAAGCTGTAGCCGAATGAGATAGTACACATAAACTACGAAAAGTGCACGTACATTTGAACTCAAGCCCATCCGGTCCTTCTTCAAGACGCTGGGTAGCCACGATAAATCGTATCGGCACCTGGATTGGCTGATAACACTCGAACGAAAATACGCACTTCATCTGCATCGACTGCCACGTACGCCATGTCACAGTCGTCGAAAGGGAAACAGGAATGTCCCTCGTGTTGCCTTACTTACAGTCTACTGGGACCAAATTTACATCGGAGCCGTGGGAAGGACCCCTGCCACCGGATACTTACATACACAATCCCCATTCCATGCTCAACATGGCAGAGAGAAGGCCAAAAACCAACAGCCTGTGAAGATTGGTATTCGCTAATCATACTTCATAAAGGTATCGTGGTGTGTAACTTCGAAGGACGTAACAACGTAAATCAAGTAAGTTGCAGTCTCCACGTCGGGGAAGAGACCAAAATCATGACATCGAAGAGCACTACTAAACCAGTACCATCTCTGCAGGTCTTCAAGCATGCGCACCTTCCCGTTCGGTCTCTCCTGCCCACTTGGACTCATCTGTGTGCCACTCCACTGATAGAATCGACCGATTGAAGGCGAGCAGGGTCAATCCGTACGGTTCCCGGACACGCGACTCCCATTGGTCGGGCAAGCGTTCATCCAGTAGCACTGAACGCAAGTCGTCCACTCGACCTCCGAAGATGCTTAACAAAATAGATGCACTTGAGAATCTTGGGTTAGCCTCTAAACACGACGTGGTAGGGGGGTCCACCACTCACTTGCCACCCCCGAAAATTTTGTGGCCAAGGCCGAGCGAATATTGCGGGTTGTTTGCCTTGGACTCTGCACGACGTTTGCTTAGCATCCTTGACACATCTTTAATGGTCAAAAGGCTCCCGTCATTGCCTGTAGCAGAAGAGAGTAGTTCCTCGATGTACGGGGCGTGTTTTTCGCCCTGGTTTGGTTGGAATACAGTATCCAGTCCTAATGGTGTTATAGTACGGCTATAAGACACTGATCGACAGGGTAGTGGTAACTTGACTAACGAGTCAGCGATGCATCGTGTTCGATGCCATTATGGAGGTTGAGTTCTTCGAGATCGAATGTATCCTTGCTGTAGCTCTTGTTCAACATAAAGGCGGCGTAATGGAGTACGAAGGAGCAGAGAGACGGCGAAAAGTTGTACGTCGGATTAATTTTCTCTGTGAGTTCAGTAAACTTGATCCCTCGGCCGCTTCGAGCGATGATTCCTAGTAGCAAGTTGAACAAGGGGAGACGACATATCAAGCCCTCGCTCACCATGGTTGGCCATAGCATTCAATCCAGGGCAGGGGCAACGGCTGTCCCCCTCCTTTGGTGCCCTGTACTCTGGCCAATAGCCGCCATAGCCTGGATGCCCTTCCGGAGTGACCCTGCCAGCCGGGCGTTTGAACCGTACGAGGTTTCCAACGGAGAGTACGACGTCCCAAACCATAATACTCGAGTACAAGAAAATCTTGTAAATCGCAACGGTTACAGAGTTCATCTCGCCGACAAGCTAGCCCCGCGCGAGGAATGCTCGAGCTTTGGAAGAGTGAACCGCGCGCTGAGTCGTTTAGGGCGGACGAAAGCTACAAGACGCCTTCATGCTCATATAAAGCACTCGGGAAGCGAACAAGTGTTGAACCTGTGACAAAGATCTTGGGTGGTCATTGAATTGTGGAGCAGGATCTTTTCCCCGAGTCCTGACATGGTCAAAAAAAATTGAGCGCCGACCCAGATGAGATAGCAAACTAGGGTCCGGAAACTGGAGCATTTGGAAAGCGAACAAGGCTAATGCATTATGATGAGCCTTGCTCGCTTTCCAGCCACTTGCCTCGAGTGTGAGACAACATCCTAGTAAATGAGTAGCGGAACTGTGCAATGATTCCAACATATGAAGATGTCCATACTTGTGCAGCATCACAGGTGTGACAAGTCAATGATGTGGTTATCAACACCTTGAGATGACAGTCAGTCTAGCTGGTGGTTAGTACTGGTTAGTTAGGAGTGGATAGGAGAAGTTCATACCAACAGTGACTGACCAAGAATGCAGTACAGCACCAAAACAGTCATTACAGTACCAGCTGTAGCAGCCCATGGCACAACATAGCAAATTATCACGAATCTTTGAATCTGGTCACTTGCCGTACAGTAGTATATACTTTACATCCCACTCTAACGGCCCAAAGGGCACCACGTCTTAGTTGCGGCCTTACCACCTCCTACAAGCTGCTACAACTCACAACAAACTGCCGACTCGCCATCGAATTGCTACAAACTGATACCTCGGTTAACCGTTTACTGATACGTTCTCCACTTCGACGAGGAAGAGTAGATATGAAATCGTGACAATCGAAGAGTACTAAACTTGTACCGACCCACAAATCTTCAAGCATGCGCACCTTCCCGTTCGGTCTTTCCCGCCCACTTGGACTCATCAATACCCCACTCCACTGGTAGGACCGTCCGATTGAAGGCGAGCAGGGTCAATCCGTACGGTTCACGGACACGCGACTCCCATTGGTCGGGCAAGCGTTCATCCAGTAGCACTGAACGCATATCGTCCACTCGACCTCCAAAGATCCTTAACAAAGTAGAAGAACTTGGAAAATTTGGGTTAGTCTCCAAACATGATGTAGCGTGGCGTCCAATAACTCACTTGGCACTCCCGAAGATTTTGTGGAAATAACTGAGCGAATATTGAGGGTTGTTTGCCTTGGATTCCGCACGACGTTTGCTCAGGATCCTTGACATGTCTTTGATGGTCAAGAGACTCCCGTCATTGCCTGTAGCAGAGGAGAGTAGTTCCTCGATGTACGGAACATGTTTTTCGCCTTGTTTTGGTTGGAATGCGGAATCCAGTCCTAATGGTGTTACGGTACGGCCATCAGACACTGATCATCGGGATAGTGGTAACTTGACTAACGAGTCAGTGAGGCATCGTGTTCGATACCATTTTGGCTATGGAGATCGAGCTCTTCGAGATCGAATGTATCCTTGCTGTAGCTCTTGTTCAACATGAAGGCAGCGAAATGAGGTACGAAGGAGCAGAAAGACGGTGAAAAGTTGTACGTCGGACGAATTTTTTCTGTGAGTTCGGTGAACTTGATCCCTCGGCCACTTCGAGCGATAATTCCTGATAGGAAGTTGAATAAAGGGAGACAACATATCAAACGTTCACTCACCATGGTTGGCCATAGCGTTTAATGCTGGGCAGGAGCAGCGGCTGTCCCCCTCTTGCGCTGCCCTGTACTCCGGCCAGTAGCCGCCATAACCTGGATGCCCTTCCGGAGTGACCTTGCCAACGGGGCGTTTGAACCGTACGAGATTTCCGACGGAAAGTACGACATCCCAAACGAAAATACCCGAGTACAAGAAAATCTTGTAAATCGCAATGGTTACAGAGTTCATCTCGCGGACGATGGAGTATGCGTTAGCTTGGGAAGAGTGAACTGCTCGCCGGCTCCTTTAGGGTGGGCGGAAGCCGCAGGACGCAAACCATGCTCAGATAAAGCATTTGGGAAGCGAACAAGTGCTGAACCTGTGACAGACACGAGGTGAACAGCTGTGGAGCGGAATCTTTTATTTGAACCCTGACTTAAGCGCCAATAATTAGCATCCGTCATTTGATATGCACCGTGGGATAACGCATCATAAGGGCACAACAAACCAGGGGTCTTGAGACTGTAAGAAAGGCAAACATCAACTCAACGTTGTCTCTTCGTACTCACGCGAAAAGATCAGTCATCATCGATTGAGTATGAATATTGCACTCTGCAGATTACAGCTACTATTATGAAGAAAAAGAATGTAAAACGCACACAGGACCGGAAACAAAACGACATCTGCATCATGAAGTAACGTGTATCTTGACCAGCTTGTCCTCCAGATATCTATCCGAAGTAAAGTCCGAGGGCTTCGATACCTCCCAAACGCCATCGGAAACCTGGTTTCTGAGAATGACTTCGATACCTTTCAACGTCCCGTCGAGAGGGACGGCGTGGTCGCCGACCTCCTTCGCGTTGACGGGGCTGAGATAGCTGATCGGCACTTGCACGTTCGTACCGACACGACTGGGGTCAAGATAGTTTAGCGTGACGAGTGTATCGCTCGCAGACTGGAAGACGGCCGTCACATAGCCTTGAACTCCATCCAGTTCCCCCCCACGCCAAGCACCCAGTGTACCAGTTATCTCCATGATAACGTTTTTATTTTGGATAGCTGGATCAAGGAGCCACATAGGCGCTAGAAAAAAGTTCGTCAACACCGCAGCCTGACAAGTCACCGGAAAGTAAATACATGTGTCGTCATCGTCTGCGCCTAGTGCAGCCGGTGTTGGAGCAGAATGCGCGCCAACACTCGGACGCTCTAGGCCCCCAATACCAGTTGGCATTGGGGTTGGTGCACTGTTCCAAACGCCCGGAGTCTGGGCGGGCAAGAAACCTGGCGTTGGGGCTGCAGCAGGCGTGGGTGCCGTCTACAAGAATCAAGGTCAGGAAGTCAAGGGACTATCATCGCAATGCACATACCCAAGATTCGGCGTCCGCAGGCCGAGCGGGTGATGCATTGCCCCACCCAGCGTTCCCGGTGTCCCACCCGCCACCTCCCCATCCAGGACGTGGAGTTCTGCTGCCATCATTGGCACTCCAAGCGGATCCACTGTCATTTGAGGTGTATGGATTTGGTGTTCGCGACGAGGCGTTCCATGCCGGTGTCTTCCCACCATCTGCGTATGGATTCGGAGTACGAGACGAGGCATTCCACGCTGGCGTTTTACCACCATCACTAGCATATGGATTTGGCGTTCTCGAACCAGCGTTCCAAGCCGGTGTCTTTCCATCGCCGGTTGCATACGGATTAGGCGTACGTCCACCACCCCAACCAGGTGTACGGCCACCGCTTGCTTGAGCATATGGATTAGGCGTGCGAGCAGGAGGCCTTGATTGCGCTTGAGTGCCCCAGTTCGGGTTGTACGGTTTGTCGAGCGGCATCAGCGTGCCATTGGGTCTTACAGTAATGAGTAAGCCGTTCACAAGAAAATGGTCGACTCACAGCTTTCGGTACAACTTTTTCTTGTCGATCGTAACGATTTTGTTCCCAGTGTGCAACTCCACGCGAGCAAAGGGTCCGTTGGTATCTCTGATTATACCGATGTATCCCTTCTGAGGACCCTGGATAATAGCTACCGTAGCCCCAATGTCTCGATCTCTGGGGCCGCGCGTCATGGCAGAGCCAACCATGCCTCCGGTAGTAGCACCACCAGCCACGTGTGGATTCATCTTGGTAAGGTCGGTGCCGGGCTTCAAGACATTCCCTTTTGGTGCTAGCGAAGCCAGCGAGCGGCAACGAGTCACAAAAACACCTCCATTTTCGGGCACATCACGGTTGTGAAGGAATGCGAAGAAAGATTGGTGGATGTGGAGCACTCGTCCTTTCCGATTCTAAATGTGACATTAGCTCCTAATACTACCGCGTGGGCTTCGGGGACAAACCTCTCCTTCGATTTCGCGAACGTTGTCATTAACCCGAAGCTCGTGTCCCTCCGAATCGGTGGCGATGGCCCGGAGAGAATCTCGTCGCATCGATATTTGGTGGGGCTGTACAAGTCGAACCTGGCCATTCTGGTCAAGAACTCGGAAGGAATCACGCTCTGTTTTGAAGATGACGCCAACTGTTTGTAGGCTAGAAGATACATTGCGTGAGCCACCAGTCTGCGTACCACCTCTGTACTCACTCAAGTTGTACGAGGTCGTGCAGTTCGTAGTTGCCGACGATATTGGTACCAGTCCCGACCTCAGCAGCTTCTCGGAGGTCTTTTGAGAAGACAGATACCTGTAGTCGTTTTGAGAAAAGATTTAAAAAAGGTAGTGGTTAACCACCAACCTCCTGCATGGTCATATCCGACACGAAGGTGACCACATTATCTGAAACGGAAACCACTAGACCGGTTTCATCTGCGTTCTGTCCCGTCATGACTTTGACGTGGTCTCCGGGCTTGAATCGTTTCCGAACGCTACGAGCTGGAACGTCCACCTTCTGACCATCGATGTCAACGCCAACAGCCGTGATAGTGACTACATCCTGGTTGATCGAATCAACGACACCATGTACACCGGACTGCTCCCCTTCAAAAACTTCCACGTGGTCTCCCGGTTGAAGCACCGCAATGGCCGCTTTTCGCGAGGCTTCTGCGATGATGGAGAGGTCAATAGAGGTTTCGGCCTCGGCACCATCTTGTCCACGAGTAAATCGTGTGATCTCGTCCAGAGTCGGATTCACGTTTTCCAGCTGCAGTGCAGTCAACTTGAAGTCCTTTTCGATAAAGCCGTCCTTATAAGTATCATTCTGGAAGACATAGACCTGATTCCGTTTTGAAACCTGCTTCCGGCCATATACCTTGACAACTTCCTCGTAGTTGAAAAATCGTTGTGGAGGCCGTAAGTTTGAAGTCCCCGTGGCCGCCTTTTTGCGTTTCCGACCGTCTACGCTAGCGTCGTCTCTGGGGTTCAAGTCTATGCGCGGGATGAACTTGAGTCCGACGTCCTCGCCATTTTCAGTAATGTCCATGACTTGTGCCAGATCACCCTGATACTTTCCGCGTTTTATCCGTACCCAACTGCCAGGAGTGACGGTCAAGTCTTGCTTCTTGATTTGCAACAAGCTGGCCATTTCCTCGATGGGGACTAGAAGGATGCCTCTGCTGGGATAGATGCCTACGAGACCTTTACAGGCCTGGTTAACCTGCTGAGCGCTCCTAGCCTCGACGTAAATCATGCCGGGTAAAGAGTCTCGTTGGAAGGCAGACAGGATTTGCAGAGGTTGGGCGGTATACTCGAGGTCAATTGCCTTGCGCATAAGACTGAAAACGATGTCCTTTTCACGACCCGGCTATGGAAAGGACCATTTGTCAGAACCTACAGGTCAGCAACACTGCGACAGTCTTACTTTGACGCGTATTTGCCACAGACTAGCGTCGTGGACGGAGGGCATGAGCAGTCGTTGGGGAACTTCGTTCATGTCCCCTGTGTACCGCACCGTCGCACGTCCGTAGCGCTCGTGGAGGTTCTGGGCGATCTGCGCGAGATCGTAATCATTAAGTTCGCGTTCCCGCCTGTCAAGGCGTGCGTTGACGGCGGCCCTCCTATTTATGTCGTAGTCGTCGGCGCCCGTGTCCGCGATGAACTCGTCTGCAAAGTAAGATCAGTTGGAGAGATAGGGAAAAATGCATTAATGATATACGTACCTCCACCTGCTTCGTCTTCTTCCTCGTCTTCTTCCTCTTCAGTATCCACCTCAGCTTCCACATCGATAAAAGGGTTGACTGCGTGGCGCTTGTGCCGACGCTACGAGGTATGACATTTGTAACACGAAGTGAGGAGGGAGAACAAATTGCTTACCTTGACACGCTTTCTACGATGCCCAGGCTCTGCATCGTCCTCGTCGTCCTCGTCGTCCTCCTCTTCTTCCTCTTCTTCGTCTTCCTCATCGAGTGGGTCGTATATCGACCCTCTCGGTTTCGGTTGTTGTTCTCGTTCAGTTACTTCCTCCATCCGTTCGTCATCTTCGGGTCGAACAGATTCCTGCCCGTTTGCCGAGTACTCTTCCTGTAAAGCTAACATGGACGGTTGTTTGGAGGGGGAGAACTATGGGACGACTGTTACCTATCCAGTGCTTAGTCATCACACCCGATCTCTACACCTGCCCCGCTGAATACGCAACCCATCTACTTGGTTTCCAACATGACAAAACACAGTAAGAATAATACCGCGTCTTCCGTCTTCTCGTACGCAGAGAAACAGAAAACAGAGTATGGCACGAGACGAGTGTGTACTTTTCCCGCTTCAATGGGCTCAGATGCTAAGCGCGTACACTAGCAACGACTGGGCAACGAATCGATGCGAAATTTTGATGCTTGTTCTCTCTGCTTACAGAGAGCGAGGGATCCTGTGGCTTGTGATCAAGGTCACTTGTTCTGCAAGGAGTGTGTTTACACCGACCTTTGTCCGTATCATACATCTGTCTGAGAAGCATTGAACTAACAATGGCTCCTAGTGACTCAGAAGAAGGACATGAAGAGACAGAAAGATCGCTTAGAAAAGCTTAAGAAAGAGGCAGACGAGGAGAGGGAGCAGGCATTGGAGGCTGCGAGAGAACGCGTGTTAAGGGATTTTGAACAGGGGCAGCTCACTTTGTCTTCCAATGCGACGAATCCAGCAACGACCTCCGAACCCAATGCGAAGGAAGGTGTGTTTGTTCGTCTGCATCTCGCTGTAGGTGATATAACCCCCGGTAGTCCGACCAGGGAAGCGAAAACTAGATTTTGACTCCACTACCGTTCAGACACTCATGAGAGAGGCAGAGGAAGCGGCGCTCAGACAGATCGAGAGGGAACAAGCAGAGGCCCTTCGTGCGAAACTCCCTGACTTTTGGCTTCCATCACTCACGCCCACCTACACGTCAAAGGGACCACCATCGTCACTAAGGGATGTCAAAGTGCAAACGATGTGCCGGGGAGGAGATCCACCGCATCCTGTCAGGTATGTTTACCTTCCCATTCACGCGTTCGTACCCAAATTTATGCGCATCGAAGCTTAAAGTCACTTACTCCCGTCCAATTTTCATTTGTCGGAGCATCAAACTCTCGTTCAACGGAGTCGACTCCTGCAAGCCACAAAGGAGATATAGACGATAAACAGAATGCGATATGCCCTTCCTGCAAAAGCAACCTTTCCAACAACAAGGTCACATTTCGTATGTATTTGCTTTGTGTCCGTGAACACTAC
Source organism: Pisolithus albus (assembly GCA_024613165.1). Classification (NCBI taxonomy): domain Eukaryota; kingdom Fungi; phylum Basidiomycota; class Agaricomycetes; order Boletales; family Pisolithaceae; genus Pisolithus; species Pisolithus albus. The sequence continues at coordinate 25,714 of JANFAB010000103.1, forward strand.
TTGACGCGTACGGACAGTAATGAAACAATGCTCTCATGTCGTGTGCAAAGTTTGCACAGATTCACTGGTGCGGCCTGCCAAGCAGTGCATAGTTTGTGACAAAGGTTTGGATTCCCAGGATATCATAGAATTAAAGAGAGAAGGTGGGTAGTCGCAATCAACCCTTGCAATGCTCCTTCTTGACCTTGGTAATGTCATAGGGACTGGTTTCGCTGGGGGTGGGCTCGCCGAAACAACCAAAAGGGGCGTTGCTTTTCAAGGTTAACGTCCAAATAAAATGTGAACGAGCTTGCCTTCAATTCAATTTTCGCGATTTCCTGCCCTTATTTTTCTCAGTCTCCACTGTAAACCATTTGCTGCGTGCTGATCACCGAGATTTATTGGGACGGGTGCCAGGAGGCACATTCGGTGTAAGTGAGTCTTGGTCTTTAGAACGTGACTTTCATTCCACCTCTTGCGAAATAGTGCATATTGCGACTGCGATCAGACCCACCACCTGACGACCTTACGCGGAGGTTCTGGAAGTCTGTACGAGTACGTGGCATTTCAAGGCGTGACACTATCCAGTGGGTTCGAGCCTCTTATAGAAGTTTCGAGTCAACTCCCAGCTGCGAACAATATACATCCGTGGCACTTGCATTCTTGAGACCTCACTGCTCGATTACCTTTTGGAGGACAAGGACGGTGGAACGTTGAAAGTGTCTTTGACAATCTACACACTTCGGCCCGAATATTCCACCAAAGATGGTTGCTTTGTTTGTAGTCGCATCTGACAACGAGTGGCACAACCGGGGAAGTCCATAAGGGTGGCTGATACTTGCGCTTTGGCAGGGGTATGCCTTTGTCCCGAAGCTACTCCGCAAGGCTTGACACGCGGAAGCGTCAAATGGATTTGCGACGGTTTCGACACCCGGTGTTTAAGGATATACGCTTAGGCCCGGTTGCTCATCTCGCCATTCCACCCTTTGTCTCGTGCCAAAGCACCATTCTTAGTGGCATTCGTCCACTCACAATTTCTGGCGCATATAAGTTATGGCCGACTTCTCTGGCATCAACATAAGCCCCACTGTACCCCGTTTCGTCGCTAACATCCCCCCTCATGCTAACCCCCCTCTCAGTCACCGTCACCACAGAACGTTACTTGCGGGAAAATTTCCAGCACTACCTTCTCGCTAATGATCTACAGGTCAGAGCGAAGAAGATGATGGCTTGCTTTAAAGGGAATTTCCTCCCACAACCCACGGACGACCTGAGTTCCGCTTGGAACGAGCTTCCTAATGACATGGTCTACGACTTACCCGTGTCGTTTAAAGTTCACAAGATGTCTCTCCGCGCACCGCCTCCCACGCCTACTGATGCTTATTTCTCTGCGGGCGAAGGTTCCACCGCCTGTGGCTCATCGTCCGTCGCCCCCGCTGACGACAAGGAGTCACCATTTGTATATGAAACGGACTCTCCGACTCCTGACGTTGTGGCATTCAAAGTCATTGACCTAGGAGCCTCTAATCCGCATTATCTTCCACTCGAGGATAGCGATGACATATGTCACAGTGGTACTAACGACAGGCTGTGTGGCGGACTAACCACGAGTGCTCTGGCAGAATCCCCATTGCAAGGTGCCGAAACGACACCGTCTATATCAGACTCTGACAGCGCTTCAACGAGTTCCGAGAGCCTGCCCATGCCGTTTCCGGAATTTAGAGAGATAGTAGACAGGAGTGTCGCGCAAATTTGCTCGAGGAGCATTCAGCCGTTCGTCGATTCGTTGCTGATCAGTGGGGTAGAAACCATCCAGTCAGCGTCCCTTGTCTCTGAGATTGCCCGTGCTGTCATTCAACAGATCTCAAATACATCATACATGGAGGCAAAGGAACTGACCAAGGCCATTCGCATTGGAGCTTTGGAGATGTTTCAACGCCATTGGAAACCCGTGCGTATTTCGGACACTTTCACCTTTCCAGAATCCAACGCCGACCACCCGCAGGAGGGGGACTGGTATAAAGTCTCATCGACATCGATAGAGTGCTCACTTTCGACTGGGCAAGGTCTTAACAAGGCTGGATTGATGGGCTCGTTGTTCAATGTACAAGTCGCGACGGTTGAAGACATTTTCTCATGCTTATTCCTTCTACTGGAAGGCGAGAAGCATTTTGACCGTCTTTGTGCTATGCATGCACTCCTTGTGCAAGCCAACGATCAACTATGCAAAGGCCATAACCTTCGGAACTTGGCGAGATTTATGAATTCGTTAAATGTCAGAGATCCTGTGTCAGGCCGTTTCGCCTGGGCACCTACACCGCATGCCCGCGCTATGCTTGAGGTTTGTTCTGCGTTTGGTTGATTGTATCACACGAATTTAGCGTTTCCTTCACCGTAGGACATATTTGACGCCATTGCAGGGTGGAAGTGTATCCAAGCTATCCAGAGCCAACAGTACGAAGCAAGGGCGATGAATCGCTTGATACCCCCGCACACTGTGGGTCCAAGGTGACATCTGAAGTTAATCCGATCTTTCGATCCACAATATACCACCGTCACGTTCGAACGGCAATTGTGCAACAGACTGCGCTTATGGACTACTAGTGCTATATTTATTTTTTGACAGTTGTGCACACTTCCATCGTTGTCGCTCACTATGCAATAGCTGTATAGCGATTGAAGTAATTGTACATACGAGAAGTCGCTACGTGAACGATATTAGTGCACCAGCCTCCATACACCCTTCACCGTAACATCCATCCTACGCCCATTCCAATACAAAAACTACCCACCACAGCTATCCGAACCCGACAATCTGAAATTGATTCCATGAAAGTTGAGATGCTGCTCATTATCCGAGCCTTTGCAGGCTTGAGGAGTGAGAAAGAGAATGCAATCAACGAAGAAAAGTGCAATGGATCGACGATTGATGGGGCTGGTCGGTGGATCGTATTCGCTGGCCTATTCGTAACAGTATTCTCGCGTGACCGAGTTGCAACATCATGGGACAGACGCGATTCCCATTCTGCTTCCCACTTCGCCTTGTCCCACGAAGGCGCCTTTTCCAAGAGGCGGTGAGCGATCTCACGGTTGGATATGTGGATGCTTTCAACTGCACGCTCGATTTCCCTCCAGTGTAGAAAGCGCTCCGCTGCTTCGTATCGCAATGATAAGAGTGTTTCTGGAGAACGGAAAAGGCCATTTCGGAGAGCGCTTGCGGATGAAGGACTGAAGGAAGACATGTGAGGGCGAGGTGGGAATCGTGTTTGATCAAGGCCATAGCGAAATATGATGACCGGGGTGTGAGTAGCAAGCGCATCTATAAGACTATTCTCATTCTCAGACTGGGCTGTCCATTCTTGTCAATAAAGCTCCGATTGGGGACGATCCTCTTGATGGAGTACTCACTTGACTTTGATAAGATTATGCAAGCAGTGTATATTGGTGCGAGGGGGGATGCAATGAGGCTGATGAGTGTATCAGATGGCTGACAATTTGGGTCGATGATCTCGAGCAATGAGTAAAACGGAGAATGTATAATCGGTAGTATGGCCGAGACCTGCATGGATGAGTCCACGTCGCCACCGATATTAGACGAAACATACACGAGAGACTTTTCTGGTCACAATCTCCACATTCCTAGAAGGCTCGAACTTCTCCAAGCCGTGTGGGTCTCGGTGTTCGACCCAGTCAGTGGATGCCCGAAGGACAGATCCCTCGTCGGTCTCCTCCCATATGCCTGGGTCAACCACGTCTTCATTGTCGTCGAGCAGTAGGCTGGACACGAGGTCATGATCGTCTGCGCCCTCTCCAGTTATGAGAAGTCGGATACCACCTAGCGTCCTGCCATACTGCGTTGGCTGTGGGAGAGCAGCGGGTAGCGTTAAGGACGGAATAATAAGCCCCTGTGTTGAGTCTCTAGCATGGTCAGAATGAGGAAGCGAATGCGGTGGGCTCGCGGCTGCGGAGGAGAAAAAGAACGAGGACCCGATGGATGGCAGGGACGAAATTGAATCTGGCGGACTGTCCGTTGGCGATGGCAGGTAGCTTGAACGCGGTGAAGGGGGCCCTGATGTTGCAGCTGCTAGTGGGCCCACGGCAGTATTGTTACCATCATACTCTCGTTGTGAACTCGAAGCTCGTAATGTGGACGTGCTGGTCAAGGTCTCGCTGAAATCCATCGCTAAAGTGGACCCACCGTCGACGTGGGGTACAGACTACCAGAGAGCACACGCAAACACGACGCCATACCACACGTGTTTGGTCGGAGTGCGTCACTGCTGCCACTTGCAGCATAATCAGCGACTTTAATTTCTCTTGCACACTTGCGACGGATCGTTGGTTCTCGAACTAACTGGGTCACCAAAGGTGCGGAGCCCAGAGGTTCTCTGAAAGCTTATGCGTGACCCGCTTGTCTTGGGCAGGTCGATGTCTGGTTCCATGGGTACATCGGAGTATATTTAGGTGAGTGTCCCGAACATTCACTGGTCGATCAAGTCACTGAACGCATGTACTCCCATTAAGTAGCCGTCATGCGAGCTCCTACCAAGCCGTGCGGAATGTTCCAGGACGCGCAAGCAGCCATGGTCTGGGTGAACGTCCTACCCTACCTCCCGTGATGGCCCGAGCATCGTCGGCGTTCTGTATCAGTTCTCGAAACATCAGACGCGGGCGTAAGTCTGTGAGTTAAGCTAAAGTCGCTGCCGGACTCAGATTAGGGGACTCTGCCCGCAACTTGCTTGTAAACCCCCCCGGGTATCTTGCCAGCACTTCATCCAGTAAAGCCCGATCGTTCACGTTGACTTTCCCTTGCGCTAGACGTTCTATTGCATCTCCGTTCGTAGCCAGAACCATCTGTCCCATGTCTGCTGAACAATTCTGGAGCGCTCACACTCGGCGAGACTAGCTTGAGGAAATCCACGACATACTTCAGTGGTTAATACCAAGAGCCAGAACTTCGGACGTTGCCACCTCTGCCGCGAGGTCGTGGCGGTCTTCGTTTCTTCGCGGTCAAACACTATCGTCGTCGACCCTACTTGTGTACCAGCATCTCTATGGACATGATGGCAGACCTACACCTTCGGGGTTCTGGTCACAAAGAATGCATCATCGATGTTTGGTGCGCCCGACGCCCCCTTCCGTAAGTAGGGTGTGGTGTTCACTTCCGCGCTGTACTCAGGTCAGGACCTAGGTCTTTGGACGGAGATTTCGTGGCGTGTCTCTGCGCCTCTTTCCCAGGTATGCAAGTAGCGGAATCTTATCCCGCAAGCAGGGAGACACTGCATACAAGTCATAGCCTAGCGCTCGTGTATTGTAATACATGAAGTACAACACTGCAATGATCATGTGAGCGAGGGCAACTAGTCCCTTCAAGTACAAACAAGCCCTCGTCTAGATACGGCCAAACTTGTCCAGGGGCGGACGCCCAAAGGAGGGCTGAGTAGCAAGATACGATTAGTTCGGCTTCACCAATCTAACTTCATGAAAAAGACATACGATCGGAGACGGCTTATTCTTCAAGATCTCTTCGATTTTATCCAGGATTTCGGGAGTAAGCTTGGGAATGACATCCAACGCTTTCAAGTTTTCGACCACCTGCTCTGGCTTGGAGGCACCAAGAATAACAGTACCAGTATTCGGGTTTCGAGCCACCCAAGCTAACGCCAGGTGAACTACACTGCAGCCAAGTTCTGGCAATTCAGAAACGTCAAACTTTCACAGGAAGTACCCTTTCCTCCAATCAGGGCGCACCTGTCTCAGCCAACTTGGTGAGCTCCTTAATCTTCCTGATCTTTTCCAGACCTTGCTCTCCATCGAGGCTCTTGATGGTTTCTCTGAAGAAGTCTGAGTGGGCGGCGAGTCGAGATTCTTCTGGGATGCCATTGTTGTACTAGAAACAAAAGGTGCAGGTCAACTTGGGAAAGTAGTGTGGTGGAGTAAAGTACCTTCCCGGTGAGCAAGCCACTAGCCAGTGCCGACCACACCGTGGTGCTAATGCCGTACTTTTTGTAGAGTGGGGCGTACTCTTTTTCGGGGCGCTCGCGGTGCAGCATACTGAATGTAGTGTACTCATAGAAAATGTATCGCACTAATGAAGCAACCTAGACGACGTACTTGTGCTGGCATTGTTCGGCGATTGGAGCCATGAGATTGAGCTTGTCCGCAACGTCTGCAAAACGGTCAATATCATTCCACTGCATATCAGACAAGACTGACGATAAGCTTCCTCTATGTCCCGAGCAGACCATTCAGACGTCGCCCAGTAAAAAGCCTACCAAGTGGGATGAGACACCCCCAGATATAAAGCACAGGTACACTACCCAGCCATTTTCAATTACGTAGTTGAAAGCACGGACAACTTCTTCCATGGGCGCTGTCGAATCAGGTTAGTGGCCATTCCGACAACCTATTGCGCTGACGGACTGGAATAATCTGGTCGGTGCGCAAATATCACATCGACATAATCAAGTCCTAGACGTGCAAGGGACGCTTGTGTACCCTCAATGATACTACAGAACTGTGAAGGTCATACGAGCATCAGACACGACAAATTACCACTGACTGCTTCCTTGATAAACCGGTGTCATTGGGACCTGACCGAGTACCAAAGAACAGTTTGGTGGTGATGACTAGATCACTCCGGCGAAACCCAAGTTCTCTGATCACACGACCCCTGAAAAGAAGTCAGCTGCAGCGTTCGCGTCAGAGAAAGGAGACCCAGACGGACATTTCTATCTCTGAGCGACCTTTGGCATAACCCTCCGCGGTATCGAACATGTTGATTCCGTTCTCGAAAGCAACTTTGATAATCTCCTATAGACATTGAATTTGGTAGCATCACATCAAACTGGTCGATTCCTGGAAGGACCGCTCACTTTAACAGGGTCCCCAACAACCGTCTCCCCCAGAGTCAACCCTGTCATTCAAATCGTTCGACGAGTACCAGATGAAATTGGCATGGTGGACTCACATCCACCTAGGGAGAACAGCGGTACCCGTAGACCACTGGGTCCCAAACAGCGGAAAGGCATATTCTTGGCATCAAAGGTAAGCTGTGCATCGGACATGACGGAAGAACAACGCGAAGAAATCTGAAGATCGGTTGCGTATGGTAGTGATGGCTGTTTATTCGGTAATCGTGGATACAACACTGTGGAGTCGCTGACGACATTTGTTGAAGGTTCCCATGACGTTTCGCATTCCTCAGACATACACCGGCACTGATTTCACCATTGTCGTGCATTTTCATCTTCACCTTTAAAATCTTTCTTGAGAACCAGGCCCGTTTTTATTCCGGCTGAAGGTGCCCACTGATCTCACATACATATTGTCATGTCAATTCACAGATGAACAGGTTAAGGTATGTACATTTGGGAGATCTGGCCAGTCAAAGATAGAGGTCCTCATCATGTCGTCGAACGTCCGCGTCAACCCGTCGTCGGACAACAATGACGTAAAACTAATGTCTGGCGTTGGCCCCACATCGAGAAACCACCTCGGTGCGGGCGAATGTGGGGCAAGGCCTCGAATCTTCGCCCCCGTCGCTACGCTGCGCGAGGGACTACTATTTTGCGTACATACAAACGGTACGAAGTTCGTCCATACCGCACACTATCATGTCTGGGCGATGATCATCGTCTATAAACAGTAGTAACACCTCGTTGGCCTACCAAGCATGCCACGAGAGCGACATGCAGAAGATGCAGCTCCAATTGCCCTCATCACACTTTGGAACCGTGTCCATTCTATAGCTTTCTTCTCAAATCGACACTGTATACCCTTCCCGGAAGAAAATGCAATTTCGACGAACAAATCTTCACCATCCCGGAGCGCAGTCCGTGAAACTTAAGATACAGGCTACGATGGGCACATCTCCACGGTGTCCTGTTAAAAGCTGAGTAGGACTATGGTTGGGTTTTCACGAAAGAAGATACAGATGCCGCACTAGCAAAGATAGGACGACCCTCGATCGCTGCCGGACTCGATTCGTAACTTGCTCTTACAGAAGTGGACGGACAGGGTACTCAGAATCTCATAGAGTTAACCTCACGGTGAGGGGAAGGGAGCTTCAACTCAACTTAAACTTGATTGCGTCGGCAACATTCTACACTCTTGCTGGTATGTGTAAAACTTGGGATATATACCGCCTGTCTCCGACTTTGAATTCTCTCAGGAGGACACTGTCTTCATCCCGTTTCCGTGAAATCGGCACTAGGAAAAATTGTCTGATCGACACTTTCAGCACCTACAGCCGTGAGGATTTCAAGAGCCTCTCCACATGCGTTCGTCTTCTTTCATCAGTTTCCGAGCCCACTTACCAGTGGAAAGCGTCTTCATTCAGCGATTTTCCATATGGCAAGTCCGCTATCCGCCACACTTCAATGCACGGAGCCTATTGTATCATGCGTGGAGGGTATAGAATTACTAGCGAAGTTGAGTTTCGGACCTTGTGCTGTCAGTAAAACCCCGACCTCTACCGCACGAGAGCAGCCCAACAGTGGAGTGGGTGCCCACCTTTTTTCGGAAAAACAGTGGATACATGCATCTGGACACTCAAAGAGCGGTAGTGGAGAGAGGGTTCCACTCCTCCTCCTCCCCCCACCAAAAAAAAAAAAAAAAAAAAAAAAAATCGGGAGCTCGCCCCGCAAACAAGCCTCTCTGGTATGTTATTCTTAACGCTGGAGATTGAGCCGACGGCGACAGTGGTATCGCAGGTCAATACGGAGCCCAAGACGGCAGCATGCGACTCTTGTTTACTCAGCAGCAGCGTAACCTTGCAAACGAGTAATCACTCACCCGAGGTAGTCTTCATTCGTAGCCACGTAGGAATTGGGGGCTACAGGAACATCACGAAACAGGAATCGACGTGCAAAATCTTTCCCACCTTGCTTGTATTCAGTAATATTGCCCTCGAGAACCAACGGAATGCCATGTGACTGTACAGCGACCCGCGACAGCCTTTGGGCAGCAGCCTCTAATAATGCATTTAGGTTCGTCTGGATGACTGCATGCAAAGCACTGCACCCTTAATCACGCGTGTTTCTTCAAAGGCCAAGGTCCAGCCACCAGGGTTAACACTTAAAGTATGCTATCGATCCACCAACCTGTGTTCACCGGCGTTCCAAGGCTGTCGTGCTGCCTATGCGACTGACTTCAAGTGTTTCCCTTCCAGCAATTTCACGTACTGGAGGGATGAATTGATGAGGTCTTAAGGCACAGAGATGGTGTAACTTGGCACGATGTGCCGATGGTGGCAATCAGCCTCACTTCAACCAAAAACTGCTACATCACGGTAGCATGTCAATCAAAAGCTCAACTGACAAGAGCACTGCCGCGGCGTCATGATTATCTTCACAAGGTTTCGCATTATACTCCTCGCGGACGGGCCAAGACAGGAAGTGTGCCTATGTAAGAAAGGTACGCGGGCAGCTGGTATGTGGGTTGCAGCCGCAACTAAGAAACTCGTAAAGCCATACATCTGGAGCAAAAAGTGTAGAAAAATAAGCGAGATGTATGAAGTCCGTATACATAACGAAAAAAACGAAATGAAGAAAGAAAATCCATTTGTCAGTCCACATCGACGTAGCCGTTGCCATGCGCGCTGACCGCGCGCCGCAAGAGACACGCCTCACACGTGCTGTCATAAATAAACTCGAAGGATATCGTTTTCAACTCGTGGAGGGGATAGTCGTGTCTGAACGGTCCGTCGGCGTCTCGTGATTACAGTAATTGCTACGTATTGTCCAAGATGACTTGAGGCCTTGATGAGGGTGGTATAAGTTATTTCCGGCGCACTGCCCTGGAGGCAAGACAGAAGGCGTTGGGCGGGAAATAAGAATTATTGAGCGGGCTATGCTAGTGAGTGATAGAGGCGCGAGGGCGTTTGGGGTGATGACATTAGCCGTTTCGACGATGTTATAGAAGTTCCTCGTGGTCGACTAGGGTTCGGTTTTCGGAACGTCTGTGGGTCAAGCGCTGAGGGGGTATGAAAGGTAAGCAGGAACAGTACAACATACATGCCGTGACATGATCAGCTTCGCCATCGATAGCGGCACGGGGTTTTCATACAATGCTGGTGCTGGATGGGGGCACTTAGGGGGCGAAAGATCTGTGGGAAAGTCTGGACAACTCACGAGGGGGCTGGAATTGAGGTCCTAAAGTGCGCGACTGCCAGCTAACCACAGGTAGCGACGCTGAGCGTTTCGGTAGCGCACCGATGTTATTCTCAGATTGTGGCGGCTTTTCCGGAAAGCGAAATGTGAAAGGCAACGACGTAGGGGTGTTCCACTGCTGGATTGTTTGAAATTTGTGACATAGAGACAAAGGAACCATGCTCGTTTTCTCTTGGTTTTTTGGGCTAGCCAAGGGACAAGACCATAGCTGCATAAAAGAGAAAATGCAGTGAGCAAGTAAGAGAAGAAAGACCGAAGCAATCAACGCCATAAAGACGGAAGCGATGCTAGGGAACTTGGCGACGACGAGCACAGACATGGTGGTACGTCAAAGAGAATAGCGGGGTCCGTTATAAAGAACAATAACGGATATGAAGGCCGCCAGGTAAGACGCAGGGAACGACGTGCTCGCCGGCGTGGACGACTGGCTCGAGTGTGAGGGGACCTTGGCACAGGCTTTGCTCACACCCACGTCAACTACTTATTCAATCGGCTATTCCCGACCGCTTATGTCATGGCCCACCCTCCTTTTTGCACGCGAGACGAAAAACACTGTCCGTAGATTCCTTCTGATGGCCGACACGATTATGACCATTCGAATATGTAGCGTTTATCTCGTCGCACTATGCAGTCGAAACTTGATACCCCTACGCGACATGTTTATCGATGGCGGATATGCTGTCGGGTAGCCTTTGATATCATCGATAAGTGCTGGCAGGTGATCGAAATATGCCCCTGTCAGAACCCCCTGTCAAAATCCGCTCGAAACGTGGTCATAATTTCCCATCAGCGACGTATGTACGAGGAGGGTCAACAACGGTCGATTGGGCCCGCTTAGGGTCATACGTCCCAAATCCTCATCAAGCCGTTCCTAGGTCGTCAAGCTCGTTACTTTGCATAGACATCGTCGTCCGTGATTACACCCTCCTCCAGCGCTTTAATTTCTGGGCGTGACGGTCAGTGATAACTACTGCGGGAAAGAAGTGCGATGTCCGGCTCACGGAGCGCAAGGTGCAGACTATGAAAACGAGAACGGCCCAAGCTCGCTACAGAAACGTCACCGTCTACGCCAGAGTTAACACGGCGGAGCTCACGTACCCATGCCGATCCACAGACGTGGTCGTCCCGTTCTTCTCCACACTCCTTGTAGCTCGCCTTCGTTATCTAACCCCCAGATTGGACCAACTTCATTTGCTATCTCTGAGCCGCATACCTCCCTTATGGAATCTCGCAATTCACCAAATCTTTTCCAGGAAACTAGTTAGCTCTCTGCCTCCGATATGCACTTCATGTGAAGGATCAAAGCAACCCACCCAGTGGCAAAGATAACGACGTCGCACGCCATCTCAGACCCGTCGTCAAATTCCAAACCCACCGAAGTGAACCGTCGGATGGAACAACCACTTTTGATTTTGATGTTCCCTTTGATGATCTCCCCAGAGGCACCGGTATCTGCGCCGGTATCAGGATACACGTTCTGAGGTGCGAGCGGCCACTGTACCGATGTAAAAGCCACCGCCTCTTGCATATATTAAAGGCAACAGCCCACCATCGTCAATCCCGAGGTTAGTTCTGAATCCGGCGCTTTCAAGGCCCCTAATAAGATTCCTTGATACACCTCTCAGAGCAGCACAAAGGAACCTTGTAATGGACGTACCTGTCAATATTTGCCGCACGAGCTGTTTCCGCTCGCAATAGTGGTAGAAGGCTTGGCCAAGGAATCGCAGAGCCAAGCAGGTCTGAAAATTCCACTGAAGAGTGTTCATTGTACCTCTCTGCAGAAAGGTTCAAGATCAGCCAAACCACATTTGAGCGGCAAAAAAAGCTTGAGTAACCTTGTAAAGGGGAAATGCTAGCGTCAAGGGATATAACATATGTCGACGATCGCTGATTCCTGTCAGCTGTCGTCAAAACCACGAAAAGTTTAGAATGAATTCACAACGGACACAGTCACTTCAGCACTATGTCGATATAGGTCCATTGCAATATCGAGGGCTGTGCAGATTGAAAGTAATGGATGGAAAGTGCACTAACAATTGTTTCCTACCTGAGTTCGCAGCACCGACCACGACGACTTTCTTGCGGTTGTATTCCGTGGCTGAATAGTATTCCGAAGAGTGCAAGACCGTTCCGCCGAAATCGGTCTGCCAAAGAAACGAAGCTATGGGCGAAGTATGCAATGGAAGCTGTTACCTTTCCTTGGATATCAGGCATTTTGGGAAACCCACCACCATAACCGGTGGCGAAGACGAGATGTTTGACGGTGATGGTTCTGAGAGCACCCTCACGTAGGACATGAACGGCCCAGGTCTTCGTATCGGCGTTCCAGTTTGTCTCTACCACTCTAGATGATAACCACACATTCAATTCCAGAGCTTTCGCATAAAATTCGAGCCAATCTGCAAGCTAGCACGATACCATTTGGGCAGAGTTAACACACGACTGGCCTTGAAAACATACCTTGGCAGCAGGGCAAAACATGGGCCACGTAGATGGAAATCTGCTTGAATGGTAAGATAGGGGTTGGAAGATACGAGACTAGCGGCTTCACATACGGAAGGTAAGGCATCTGATTGAACCCTGGATACAGGCTTACATGGGTGAAGTGTAAAGCCCGAGGGCAGTGGACTTACAGACTGTATCATGTAAACAAAGTGATTTGTAGCGTGTCCTCCACTTATATTCGGTCGTTTCAGAGTTCGGGGAACCTCGAATGAATACTTACATTATCCCCTATGCGTGCATTTCGGTCAATGACAAGGGCCGAAACGTCCATATACTTCAGTCTAGCAGCGATATCCAGACCAGTGTGTCCAGCACCAATAATAAGAACTGTAGGGGACCCATCTATCGGAAATGGTTCGCGAGACCGCTCCTCTACCCAATTATGATGCATTGTACGGTCGCGCAAAGCGCCTACCTGCCTTGACGTCTGCGTGAGCTTTCCATATGTTTACACGTAACTCACTTTCTCGGGAAAGCCCTTCAGTGATTCCAGACGAGTTAGTACGGACCACGCCTTCCATTGGGTATCCGGCGTCGGCACGAGGAAGGCGATCGCCTTGCCCAGACCCTGTTTTGTCTCGAATTCGAAGCAAAGTCTGAGAAAGATCACACCCGCGATCGGTTTCACTAGGACCGGAGCACGGAGTGAATCTTCGGCGAGACAGAGCGGCGTCAATCCAACCAGGTCAAGGCGGTCGTCCAGCAGTTTCCTAATGGCCGTTACGCCGCGTACGGTGCGGAAATCCCAAGTAAGGGCCAAGATGTCTTTCCAAAAACCAAACTGGTGAAACAAGTCGGTTATCAGCCCCGTTGCTTTGTCGCGAACATTCGCGCTAAATGCAGATAACCACTTGTTGGCTTCTGCGACAGGGGAAAGTTCATCCAGTACCGTCGGGTTGACGCCAAGGTCGTCCAGCGTCGGGATATCAGACGAAGACATGACAGAACAAGTTGGTTGAGAAAACTGATCAGAGACTGGTACGGTTACATATCGTCGATATAATCGATGGAGGCGATGCACTTCGCGTTTCAGTTTGCAATCTCCGCATCCATCGACATGTACTGACGCTCATCACACTCACCGAATCACGCCGTGAGGACCATTTTCATCGTATCTAGTTGACGCGGTTTCGTCCAAAGCACACGAGCAACGGAGATATCACAGGGCCAGTGGGACTCGGGTGGAGCGGTTGTATTGGTCGTTCTGGTATTTTCTGGCCGTGACTAGTTACGTAACGAGAAGACACACATATACATAATCATGGGCTGACACTGTGCTTCACATCCATCCGATCTCGCTAGCTCTTTTATAGTCGCACAGACCATGGCAGAGCCCGAGGCACAGAAAGAGCGGCCACTCACCTACTTCGACATCACGATCGGTGGGAAGCCGAGGGGGCGCATCGTCTTCTCACTCTACTCTGATCTCGTACCAAAGACTGCGGAGAACTTCCGTGAGTGCAAGGCAGGGAAGCTTTGGCAAGTGTCTCTCTTCTCACCACAAGCATAGGTGCCCTTTGTACGGGTGAGAAGGGAATTGGCAACTCAGGAAAGCCACTTCACTATGCGGGTTCGGGCTTTCATCGTGTCATCAAAGGGTAGGCCTTCCATTGCATGTTTGGTTGTTTCATTCAGATGCAGATCAGGTTGACCGGCTGTAATTGCTAATGGCAGGTTCATGTGTCAGGGAGGGGACTTCACTGCTGGCAATGGTTCGTCGTTCAATGACACCTTTTTCACTCTCGAAACACGCTCACGACATGGCTCCAGGTACCGGTGGCGAGTCCATTTACGGCGAACGTTTCGAAGACGAAGGTTTCCCCGTGAAACATTCAAAACCCTTCTTACTTTCCATGGTCGGTGCTCAAAGAGCATCTTTTCCATACTTCTGCGACTGACAGATTACCTAGGCAAATGCAGGAAAAGATACCAACGGATCACAATTCTTTATTACCACAGTCCCAACTCCTCATTTGGATGACAAACATGTCGTTTTTGGTGAAGTTGTCAGGGGAAAGTCGGTCGGTACGTCGCCTTCGCCGAGTTCTTCATCGCGTACCTTGCAGCCCTGATCCACACGTATCACTAAGTTCGCGCTATTGAAAATCATCCGACGGATGGAAGAGATGTTCCCACTGCACCCATCGTCATCTCCGCGTCTGGCGTACTTTCTCCGGACGACCCTGCCCCAGAGAAAGCAGATGCTGCCGACGGAGACATATGGGAGGACGAAGCCTTGGATGACGAGACCGGTGCCAACCAAGACCCCAACCTGGCCCGCGATATTGCAGAGAAAATCAAACAGATCGGCGTCAGTTATTTCACGGGTAAGAAGGCGGAAGATGGTACGGTAATCGAGGAACCACAGCCAGACTTGGCCTTGCAGAAATTCCAAAGTATAGATACTTCCTGCTCAGCTGGAAAATGCATACCTAACCAGAATTTGTCAGAGGCACAGAAATACCTTGAGCTGTTCATTCATGCTGACTTACCCGACGATTATCCGGATTCGAATGGATACCGTGTCACTTACGCGAAGATGAAGCTTACCACCGCACAAGCTGCTTTGCGCGTGCAGCCACCTAATCCCAAGGTTGTGTTGGACAATACGAACGACGTGATAGAGGAATACTTGGATTTGCTAGAGCCTAAGTTCAAAGGTTTGTCCTATTGCCTCTGGCATCCCTCACGTCGTGACCTCTCCCCAGCAATGGCATACTATCGCCGTGCATTGGCGCACAATTTGCGTGGAGACCACGACCTCGCATTGAATGATCTCGCGGAAGCCAATAAGATATTCCCCGACCCTGGCACTCAAAACGAGATTGCCAGGATCAAGGCACACGTGAAAGAGTTAGAGGAACGAGAGAAGAGACGGTATAGGAAGATGTTCTAAACTGGACACCCTTTGGACACAGTAGAAGCAACATACCTTGTACCACTATTAATCTCGCGAATTCAACGCACCAACGATTATATATCGTTAAAGCTGATCTTACTACTAGGCGATGAAATATAGGAGGAAGTCGCGCTTTCCAATGGGAGATACTCTAGGGAATTCTCCAGAAGGATCATCTCGAAGTAATATAGGTGCGAAGAACATGGCTAAACAAATGAGTCAAGCAGAAAAAGATGTTCAAACTTGAGCATACCAAGACGAAGAGCTTGGTCCCTGATGCTCTGAGACCCGTCCTTCTCTGAAGCCGAACGTTGCTGACAAACGTAGTGCAAGAAAGCCGTCAGTGATATCCAAACCTTGGGGAAATGATGCTGAGCGCCTGCGGTCTCGCAAGTTGCGGTAATCTTACATTGATGGATCCGCGAGGGAACTCGTCCAACAACTGGCACACAACTACTCAGATGTGGACCCTGCACAGGAATATCGCAAACATACTTCAAAGGCTGCTTCCCTGTCCTTCGCTTGCAGACATCTTGCATGGAGGGATGGAGGAATCACCGAGTCCACTAAAGAGTCCAGGAATGCTACGAGTGTGGCAGCAACAGCTGCAGAGAGATCGTTTCGATCACCCTCAGCGGTCATTAACGGAAACTCGTCTCCTGTATCGAGACACTGTCGGTGGGGAAGTGAAAACAGTACAGCGAGCGACGACAACACGCAACGGACCTCGCGTATGGTTGCACACAATTTCCGCCTGGCTGGTCGCCCGAAAAATATGCCCTGCATGCGTTGACCGTTAGTGATCCTGGACTCATGACAAGCAGATATCCACACAATTTCGGACGCGTTCGTCATCATCCAATTAATGAGTCTCATAATCTCTCTAGGTGCATTGACAGCCTGCGTGCTGGGCATGAGGTCTTCAGGGGTCTGCAGTTTCCTGATGGGTCCGGGCAAGCGCGCGAGCCGCTCCATCGTATTTGCGAAACATGTGTATTCTGCGAGTTACAGAGTGGACTGACAGCAGCTGAAGGCGTGGGCTTGAACTTACGGTAATCTCCCTTTACCGAGATGAAATGGTCCTTTCCAAGAGCAGTGTGCAGAATGAGCGTGTCTTCCAGTCTAGGTGGACGGAGGTTGAGTCTTGAAGCGACGGCATCGTCTACGTAGGCAACGGTGGTGATTGCCGTGGTTTCTTTCGGCCGTAATAGACCCTACAAATGTACTCGGGAAAATGCATTTGACGACATGTGGGCTTCCACGTACCACCGTGGGCTTGATGTGGAGCCAATTTGGAGCTTAGCAAAAAGGTATCATGCGGGTTCGCCAGCGAGCCGACGTTACTACTCACACAGGGGCACATCTGGCACAGCACTTAGGAATCGAAACACGCATGGTACCTGTTATTACAACTGTGGTGAGCTCCCAAGTGCAACGCGGTAAACGTCGCTCCACTACATCACCGTCATTCAGCAAGACTAAACTCTTTTTGATAGGACGTTTATAACTGTGAGCTCCTTTTCAGTGGAACATTCGGCTGCTGCGAGCATGGTAGCGGCATACAAGATCGGTCCGAAATCGAGGTTTGACGTTTGAACCTCGATGCGTGGCTTCTTCCCAGATTCCCTATATCCGGATAGCTCTCGGTGGAGTTCGCATACGTGTTCCTCGTATGCCCGTTTAGCGACGATCGCTAGCTGCGAAACCAGTCAATTATTACGGTGCTGCACGCTGGCATGGCGCACCGGTAGGTGGAAATCGGCGGATATAGGCTGGTGATCACTCAACGTGATCTCTGGGTGGCTTCCGTAACTGAGTTGCTGGAAATCGATGTCCGGAGACGACATGTGTATTATCCGATCAGTCCATGCGGGCTTACGCCTGCGCCCGGTCAGGCTGCTCATGTAGAATGATTTGTGAACAACTCACTTGGTATCATAACCCAACGGATCTCTCGATATACCTACGGCATATCGATATGTCCTGTTTAACGGCTCGGTGTCCCGTACTCACAGTAGTAAACAGGAGACTGACGGGAGGTGGGTGATAGGGTACTCCACGAAGCCAGAGAAAGCCTCATTAGAGTGAATAGCACTCTGTAACTGGACGAGACTTAGTATTCTATCAAAACTGAACAAGGTTTCTACCTGATCATATGCAACCATGGATTGTACGCCACCATCGCCGTCGAGGTGGGAAGCCAGGATGCTTCTAATGTCTGAATCCGACAAGTCTATCCGATAGTTAAGGTCTGATGAAGGTCATATATATCACATTAAGCGAAGGGGTATCCCCGATTCGGATGTGACTTACCACCCTACGCCCGTGAGTGATTCGGGCGGTTAGTGAGGGAAAGATAAATATGCCCTAGCTCACCACTCACCATCCAGAAAAGCACATCGCATTGGTAAAGACTGAAAGTGGTGTCGCGCCCTGCGCCTCCGTCTGACGGGAAAGTCAAGCGCGCCGACAAATCATGGAAATCGTAATTCCGTCTTTCCACCATCCCGTCAAACGCAGCCAGATGTGCGTTCACAAAAGTCAATGCAATGGGTCGTGTAGACGTCAGCCGCGAATCTCCAGGTGGAGCCGGGCTGAACTCCAATCTTACGGCCGTGGCACCTTTGTTCCCCTACATTGGGTTGATATTGGACGAAAATCGATGGAATGATTGAAAAATCACCATAAAACCCATGATGCCTGCGCCTGCGTAGCAGAACCGGACGTCGGTGAGGCATGAACGTAGAACCTTTTTGACAATTACTATCAGTAGCATCCCGACAAGCTGCGTCGAAACCAACTAGGATGCTCTCTCAGTGACCGAAAGTGCATTGGCACCTGAGAGTGTTACCTTCTCGTAAAGGACCCCTTTTTCTCCAAGTCCCGCAAAAATCGCTGTCGTCCACATTTCTTCCTTTGTGGAGCTTGTTGCATATAAAAGTGCTTCAGTAGACAAATCGAGCTCCTGAAATCCCAGAACGAAAATATCAGGGTCACCGCCTTTCATTCCCAGAGTGTTGTTTGCGGCGGGCTTGGTCGACGGGTCATCATTATCGTCTTCTAAACGGCGATGTCACGCTAGTCACTCGGAGCCAGTAGTGCATCCTCACCCTCGGACGGCGAGTCGCATAAAAGCTCCAAAGGAGAGAGCGGTTCTAGAGGAGAAATCCAGGGTTGTCTAGCAGAATTTTTGGCCCCGAGTCCCCGAAGCCAAGGCGACAAGTCTTGGGAGGGTATCTTCCCGTTGACATTGAAAGACCCCAAGCGCAAGCTGGATGAATGATGTGAATGAAATGACAGCCAACTTGAGGGCATTACATAAATACCGCAAAGATTTGTGTCCTATGGTAGCCTTCGCCGTTGCAGCCCTCCGTATCCATTCGTCTTGCACTCTAGATATGTCTAGAAAATCGTTTCCAGGGAGTCCAGCACTTGCTTTCGAGAGCCGTTCATGCAGAGGTACTTTCCTAGTACGGAGATCGATGACCTTGGCTGTGAAACTGGCACATCAATCATGATAACACTGCAGCGGCACACCCCGCACTTTGTAGAGACATTTGATAGGGTCGCAGCCAAAGAAAGTTATCAGAAGTGTTTAGCTTCCTAGAAACTTGTAAAAATACGATGGAATGAGAAAATTTCTCGCTCTTTCAACGAGTCGCCTTACCGGCTATGGCTTTCAAACGACGATACTCTGCTGAAAATACTTGTAATTTCTGTACGTCCCTAGTAACAAAAGCCTGAGGTGAAATATGTTCAGAGTTGGATCCGATTGTAAGGATAAAAGCTGAGTGAGGCATATTCAGGAAAAAAGAGAGGACTATTCGGACGTCACCCACCAGAGGCAGCTGGAGTGGGTGACGCGGTGGGAGACAAACTTTCGGATGATTGCTGCCTCGCCTGGGAAACAGCCAACGTCACATCGCCAGTGATAGGAGAGGTGGCTGTTATTTGTAACCGGCTGTCCAACTTGAAGACGATGAAGCTTGGAACAATCCAGTAAGCACAACAAAGCGGGAGTGCCTATTTGAATGCCCCGCTGCACACGCTGCGCCAGGTTCATCCATGGGAGGAAGTACCCACCTCGCTTCTTCAACTTTCCCATCGTCGTGCGTTACTATAGAAAGGAGTCGCTGGCTGCGCTGTAGAGCCTCCGCGACGTCCCCTGGTCGATCACCACTGTAACCGGCCACACTTTGAGCTGTAAGTTCGACATTCAACGTAGCCCTCGGAATCTCAGATGGTCGAAAAAACGACCTGACTAGATCATCTTGCCGATGGCTCATCTTCTGTTCGACTGGTGCAAGTCAAAGTGAGGATTGCCTGATTTGGCCACGTGGAATGATTGACACATTCTTTCCCACGCTACCCCACATTTTGTTCACTCAGCGACTCCACAATTCAATCATTCTACCGTACATACGTCCGCTTGGAGTATCGTGAAGACAGATGCGGCATGAATGGGGTGCTGCGCGTTTGACGTCTTGTGAAATGCGTTGTCTGCGTGTAGGAATGTGTTAGTACGTCTTTGAAAATGCGAACCGCCCACGTCGATATACGTGTCGTAGCGATCACGCGAGCACCCAGAATTATCTCGAAGTGGCACCAAGTTGCCGAACGTCAGACGGCATAAAAGAGCGCCGTCAAATCCCGGTAGCTGGTCATTCCTCTTCCCTCTCGTCCGCATCCTCGTCTTATACCACATCCTCCACAGTTAGTAGTTTGACATGACTCGTACGGAGCGCGCCACATACCCTCGTGCTGCGATGAGGGACCGTTCCCTATCCAAGTCGGGTTTGGACAACCACCTCCGCAAGGGCGGCGGTGGCCATCACAACTGGGGAAAGCTTGCTGAGGAAGAATACCTCGAGGCTGCGGCAAGGGAGGATAGCGCACATGAATTTGCCAAAGAGTCAGACGAGCATAGTGCGCAATCGCGTTACCTTGGGTTTTTTAAGCCCTCCTGACGCTAGGTATAGGTAGGAAAGCCAACGCCCAGAACCTTACTAGGGAACGGGAAAACTCAGCCCCAGAGGAAGACATCCAGCGGGCTAGGGAGATCAGGAAGAATGCCCTGAAGGCTCAAGGTGAGTTTTCTTTCTACTGAGAATCCGAGATCCGAAAGATAGAGGTCTTTGGTGATAGGAATCGACCTTGCTACCATTGCTCGTACTTCTTCTGCTGTTTCCACCTCGCCAACTCGCCTCAGTGACCTCTCACCTGTAGAGGTAAGTCAACTTTCTCCCAGCTTCCCAATGCTCGACCGAACCTTTTCACGCCAGACGTCCAGCGCCAAGTCAATTTGATCCGTCGGAAGACACAGTTGATTGCCCCGCCCTTCTGGTTGTTCTGTCTTCGCCTGCCTGGATTCTGTATTAGTACTGACATTGTGACCCAAGTAAAGTATCATGTACGCTACCAAAAGGAAAAACGAACCACAGAACTTGGGATAGTTTCTTCGTGTAGATTCTGGCCGTCGCAGTATGACGCCAGTAGCATCTCGCACCTGAGCCAACCACTTGATCCACCCACACCACCGGTCAAACGAACTGAGACTCAGTAACTGGTACCGGAAATGCACCCAGAAAGGTCCGTCAAGTGCAAAATCAATTGTGTGCGCTGGGTGAGAATCAGAAGAAAGGCATGCGTTCTATTCGTCTGATATTCACACATTTGACTTTTTGTCTAGAAGTTGCGTTGCTGAGGCTGTTGTTGCCATCTTCCAGGTCTTATTACCTTGGATCAGAAGGGAGCCGAGAGGACTCTGTACTCATCATTTGAGGTACCCGCTGAATATACTTCCCAGCATATCTGTGCCTCCCTAACAGCGGCTGAACGCGTTCTCAGGCTACTTGTCCAAGCAGGATTAAATTGATACAATTTAAGAAGGGGGCATGGCATAATCTACGCTACCAGGCGTCGAAAACACATCCCGCATCCCGCGGCGATCGCGGGGAAATGGCTCGAATGTCTGTTCGCCGAGGGCATCCATCCAACGCCAAACACGCGGAGGGAAGAGAACACATCGGTCTCAAACAGAGAACTAACGAGGTTCGGGGTTTGCATATTATGTAGTGACATGGGGAAATATCCACTTCCCAAGGTAACCCCCGGCGGCTTCGCAACGGGGGTTCGAAGCTTCACCGGGTACTACGCTCTGTCGTCGACGCATTGACGTTCCGCCCTGTTGATCAACACATTTTATAAGGCCGCTTATCATCCATGCACAACATTAACCCGTTCCTTGCGAAAAGCCATATGCCAAACTCTAGCTGTCGCCAGCACCCAAGACGTATAAATGATACTCACCCGATTGGTAAACTCAACTCAGTGTAGGACGGTCATAAGCAAGCACGCCGCCCATCGCATCCTGCTGCCGTACAGCTTACTACAGGAGAATGGGAATTTGGCCTTTTCGACTTGGCGCTGACCACACACCAGACAGTCAGACGTCACGTTGACGAGCCGTCCAAGAGCCCACGGTGAACGAATATAGCACTGGTTCTGAATTTTAAGTTCCGAGCACGTACCTTGACTCATCGAGTCACGAGGTGGAGGGAAAGCGAAGCGAATGACAGAATTCATGAGCCCAAGGTTTAGCTCGGCACAGCCATAAAGATACTCATGCCTAACTTACTTTTTTAGTGTAGATGGCCTCATATAGTCAGACTCGGAATGACAGCCAGCTACCATGCACATATCATGCGCCACATGCAATACAGCTCTGTTCGACGGTGTATACGCCAAGTGTAAGGCCGTCGCGCCACCCCACTTCGAAACTCTCCTGGATATGGTCTAAATCAAGGTGCGGGAAGATGCGCTTCTGCGAAGTGAAGCACGAGGCGACATGTCCAGGTAGGCTCTTGACCATAGCGATGGGGGTAACCACATACACCGTCTCGGACCTCGCGGACAACAGGGTATTTACGAGGGTACTTTCACTGGCACCTGCGAGGTCCACGATTGTCACCTTCCCAGACTGAACGTCTGATCCACAAGTGTGAGGAAATTGCAAGTCAAATACTAATGAAAGGGTAAACACCTTGTTTGGGAATACCGAGGAAACGGCGAGGCGGCATGTATGTCTTCCAATAAACGATATGGGTACTCATCGAAACATTAGTCGTCATTCGGGTGTTGAGATAAAGTAGCGAAGGGACAACCCCGCCCTGATGCATTACCCCAAACACCGCCGCAAACACGAAATTAAACACAATCCATGTAACCTAGAGACAACAACTCATGAACTACCTCCGCTCGAGGTATAGGGAGCTTACCCAAAATGCTTTTCCGGGCCACCGAGATGAGATGGCAACGAGCACAACCGCTGGAAGAACTATCGGACATAAAAATCTTGGCTCTTGATGAGGGACGGCGGACAACACCGCAAGAGAAAGGACGATTATTTGGGATATCGCTAAAAAATAATGAGGAATGTACGAGCACCGTCCGTTGCACCGCTCTTACTTTCCCGTGTTACATCAAGCGCACGTGTCCTACCCACGGGACCACGTCTCGAGTCCTTGAAAGAGTGGTATATGTTGCAAATTGTGAGAAACCAGACCGACGGACTCAGCAGCATCGGCAAGTTAACGAGTAGATGCAACCAGCGCGGATGCAGCCCGTGTTCGGCCAGATTATCGGAAGAGGAATTGTAGCTGAGAAAATTGAAACATGGAAATACCGGATGAAAAGGAGTTCCCCGGTAATAGAGCGCGTCCGCGACAGTGAAACAGAGCACTGTGAGAATCCCAGAACACAGCGGCAAAGCTAAGAGGGTCCCCGTCCGACCTATAGACCCTGCAGCTCTGTACGAATATCGAAGTACTTGAAAGCTTATTGGAAGTGCGAAGCTGAAGAAGGTCGGTCTCATGGAAGTTCCGAACGCGCCCAAGATGCAAAGGGCATGCAGATTCCAATGCAAGGCCGCACGTCCGCTCTTCTCGGTGTCGTGCGAATCAGACGAACCTAGTTCCACTATATTGTTCAAGAATACGAGGCAAAGGGCTGCGATCACTGACTCGAGTGAGTTAGAGAAAGGCCGGATGTAGAACGCGTGCGTGACATAAGATGACGAGAGGAGTAGAAGTCCGAAGGAACGCATGGGCGGTGGAACGAGTAGAGCCACGCTTATATCTGCGGAGAATTCAAGCCCAAACCACTAGAGAAGAAGTTCATCTTACCGAGGAGCGAAGACAAGTAAAGGAACGACAGCCTCTCGAGGCGGAAAAGGGTCGTCGGGGGAAGGATTTGGTCAGACAGCGCTGCTGTTTAGCTTCGTTCAAGATCCTATACTCCACAGAATTGAAACGAAACTCTCACAGTAAAGTTTTTGAGCAACGAGAAACGGTAGCCCCGTGGTCATATACACTGGGATGACAGCCCGCAGAGGGAAGATAGGGTCCCACTCCCATGATCTGAAGGTGTAGTATCCAAGGATATCCGCTGGGTCCCACATCAGTTCCCCCCTGGGCTAGATCCCACCGGACTACATACGCACCAGCTGTGATTTCCGCATTTTGCATGTGTTCGTCGGGATGGATATACCCGGTGCTGTAAAGTGCGAACAATATGCGAAGCACCCAAAGAGCAGCATATATTCGACCGAATGAGCGAGGAATGCCCACCATACGGATTTCAACTTCGCCGTTGAGTGGTTCGACGGGTGCTTCGAACTTGGGTACTGTGGTACCTAACGGGAGCACTGAGTTACTTACATAATATTGAATGGCCCCCCGGCGGAGTTTCAAGATAACTTGTTGGTCTTCGACAAGTCACCATGGTCGGTGAACCTGTTTACCGTGTCTATCAGGGTACATGCTGACAACCATTGGGTTTTGAATCACGGTCGAACTATGTGTTGCACTTCGTTTACTTTATGTCGTCAACGGGTTACGACAAATAGGCCTCTCTGCACTTTTGCTCGGAGTGCAACAATCTCCTTTACCCTAAAGCCGATCCGCAACGCCGTATCATGGTATATGCCTGCAGGATATGCCGGTACGATGAGATTGGGGACAATAAATGTGTTTACCGGAACGACTTGCTCACTGTCACCAAGTAAGTTTCGCTCCTTTGGTTCACTAGCGCGGCGTGCGAGACTATTTCGCGATGCATCGCACCTTCTCGCACGATGGGTTATTAATGCGCTTGCTATCACGAAAGAGAACAAGTCGGCGTTACAACCGACTTGGGTTCCGATCCAACCTTAGTACGTCACTCACAACCGTTTGACCCTAGCATTCACAAAGTACCGGTTACAGGCTCACGAGAACATTACATGTCCGCGTTGTGGTCATGAGGAGTGCGTGAACCAGGGTAATGGCAGGTCTCTTACTGATTTCGTCAATCAGCGCGGTGTTCTACCAAGACCAGTCTAAACGGAAAGAGACGCGGATGATTCTCTTCTTCGTGTGCACGAAATGCAATCACAGTTTCACAGATCCCACACTACCGCTTGAAGGCAGACCAGACACATAGGCCATCTGCTAACCTTGGCGCGGATTGACTGGAATCTGTGTCGTACGTCTCCTTGGTGTGGTAGTGGTTCACACTGCTAGAAGGTACGAGTAATGCGACAGAATATTTTATATTCCCCTTGTTGGTAAACTTTGCCATGGAACATGTGTCCTCGGCATACGAGAGAGGTATTTCCCCATCATCCTAAGTCCAGTCTTGCGGTTGGCCGACCCACATAAATTTGGTTCGGGAAATGTACGTATTTCTACTGGCTTGCCCGTCGTGGACTCGCTTTGGGACGACTTCAAGGACTCCAGTGAATGGTACTGCTGTGTCATCATCGTGTTGTCAATGCTGTTCACTGACCCATGCGAACCAATGGGGAGGAGCCGCCTCGGAGGGGCCACCAGACCTACCCTCCAGAGTCGAATGAATAATTCGTATGTACGACTTTGTTGAACGATTGCGGTGAACCGAACGCATTTCACAGCAACTCTGGCAATCTCACCAACAGTGATCATGCCCGGTGACCATGTCCCACGGATACTGTAAAAGGTTTTATTATTTATTTAAGGTCGTGACAATCCACTTTCTTGTACGGTCAGGTGAAGCCGACGATCGAGCGTTTCGTACCTGCTTTAGAAGTGAGACACAGCATGTATGGCGTCCACGCCCCTGTAGAGGTGTCGCAATGTTACGTAGGGTGTTCAGAAGTGACCAGATTCTGGAATGCACTCTAGCCAAGTTATAGCTTACCGAAGAGGCCAGGGGTTCTTGCAGAGCCCAGATTCGTGGGCAGAACCGAATGATTGGTCGCCCGGGTAAAGCCCACTGGGTCGTATTCCGATGGAATGAACTTACATACTATTAAATCGACGGATATGACCTCATGTTGACTCGACGGCGAGGTGGGAGGGACTGCAGGGAGATCCACGGCCATGCCACAACCACGAGTGTGGTCACGACTTGTGCGGGACCAAATCCCGATCGTACACTCGAGGCGGGTGCCGAGGTGCCGGTCAAGGACCTCTCATTTTCATTGGGCGCACGGAAGCCCGGCTGACATCACTTTGATGGTACGGTCTCGACTGAACACGTAGCATGCAGGTCCCATCAAAGACTGGGAAGAGCCTGGCCGGCGATGGCGGACTTGCTGCATATGGAAATATCACCCCCCAATCCTGACAAGTCGTCCCATCAAAATCTTGTCGCTGTCTCTGTTCCGTCAAGCTGTCGCACTGGCGTCCTTGGACGGCGGGTGGCCATGCGCTGTGGAAACAATCCTCGGGCTGTTTGGTATTCAGGATGCGGGTTATCCGCGAAGGTGCTAACGGGTTCTAGGCGCGATGGACGCAGTCGGAAGCTGTCGAGCCTCGGCCACACAACGGTGACAGCACTGACGCCGTAATGAAAGATATTGCCGAATGTTGGCAATAAATATAAAACAGTTGTTAAAAACACGCTGTCGGTCTTCCTATTTTCCCATCGCTCCTTCAAGTTCTTTTTGTTGAACTACAAGTTCACCCCCACCATTCCCTAGCAGTCATTCAATCGTCGTTAGGTCACAATGAAGTTTGCCGCCGTCGTCGTTTTAGCTGCTGCTGCCGCTGCCGTCTCTGCTGAGACCAATGCTCAGCGCATGGCTCGTGGCCTTCCTCCCAAGGCCCCCATCCGTCGTCACTCTACTCCCACTGACAGTGCGTAGTCGACTTTTCTGTCTTCCTAGTTCATTAAACACGTCTTCGTATAGCGGCGAAAGGAACCCATCCTTCCTCTACTGGCGGTGGCCAGTGCAACACTGGACCAATTCAGTGCTGCAACACTGTCGCTACTTGTGGTTCTCATCCAAGCACTGACGAACTTCTCTCCCTCCTTGGCCTCTCGGTCCCCGCCGGCACGCAAGTCGGTACTAACTGCTCTCCAATTTCTGCTGTCGGCACTGGCAGCGGTGCACAATGGTGAAGCCCATTTTTTACCTGTCGTGTTTACTCTTTTTCCGACACGTTTGTTTAGCTCGGGTCAAACTGTTTGCTGCGAACAAAATAACTGGAATGGTTTGGTCAACATTGGTTGCATGCCCAGTAAGTCTCCCACCTAATAGCTTTTTGGGTGGTGTCTCACAGTTTGGGTAGTGAACCTCAACGCCTAGTTCCCCAATCCATCGACGTGTCTAGCACGTTCCGCTCCTTATTTTTGTTGACACGACCTCACAGGTCATAGACGCTTCACACTTAATACTACGTCGCATGGTATTTTTTTTCTTCAATACCCGCCGTCCATATTTAGGTTGTTTTTGTTGGGTGTGTCCGTGCAATGCGTTGACGTCTTGGTTACCGTCCGTAATGCTGGCACCGGTAGATTGCAATGGTTAAAAGGTTCACTGATTGTACTAAGTAGGTGGACACAATTATGATCATTGCTTTAAGAATGTTTTCCGTTGTGGACGAGCAAGTTTCTGCTTGTCAACGTGTTTGCTCGATCTAGTAAGTACCTTGTCCGAGGATTAGGTTCATCGAGACAAAAGCAGAAACTCGGGAATGACCGCATGGCATTTGGCCTCACTTGCCGTCATGTCCTTTATCCCGTGCAAGTCTTCACCTCAATTGGTTTCTATTGTGACCAGGTTCTGGTGCGATTTAATGGAAGCGCCCCGGCTTAACGCCTAGCATTTCACGCGCTCATGAAATGTGCTATCAGATCGATTACAAGAAGGTAACAGTGCGTCACGACGCATGATACGGAGCTTCACAACAATCTTCATTATCATATTCTAATGGGGGTTACTGGAGCTATGTGAGGCATTGCTTCCAGCAACGCTCTTGTCGCGTAACCTAATAGCTCCAAGATATTGTCAACGTGTCATGCGGTAAATATCTTCGTACCATAGGAAAAATCGGATAGACTTATCGCAAATTTAGAAGTCGTGTGCGTTATTAGGATGCCCAGATATGGCCAGCGGTACTTCCGCGCATCACGATGAGAACTGCAGTATCCAGGGAAGTTGTCAAAACGCTGGGATGCTACATACATGATAAGGATGCCACGTAAAAAGAAAAATCTTCGCAACACTGGATAATTTATTCCTTGTCGTTACAAGTTGAATCGGCTGACTAATGTGAAGTGTCTGGATATAGTATGCTTACTCATACTCCAGTTATGTAAACTATATAGTGTATCCGGGTTCTGCCGGGTGGCTGGCAGACTGATGATTGTCAGCAGCAAGGCCAGCCAAGTCCAACGCGATCGTCGACGTCAAGATGCCCAAAAGTAAGTTGCATCCTTTCATGGACAAAGTTCTTCTTAATGCCACTAACTTTCATAGTTTACAAGCCAGGAAAAGTGAATATTGGTTGGTTGACTGCTATGGGGGGACTGATGCTGAATTGCAGTGTCATATTTCCTAGGTCGCTATCGTCTTGCAGGGCCGTCAGGCGGGCAAGAAGGTCGTCATAATCAAGCAGGTCGATGAAGGCACGAAGGACAGACCGTACGCTCATGCAATCGTGGCTGGTATCGAGCGTTACCCCCGGAAAGTAACGCGTCGCATGGGTACAAAGAAAATACAACGGAGAAGCCGGGTTAAGCCCTTCATAAAGGTCTGCCCTATCCTCTCCAAACACTTTTTCCGAAGGCGACTAATACGTGGCCCCTTCCCGCTCTCAAATGCAGATCGTGAACTATTCGCACCTGTTCCCTACGCGCTATGCTTTGGAGCTGGAGGGGCTGAAGGGTGTGATCTCGCCGGATACGTTCAAGGAGCCTTCACAGCGAGAGGACGCTCGTAAGACGATTAAGAAGCTTCTTGAGGAACGGTACCAAAGTGGAAAGAACAAGTGGTTCTTCCAAGCCCTTCGCGTGAGTGTCCTTTCCGAAAATTTCACATCGGATTTTGCAGCTGAAGCGCTTCGCTTTTGCTTAACGTAGTTCTGATCTCCTTGCCGTCGACTTGCATTGTTGGGGAAATGACACAAAACTCCATGTATCCTACATGCTTTCCCATGACGCATGACTTTATATGCATCGTATTTTCTTTCGAACGTAGCGCAGAAGATGAATTTTGAGTACATACCAAGTGTGAACCTGAGAAATAAGCCTTATGCAGGTCACGTGATACTTGACGCGATACCGCACTGCGTTGGGCAGTGGGACCGCTCTTCCAGCGTACTCACCGCTGTCGACGTCGCAAGGTAAGGGTGCGCCAACACTATCAAGCGTGATGTTCACAATAAATCTCGTATACCCCAGGTTGTCATCCGTCCGGGCTCCATTCTGGGTCCTTGATCAGGAAGGGTCCTTCGGTGAGGCTTCCCACTGACGGACACCGCATGGGCTGACTGGCTCGATGTCTAGCAGCCGGCCACTCCTTCCCCCCATTCTTGACATATTGTGACGATGTCGGGATTCAGCTCGTTCGGGACTCAAAACCAGCCGGGAACGACGACCCTGTTTGGTGGCACAAGCACACCAAACCCCCAACAAAACACATCGCAAACCCTCTTCGGGGCTGGAACGCCCGCGACTAACTCAATGAACTCGACAACTACCCCAGGAGGGATCTTCGGGAACACCTCTAATCCGGGTGGCGGCAGCTTGTTTGGAAACACAAGCACTCAGCAACAGCAACCACCTTCCGGAGGTCTCTTTGGAAGTACCACAAATTCGCAGCAGCAACCGACATCTGGAAGTACACAACCTACCGGTGGTAGCTTGTTTGGGAACGTCGGTACGCAACAGCAACAGCAGCAGCCCGCGAGCGGATCGTTGTTTGGAAATGTACCTACGACGACGGCAGCACCCCAGACAGGCGGGGGTCTATTCGGCGGTACCGCCACACAGCAGCCTGCGGGAGGATCGATATTTGGGAGTACGGGTGGGTCTCTGTTCGGGAATACCAACGCCCAACAACCGGCCGGAGGAAGTTTATTTGGTGGGGCCAGCCCGAGTACGACAGCGCCACAACAACCTGCGACTGGTCTCTTTGGAGGCACAGTGGCGACTTCTGCACCGGCAACAGGTGGTTCGTTTGGTAGCACGACTGGCACCAATCCGTTATTTGGGAACAAGAGCCCAGCCAGTATATTCGGCAGCCAGGCTGCACCAGCTACTTCTACGACAGCTGCTACGACACCCTCGTTGTTTGGGCAATCAGCCACTCCTCTCCCTGGACAATTTCAGGCAAAGCCCCCTGGAACTCTTTTTGGCGCGACAGCCCAGCCTACTAGAACTGGAAGCCT
Source organism: Pisolithus albus (assembly GCA_024613165.1). NCBI lineage: Eukaryota > Fungi > Basidiomycota > Agaricomycetes > Boletales > Pisolithaceae > Pisolithus > Pisolithus albus. Next base: position 55,962 of record JANFAB010000103.1, read on the forward strand.
ATTCGGCAGCTCGTTGGCACCACCCACAGCCTCTACTTCGTCACTGCTTGGGTCAAGGTCGTCCCCAACAGCTGTAACCCAACAGCAAAGTGACCCACAATCTCAATTTGCTGGACTAACACAAAGGATAGATGCTATAGCGGAAGCGTGGAATCCGAATTCGCCGCAGTGTCGTTTTCAAGTGCGAGTTCCTTCCATTTTAATCTGCAAGGAATCTCTGACAAGTGGTGGGTAGCACTATTTTTATAATCTAGTTGACCCTAGTCAGGCCAGTCTGTATGGGCGACCGCCTAATGCGACCAACGAATCCTTATGGCAGAGGGCTGTGCGTGACAACCCAGACCCTACCTGGTGAGTGGGGAGATCTGCGAGAGAGGTCACTGTTGATAGTTGTAGCCTGGTGCCCGTTCTTGCACTTGGCTTTGACGCACTTCATATGCGTGTTGAGGCGCAGACTCAACAAGCAGCCGCTCAGCAAGAAAAGCTGAAGGTGTGCATCATTTTCTTCGACCTGCTTGGCACTCGTTAAACGGAATATAGGAGCTCGAGAAACGGCTCGCATCGCTGAAGGCCGTCCATAATGACAACAACATGGCACGGATCCAGCGTGCTGTGTCCCAGAACACTCAAATTTCGCACCGACTGTTGAAGTTAATCCAACACCTACACCTCTTGATACCCGCTGTCCGCTCTTCGGCAATACGCCCTGAAGAAGAGGCACTTCGTGTAGCGCTTGAGGAGATCGAAGAGGAAGTTCGCCGACCAGGCGGTACCAGTAAGATGCGTGGTAAAATAAACGAATTATGGGCATTGGTCGGTGCAGTGAATGCTGCAAGAGAAAGGGGCCAAAAGGTGGGAGTAGATGGCCCTACGGAGTGGACCGTGGTCGACGAGGAAGGCCTGAAGCAGATTGCTCAGGTGTGTTGTGCGCGTATTCAATGATCACGGCAGCCATCTAAGTGACATTGCAGATACTGTCCGACCAGCATGCGGGTTTGGAGCACCTCACCAAAGTTTTGCAACGAGACCTCAAGGATTTGCATGTGATTACGGGCAACGGAACTGAGGGGGAAAACCTCAGCACAGAAAAATTTTATAGTTCTACTTCTACGCTTCGTACGAGTGCTTTGCGTTGACGACCATCGTTATTGTTGTTTTGATTCTTATCTGTATGGCTTTCACTTGTCATTACTAGTGATCAACGACCCGAACAAATCGAGCCGTGGCAACTGCGTGATTTCATACGTAGAGCATAGTCGATAGCACTTGTTGCTGTTGGTTTGTCTACGAACTGCCGGTGTTTTCGTCGGTCTTCAGTTTGTGACGGCTCTTCGAGCTGTTTCTTATCAGTCACCGCAGCCTGCAGGCCTCCATTGCCACGCGCTTTCAGTCTGATCCATTCGGCGACCGTCCAAGAATGCGTTACCGTACCCTCGAGATACGGTGGCACGACTCGAAGCCAATCTCGACATGCGATTTCCAACCAGTTCCTTTCAAAAAGGCGCGTCCGTCCCAGGAGAAGAATTTTGCTTCCCAATCCTACAGGCTTGCAACAGGCGGCGAGGACAACCATGTCAGGGTGCGTCGCGTTATTCCACTACGAAACGTGCCTCCTTAAATCTTGTCACGATGGCAGATCTGGATGGTACATCCGAATATCTTACCGCCAACCTTAGCGGAGAGCGAGGACGCGGCTGTTACACGCCCGCCCCGCATTGAGTATCTGGCGACGCTGAGCCGTCATACAGCGCCAGTTAACGTAGCGCGTTGGTCGCCCAATGGTACGCGTCTGGTTTGTCGATTCTGCAAGTGCACTTGACAGCGAGACTTCCCCTTAGGAGAACTAATTGCATCGGCGGGCGATGGTATGTCTGAGCGCCGAGTTTCATATCGCACGCTGCAACTCTCACATAGATGGCATGATCATAATATGGGTGCAGTCCAGCACACCGCCACCTACCACGTATTCAGGGGATTTATCTACTGAGGACCTACAGTATGAAAAGGAGTTTTGGAAACCCCGTACGACTTTCAGGTAACGTATTTCATTTTCGAGACGGCTGAAGGTTCTGATTTGCTGCATGAAGGTGCACGACAATGCAAGTTTATGATCTTACCTGGAGCCCTACAGGAGAATACATCTTGGCGGGTAGCACGGACAATTGTGCTCGTGTATTCACCGCTGCCGACGGTGAGAAAGCTGCCTGTTTATGTGCCTTTATGGTCAAACCCGTACTCAGGCAAATGCATACATGAAATCGCCGAACATAACCACTACGTCCAAGGTGTTGCTTGGGATCCGTTGAACGAGTACATCGCAACCCAAAGCAGCGACAGGTCCATGCACGTGTACAGAGTTTCCACGAGACAAGGCTCTTTTGAAGTTCACGCTGTGGGAAAGAATACCCGTCTGTCTTACAATCACACTCGCACGCCCAGCTCTCAAAGCCGCGGAAAGAGCATTAGGCGTGAATCTGCTAGTGATGTGGAGTCAGTCACCACCGGTTCTGGGGATCACAAGGAGGACCCTCTGTTTTCCGCGAGCCAGGGAAACTATGCACCTCCGACACCTGCCACTTCTGTCGCCAGCACCCCATCCGCTATGTTCCCCCCACCCAACGTCGAACGTCCGTCATCCAGGCGATCCTCGTTTAGCGGATCGAATGCCCCGTGCTCGCCTTCTCATCTTTCAAGATATGGGAGGTCTCCATCACCTATGCCCCCTCTTCCCGCGATTCGTGCGCTGCCTTCCCCGGCTTGGTCGACTATCAAGTTGTACGGAGACGAGGGTTTCACCAACTTCTTTAGGCGTTTAACCTTCAGTCCTGATGGCGGTTTACTTTTGACTCCGGCCGGGCAATTTGAGGACCCCTCATTCCCTCCAGAGCCCAAGAAGGCCGAGGAAACGCCTAAGAAGAGGACGCCTCGAACCTCGGACACCACCTGCGAGTCTAGCAATCCTAATTCTGCGTCGTCAGTGTTTATCTACTCGCGTGCCAATTTCGCTAGGCCTCCCATAGCGCAACTTCCCGGCCACAAGAAAGCCAGCGTGGCGGTTCGCTTCTCTCCCATATTGTACGAGTTACGTAGTGGTGTGAATGGCTCTGAAGGAATTGGGGAGGCTAAAACGATTAACTTGGAAAAGGAGAAAGAAGGCAAGACGACAGTTAACATCTCTGGCAAGGACAACGACGCGCCGCCCCCTCGTGTGGAGGATTGTCTATCAGCGGCGCCTGCTGCCACCCTACTCACTGATGCTCAATCCACGGTACCGCCTTTAACTACTGTTCCACTAAACCAACCAGTACTCTCTCAACCGTCTAAGACCTTGGCGACCATTGCTCCTGCTGCCCAAAGCACGGGTTCGGGTTCGGTCTTTGCATTGCCTTACCGTATGCTTTACGCTGTCCTGACTATGGATACCATCGCCATACATGATACACAACAGAGTGGACCGATTTGCCTTCTCACTAAGTTGCATTACGACGAATTCACAGACGTTACATGGTTTGTGGCAGCTGGCTCTGAACTACTGTCCATGTTGACCAGTCATTCCACAGGTCGCCAGATGGCCAGTGCTTGATCTTGTCGTCCAGAGATGGTTATTGCACGATCATCATATTTGATGATATTCTCCCAGCGCACCCCACCCAACAATCCACGCTTCAACTTCAGTCCATTGCACAGCATAACTTTGTACCACTTACGGTCTCGTCCACTCCGTCAAGCAGTAGTTCGGTGCTTCCCACCATTGCCGTACCAACCGTCCCAGCGAAGCGGACCGAGTCACCTGCAATGAATCTACCAAGTCTTGACAGCTCCCAAGTGACCGTTCCTCCCCCTGTGTCTTCTGCCGCTGGAGGTCCAGTTGAGAAGAAATCCAATAGCGAGCAACCTCCGAAGAAGAAGCGCCGCCTCGCTCTGACACGGGTGGGGGATATCGAAACGTGATTGAGTTTTGCGACAGTGATGCGATATTTTGTGGCGAGATATTTACATTATGACTCAAGTCTAATTCTTATCGGTGGGGTTGCCCGACCTCTACGCCAATCCTCGGCTTCTGTTCACGCCTATTTATGTTGTGAGGGCCGTTTCCTTCTGGTGTTTGTTTCGTGCATGTATACATCCAGTGATTCAATGCCAGTTCCTACAATGTTGCCAGAATACATGCAGACTTAGCATAAGACAGGAAAAGGGAGACTAATGAGCCCTAGCGGCCACCTTAGGTTGTTTTGTTTTTACTCCTCTTCCCCACTTGCGCCTGGAAACCACTCTTAATAGCATTGACAGACCGTCGTGAACCGCATGACTCGCAAGACATGAAGAATATACGGTTCTCCTTTGTGAGAATGGTGTCCGGTGACTTGCACGTCTTGCAAGTGACATACTCGACTGCAGCCTCTTTAGAAAGAGCATCCTGAAAAAGCACAATCGGAAGGAACCTACCAATGTACCGACGAAGAACGTTTTCCACTTGTTTGGGTTGGAAGCGACCCTTGATTACCAAACGTCCCATACCATCCACGGATCCGGTTGTACCCATCTCCGCAAATAAGAATTGGATGACGTGGTCTGGTGACCGATGCATACGCTTGCAGATATCGGCTATATTGGCGAATATAGAACGCCGCACACCTTCCCTGAGGATTTGAGGCGGGGCAATCGTGTACCGTTTTCCGGTAGATGTAAGCAATGAGGGATTTGATGCATGCAAAGATGCGTAAAAGCGTTGCAGGAGCTGGACAACTGAAGTCAGGACATTAGAAGTGATTTGAGATGATGCCCACTCACTTCATCGTATGTGTAATCGCGATCGCTACCAAGCCAGGGCTCGGTACCACTATCAACCCCTGTCGGTGCCTCCGGGCGAGCGAAGGGGTCGTCGCCCAGATCTGCCTCATCGATGTCATTCAAATGCTCTCCATCATCTACGTCGACATCCTCTGTATCTTCCTTGGCCTTGGCCTCGTTAAGCTCTTTCTCGAAGTCCTCCATGGCCTTCTTCTTGCTGGTTTTTTTCTTCTTCTTCATGTCAGAGAAATCAAGATCCTCTGTGGGAGCGATCACCGGTGTTGAGCTTCCAGAGGCATCTTCACCCTGACAAGACACTCGCATCGCAATCAAGAGGAGAAAAGAATAACCTTACAAGATCCATTGGAATATCTTTCTTTTTCTTCTTCTTCTTGAGGCCATCAGGGAACATTGCCTTGAAGTCATCAGCCTCCTTCCCCTCACCTGCACCATCATTCTCGTCAGGTGTACTCTCACTCCGTTTCATCTGCTCATGCAGGGTAGCTGGCCCCAAGTCGACAGCGCTACCGTCTGTCGTGTGGTTGTCGATTGTGGTCGGTGCGGGGGTTGTAGGGTCAGCATCGCGGCCCAGTGGGTCTTCGGTAAAAGCGACAGTCTTTTTTTTGCGCTTCTTAAGTGAAGGGTCAAACAGTGGCTCTTCCGAGGCCATTTTGGTTAGCGCTGAGCACGGTTGTTGTTGCAGTCGAAGAGTCAATCAAGTCCATTTATCAGTCTGGAGTGGAGGCCATCAGATGCCGATATTTGAGGCGGCGATCAAATATCGGCAGGTAATTTGTGTCTCCGCTCGCTGCTCGCCGAGACTTCCCGACCAAGTTTCAGTGACTGGCCAGGTTTGACCACATTTTCAATGTTTGCAAGGAGTTCGCTCAGCCGCATCGCGTCTCAGCGTCCGACGCTGGGCGCTGCTCCTCAAAATGCCCGCAACATGGCTACCTTGCGCGAGATCGAACTGCGTCTCAAGTCCGTCAGGAACATCGAAAAAATCACCAAAGTATGCGTTGCTTCGTACACCAGGCCACGGTGAGCGCAACTGACAGTCGGCCCATCATACAGTCGATGAAGATGATCGCGTCGACGAAGCTCGCAAAAGCGCAGCGCGCCATGCAAGCCGGCAAGGAGTACGGTTCAGCTAACTCCGGTGCGCTCCGCAATACAGCGAGCGCGAGAATCTAACAACTCACTTGGCTCTCAGAAATCTTCCAGCACACTCCTCCGGAGACTCCGTCGAAGCGCAAGCTCTTTGTTGTCGTCTCGTCCGATAAGGGCCTTTGTGGCGGTATCCACTCGTCCGTCTCCAAAGCCACCCGCCGCGCGTTGGCTGAATCCGAGCAAGCTGACCCCGCTTCACCCGTTATGGTCATTGGTGACAAGTCAAAGGGCCAGTTATCTCGCGTACTTGGACAGAACATGACTATGACTTTCAACCAAATCGGCCGTGACATTCCTACCTTCGCCGATGCTGCTGGTGTTGCCGATTTGATCGTTAAGAGCGGTGTCGAGTATGACAGCGTCAGTATCGTGTACAACAAGTTCCTTTCGGCTATATCATATGAACCTACCACTGTCGAGGTCACCAACGAGAAGCTACTCAAGGAGTCCCGTTAGTGCTCGCGCTGTGACCATCCATTCATAGACTGTCTAATTGTTACTCCCATAGCTGGATTCCGTGCATACGAGATGGAGGATGATTTTGCCAAAGACCTTGCCGAGTTCGCACTTGCGAATGCTATTTATGCCGCGCTAGTGGAGGCACATGCCTGTGAACAGAGTGCTCGGTAAGTTACTTGTTTCTCACTGTTGACAACTGTTCAACTTTTCCACAGTCGTAATGCCATGGACAATGCTTCCAACAATGCAAAGGACATGATCAACAAGCTTACTTTGCAATACAACCGTGGTCGCCAAGCTGCCATTACCAATGAGTTGGTGGACATCATTACCGGTACGTGCCGCGTGTTCCATTTGACCACCCAGTGTCTTACGCCGTTTCTGTGGTCATTAGGCGCGAGTGCTCTGTAATACCAGGTTATTGCATAGAATACATACACCCCTCGTTAGTGAGAATTCCAACCCTTTTACTCCCATTGGGTGTGCATGAATAAACTGTCTGAGCACTCCCTCTCCGGTGTCTGACTTGAGAGTCCGACAAAAGTCGGATGCTATTGCAAGGTCTATTGATTCATCTTCAGCTTGGTGCTCATAGGTCAAATGATTTCCAAGCTAAAGTGAGGGTAGCTGCGTTCCATTTTCACAGTATGGTATCTGCCACAATCAGAGTACAGCTCACTCACTGCAGCCGCACATCAGTCCCACTCTGGACGAAAATCCTCGTGTAACATGCATGTTTCGATATGCTGTCCATTTGCAAGTCGCAGAGTTCCGGCAGCGACTTTCTCCAGACAATTCCTTTGATCGCACACCATTCGAAAGTGATCTATCCCACCTCGCATGATGACAAAATGGAAAGCAAACTTGGAATTGACGCTCTATACTGGTTTTTAATACCGACCGACTCTGAATCTCGGAAGTCTAACCAATGCCAAATCTTAACATTGGCCGTGACATCGACGCTCTTCGCCGGGGGGATATACGTCATGGTCTGGGAGATGGCTAAGTACGGCCAGACGGGTTTGAGAAACGCACAAGCGGATTTAGGCACTTGACCTCCACAGCAGACACTTCAGGTCAGTAAAGATAGGAAGGGGCTTGTCGCTCGAGTACTCGATGGGACGTTACAACCGGCACTAGAAGACATCAAAGAGCGATTCTCCAGAGACCACCCTGAGGAAGTTGAGCTTGAGGGAGGAAGTCCCGGAAGATATAAGGGTAATAAGGACGCCAGGTTTAGGTACAAGGTATCTCATGAGAGGACGGCTGGGACCGCATACACGGTTAGACGACCTACGCATTACCTGAACACCGGTGGAAAGACGCAAGACGAGTAGAATACCTACCTTAGGCGCCAAGCTCACAATCTTGGTCCACCCTTTCATCCTCAAATCTGCGCTGACGACGCCACCTATGCGAGTACCCAGCATCTCCCGCTTGTTGTTCAGCAAAACGACAGCGTTGTCGTCGAAACGGATGAAACGACCGTCGGGTCTGCGAACAGGTTTCTTCGTCCGCACAATCACGGCGCGTCGCACATCGCCCCGTCGTACTTTAACGGCAGTGGCAGATGCTTGCGTAGCTTCTGATATTGGTCGTGCCTGTTTAACGACGCAAACAATTTCGTCTCCAACGGACCCCCATCCGTTGTTGACTTTCTGCTTGAGCACGTTGACACATTCCACGAGAAGAGCGCCCGAGTTATCGATCACCTGGAAACCTTGTCAGAAGGACTCCACGCAAGCAAAAAGAAAACCAAACTCACATTCAGGCATCCCTTGAGTCCAATCATGTCGTCCAGCTGAGAACGGGCATGGAAAAGAAAATCGCCGAGTAAATCCTGTTTACAAAAATAATTAATTAACTAATTAACTAAAGAGATAAGCTTCCCACGAATTCGGTCATCGCAGGAGTGTCCGGCCGACTCCACGTCGATCTTATCCCTTTCACCATTCATCCAGCCTGAGTGACATTCACCATGCCTGCATCGCGACGCGGAAGTGGCAGCGTTATCTTGCCCTCTGGGCAGACCCTGGCCATCCACACGAGAACTCAAGATGAAGAGGATCTCCCGCACGCAACCAAGAAGTACGTCGCCGGCATCGTAATCCGCAGTTGTCTGAACCGTTGGGGCGATATAGGACAATGGCCGATCATCTGCGCAAGTACGAGAGTCTGTCAGTGGGCACGATGATCAGGGGCTATTGTACGCATAGGCTAAGGATAATCCCCCAGATTCACGTTAACACCCCAGAGAATGCGCATGATCGTCGAGGCATTTACTGAGTGCCTGGAGCTGGGGTTGAGCAAGCCGAACCAAATTGTGGTGTGTGCTTCACTATCGTTCCGTCATTAACCGAGGAGGGCCGTAGATTGCGAGTCGCTGGATAAATCGGGCTATCCGTCGGAAGCATATTCATCCCGCTTCTTTCGAGCTTCTCGTCCTGAAGTCCTAAAAGAATCACTAAAATGTTGCTTGCAGCCTATGATCCCGACTTGGGTCTTTGGTTGGCCCACCGGCAAGGAAACGGGTGACTACCTTGCTTTGGACTTGGGTGTGTAAGATCCCTCCGCTATCCGGGCGTTGTGATTCGGGCATCGCACTGACGCAGTATGACCCACTGTTGGCTGACCCATGTAGGTGGCACTAACCTCCGTGTCTGTCTTGTTACTCTCCAGGGAGAGGGAAAATTCGAAATCACTCAGACGAAATACCGTCTAAGTGAGGAACAGAAGCAAGACGATGGACAGAAGCTGTTCGATTTTTGTGCAGAGTGTCTTCAGACCTTCATTGAATCCAACACCGGGGACGGTCCCGGTCAATTGCGTCCTGGTCAACTACTTCCCCTCGGTTTCACGGTAAGTCCCCTTCTTCCACGTTTGGTTTACCTTTCACTGACAGCGACTCATACCCGTCGCAGTTCTCATATCCTTGCACGTTAGTATCGTGTATAATTGAAATCGTCGTTATCTTATCTGGATTTGCAGGCAAGAGCGGATTGACCATGGGGAGCTCATCAGGTGGACAAAAGGTTTCGGAGCTCCGAACACGGAAGGACGGGATGTAGCGGGGATGTTTAAGAAGTCCCTCGAAAAATACGTATGTCTTTCCTGTTCCTCCCCCACGTTATCTATTTTCAGCACATTCTTCAGCAATTGCCCGTAGAGCTTACGGCTTTGATCAACGATACTACTGGAACTCTCATTGCATCCCACTATGTGAACCCTAGAACGAAGATTGCTGTGATTTTCGGAACTGGTTGCAACGCTGCGTACATGGAACGTGTGAAAGACATTCCTAAAATTTCGCATCTTGGCATCGCTTCTGATGCCGAGATGGCCATCAATTGTGAATGGGTGCGTGCGGCCGTGTCGCGAATTAGTACGTTTTGCTAGTACCGTTGTGGCTAACCCAGTCACTTGACAGGGTGCATTTGACTCCTTTGAGCACGAACACTTGCCCCGCACTAAGTATGACGCCGTCGTTGACGATACGTCGAACAAACCCGGCGAGCAAGCGTTTGAGGTAGGTATTTCGTCACCTTTGCACCATCCCTTGATGCAAGCATACCCAAGAAACTCATATCCGGCCGATACCTGGGAGAGATATTCCGACTCGTCATTTGCGAACTGATCGATGAGGGTGTACTCTTCCTTGGTCAGAACACGTACAAGATTGAGAAACCCTATTGCTTTGACACGGCGTTTTTATCACTGATGGAGAGGTATCGGTGTTACCCCTCCTCGTCCCCACTTCTGGAAGTCCTCATCATATTTCCAGCGACCCCACGGATGAGCTTCTCATGATTATCGGAATATTCACACACTTTTTCGCTTTGGAGACGACACTTGCGGAACGCCAGTTCTTCCGTGCGCTGGCTAAGTTGGTCGGGCGGAGAGCTGCCCGCCTGAGTTCATGTGGTATTGCAGCAATTGTTAATAAAATGGGTCTGCTGGAGGAAGGCTGCTCCGTGGGCGCGGATGGTTCGCTGTATAATGTATGTGCGTCCCTAACAATTCTCGGGTTTTTAACATTGTGTGTCGTTCTAGAAATACCCTTCGTTCGCGGAACGCGTGCACGAAGGTCTTGTTGATATCTTCGGTGACAGAGGACGGTAAGTGAAATCTTCCTTTGTTCACGATGTTGCGGCGTGTTATCCCCCGGCTCACTTATACTTGTCGTAGAAACGTCATCACTCATCACGCCGAAGATGGAAGTGGAGTTGGTAGCGCTATTATTGCGGGTGGGTCCTTGTTGCATGATTCCTCAGACCCTTTCCATGCCGTGGTCACTCACATGTTCCAACAGCCATGACAAAGGCTAGAAGGGAAGCTGGTTTGTACCCCAACGTGTGAAACCCGGAGGTTACCTACGATTCGATCCGTGACCGATGGCACATGCTGTGGCGGACACGGGGACGTCTACTCTGTCCGTGGGGTACGTGAGGCACCTAGGTTCTCTTTCGATATCGTGGTTCGACGCTCGACGACCATGAGAGCACACCTTTTGTATGACTTGTATAGACGATGGAGTGTACCGAATAGCGAGTAGTAGATGGGTGTTTTTTCGGGGTGGTCGGGCACCTTCGTATTTCCTAATCCTTATATGTACTGCTCCGATCGAGGACCGATCTCGTTTGGAAATTCATTTGTCTGTCGAATATTCTGCCACGGAGTTTTATTGAAAAAAAGCCGCCGTCTCGTCGAGTTCCGTAAACGGACCCTGCCCAGATCTGCTTGCGGGCACAAGTGGGTGCTCGTCCAGTTCGTTAGCTCGACACCACTGATTATTAAATTGCTCGGACACGCAGTGAGTACATAGCGATACAATAAGTGTGCTGCTGCACGCAAGAGATACAAGGGTCTATCAGGTATATTTGTACAGGAAGCGGAGAGATCCATTCATCAATGCCAAAAAGTTTTTTCCTCCCCACCCTTGCTCCATTCAATCCGTTGCCGCTCTTCGCTCGCGAGCTTGGCAATGGGAGGTATCACGACGGGAATATAGGCCAAACGTAAAAGCTGTGTGAAAGGAGCTGAATCGCTTTGGTCGATGGAGGCCCAAGCAGACGGCAGAACCGGAGACTGGCAACTGATACGGTTCCAACTTGAGGGGCGTGGTATCGCACTAAAAACCGACTACATCGTCTCGTCATGCAGCATGGCAGACTTCTTCCTTATCCTCCCCAACCGATTTGACCACGGAACTATCTCCACTCTTATGAACATCAAACGAGACTTGGATGTTGATCGGGTTTGAGCGGATATGAGATGTGGTCGTGCTTATCGCTGTACTAGTCGGGTTAGCAGATATTCGGCGCATCTGGAGCGAAGCAGAAGTTGATGTGTTTTGAGACACGGAACTTGTCCAAGACTTGCCCTCCGAAACACGGTAGATGATGAGCAGGGGGGCAGTTCCCTAATGGAATGTTAGCGCTGGCTTGGCCGGAGAGTAGCCCTACAGGGACCAACCTGAGCCATTCCAAGGATCTGCATGAACGCGTTCGCCATTGGACTCCCAACAGCGTATGGAATTATATAGAGCAAAGAGCAGATCGCATAGATTGAGGCGGATTCGATGATCATGGTTGAGAAATTCCAGTAGACGGAACCATGGCCTTGACCGAGGACGTTGGACACGCGGTTGCGGTGGTACAAGAATCGGAGGACGGTGAGGGTGCTGATGAAAATAGTACTAGCAAGGGATACGCTGAGATAGGGAAAGAGGAGGGAGTAAGACATCCATGCGTCAGCTGCCCGTGCAGGCACGGACACGATGATGAGCCAAAACAGACCGGTGACTACATGGCGTCTGTGAGTGAGCGCGGAGATGGACAACAGCGACACCCACCGAAGCTAGCAATGAAAATCAGTGCACCGAACAGAGTGATGAGAAGGCGGAACCTGGTATCACGGTATACGACGATGCAGCGCCAAATCTTGCTCGCAGTTCTAGCTCCGTGAAATGATGAGGGGGCATGTCAGAGCTCACCATGAGGAGGTCCGCACACCAATCCATGAGAACGAATGTTAAGTTGATTGGTATCGAGGCATTACTTTCTTCGAAAGCAGCGGGGCCTGGCTGTCGAAGTGAGCAGCAAGTGGAGGAGAGGAGTGTCGAGGATACATACCGCCGGGGTAGTTGCGACGATCGATGAAGCCTAGTTGTGTTATTTGGGCGTTGGCGACCTGGTAGACACTGGCACACGCAAAGACGAACAGAACATAGCCAAGGAAAAAGATGTCTCTTCTGTAGCCTGACGCACGGGAGCGAATGCGGTACCAAAGGGAGCGAACGCAGTTGAATACGAGGGTAAGCGCGACACCGTAGAAGACGGACGTGACGATGGCACCCTGAAGCCAAGTCGCCTCAGCGAAGAGCTGGTAAGCGGTCTCGTCCGGGGCGTACGACGACATCAGGGGGTCTCTAGTGGGGCATCGAAGCCTGAACGGGGGTGGAACCCTCGCAACTTGAGGGAAAAACGTGGGAAGAGGAAGACACGAATGAGGTGGTGGCTCGGCACCGGGTTGAATTCAATATCCACTCTACATAACACTTGCTAGCTGATGGGACCACGGGCATGGCATTACGGTAAATACCACTTACCTCGTACGTGTTGGGCTTGGGGTTCCACGGGGGGAATGGGCCGACGCCGGACTCGTGACAAGCCCAGGGTCCGAGACATCCCAATATGCTAATACTATCGCTTGCCACCAGATGCAAAACAGACAGCAGATGCAAAACGTCTTGCGCAGTCAGCAATACTACAAATTTATAAAATCTAATACTTCAGTCATCTAGAGTAGGGTGTATTTATGCAGATTAGACACTTAGTTTTAAGAAAAAGGTGTTGTGGAAGCCACAAAACGTTGAACATTGCCGAACATCAGAGTAGAACATCCAATTTTAGGCACTTGTAACCAAGATCTAGTCCGATCTGTTGCAGCAAATCACGCAGTTTTTTCTGGGAAGGTGCTCTAGGTCCACCTGAACACGCTCAGGTATTCATTTTCACGAATCAAACCATGAGAGATGCACTATTCAAGAAACAGCCTCCAAGCGTGACAAAAGGCCGGACAGGGGCGTCATTCACACTCCGATTCGGCGGCGCTCGCCACACAAGGGCAAGTCCACTTGGCCAAAACCGGTCGGACTATGCGGACTCTAAATATGGCCGGCATGCCGTGTGTGACAATTCGTGACAAAATCTTGCATGTGGTGTAAATTTTGACCCCTTCAGTTTGCATTGCTTCGGCTGCACTCGATTCATCACCACTGGCTATAATATTTGAGAGGAATGTAGCTGAGACCTTATTCTACCTATATATGAAATATGAAATATAGCTGTTGAGTTGTTGTGAAGTTATTCAAGATCTCGCAAAAGTTTTGCATCTGGTGTCGAATGATAGTACTACTTGAACTCGCCCGACGACGTTTGTCTTGGCCAGTTGACCTCATCCAGTTTTCATCACTGACCGTAACGTGGCAGCCCATTTGGCAAGTGCTTGCCAAGTCTCCAACCGAGTGCATAACGAGAGAATGCCATTTCGTCATCCAGTGCAATAGAAATGTGAACCTAATTCCACTGCTCTGCAGATGCTGTCACAATGTCGTCGTATGAATGACGCCAACGTTCCAGGATCATGTTGCAACGTTCGGACGACGAGGATGGTGACCTTGAGAACAAACTTTTTTTTTTCAGTTCTGCCCTTCTCCGCAGTACGGAAAAACTCAGGCCTGTCCCCCGACTCGCATCACTCAACGGCGTGTGCTTTTACATGCGGACCAGGAGGCGGCGGCCGTGAATTACTGTTCGACGTGTCCCAACGAGACTTCCTTCGCAGCTTATGGACTCGGTACCGCTGGTTGGACTGTACATCCCGTACGTAAATAGACATGGGGTCGTTGTCACCGGGCATGGGTCGGTGCGCAGCAAGTACCAGCGGCCAGTACTGTGGTATGTAGTCCAGTCGTATTGGTAGGGGGATCATAATGGTGTGGGGGTCAGACTCACTGCCACTTACCGTCAGAGATTAGATAACCACGTGGCAACCGGCAACCTCACAATTAATCACGAGACTCCCTTCCTCTTCACTCGACTTACTCGAACTCGATGGGATACGACCTTGGCAGCGCAGTTGGCTTTCAGTTGCAAGACAAACCGGTGGAGACCCCTCTACTGTTCTACAAACGATAACTGATGCGTTTACTCCCAGGTGTCTTGGACCCGCAAAGACCTCATCACGTACGCGCTAGGCGTCGGTGCTAAGCGGGATGAGTTACCTCTAGTATACGGTATTTCTTTCCTCGTATCCTGCTATCTGACCCTAATCAATGCTTTGCAGAGCTCGGTGAGCGACAAGGTCATTCTTTTATGAGAGGTTCGATAATTTGACGCTTCACAGCCAAGTCTTGGGGCCCGTTGCCCACGTATCCGGTAGTCCTCTCACTCAAGGGTACGTTCCGTCTCCAAGGTGCTTGGACACTAAAAGCAGAATTATAATAACAGGCGAGGACACTGACGTGTCTTTATTTGCTTCCAAACATTCCGAAGAGATCATTCCCGGACTTCCCAAACTCGATCCTAAGAGGGTTGTGAGTGGCCACGACCCTGCAGTACGTGCTGTCAATGGACGGATCGGTCGTTTCATAGGTTCATGCCACCCAAAGTATCGAGGTACTGCGGGATCTGCCGCAAGAGAGCGGTCCCGGCTGGAAACTGTCTGACAGAATAGTCGGCGTCCACGAAAATAGTGAGCGTTCTATCACCTAATTTAAAAATACATCGCAGTCTGATGAGAATTGACCGCAGAGTCAGGAATCATTGTTGACAAAGAATCGCTACTGCTTGATCCCAAAGGCACAGCTTACGCCAAACTCTATGTAAGTTGGACAGGACTCACCCTGATTCATTTGCTTCCCGTCGTGTTTCATCTGACTTTTGACCAGAGCTCTGCTTTTTACCTGGGCTCCAAAGGCAATGGCGGGAAATTCTCCAAGGCCATTGCTAGTGCTCCCCAGGCAAAGCCTATCCCGAAAGATCGTAAACCGGATTGGGTCGTCCGTGAAAAGACGTCCCCCGAGCAAGCGCTCATCTATCGCCTTAGCGGCGACTACAATCCTTTGCATATCGGTGGGTTTGCTACGAGTGGCTGCAGCTGTGTTCCTGTCATTCACACACCTGTAGATCCTGAAGTAGGTAAAGCTCTGGGATTCGGTGACGTTATCCTCCACGGACTGTCATCGTACGGGTTTGCTGCGAGAGCGCTCATCCGGACCGTCGGAAAGGGCGATCGGCTCGCACTCAGGCTTATCTGTGCCAGATTCTCGTCCCCCGTCGCACCTGGTGATGAGCTCGAAACTCAGGCTTGGAAAATCGGTCCTGGCCCTCAAGGCACGACAGAAATCGCTTTTATCACGAAAGACGTGACCACCGGCAGGGTGAGTTGTGGTTCAATGCGGATTTGTGTTGTTGTTACATTCATCTGCACCCTCGTTTTCTCCTCCCAGGTCGCACTGAGTAATGGTATAGCGTATGTCAAGACCGCGGAAACGAGTAAGTTGTGAGGGCGACGGCGTGCGATACAGTAGGTTTCCAGGTGTAATCTTACAATCCCTGTATATTCCATAGCAGTGGTATCACATGTTGCAGCTGACGGGTCCCGCTTTCCCTTCCTCCATGCTGGCACGCAAGACTCTTCCACGGTCCAGGAGTGCATCAGACTCTATATAGCAACCTTTGAGCCAACGATTAGGTTCCCCGTCCACGCTGAGGCCGGTGTCTGTAAATGCAGTACGCGCATGAAGGACCCTGCGATTATCAAACAGGACAGCATCTCCTTCGCGCAGGACATACTCCATACGGTTATCCGGAACATCGAGGGGAGCCGCGAAATGCTTCAATGCGGTATGGAAGTCGAGTAGTGTAGGAGACAGGAGAAGAGGGGCTTGGAATGGGGGTGAGTAGTTTATATATTTCACCGTACGTTCTGCAGATGACGATGTAGGGACCCGCTCGAGATCTATGGTTGGGTGCTCGTGGTGAAGATGATGTCCATCGTTGATATAATGGAATGGGACGCGAGTGGTGCTGAGGATGTTGAAGTCCTTGGGATGGGTCTTCCGGAGGGTATTTGCTACATGCAGTCCGTCTACAAAGATGGATGTGCCTCCCATGACTCGATTTCTGATACAGTGTAGTATCTGATACCGCGGAGGATGTTCAAAGTATCTATCGCGTCGTCAGGTGGGGTCCTCGGATCGGAAATGACATGCATACAGTAGATCACAGTGTAATCCGAGATCGAGGTTTGTATATGCGATATTTCGGCTGCCGGCGATATTCTTCACGTCCCAGAGCTCCCCGTAGAAAGTGCGCCGAATTTCTCCGAATAGAGTGGCCAATCTGCGAGTTTCGCACGTTGCATCGTCAGTGTTGTCAGTTGGGACGCCCGTCACGAAGAGCAGTCCGAAGCGGGTAAGCTGTGTTATGGCACCGAGGAGACGCGACGGCTCGGAGAGATGGTCGTATGGCACGAACAGATCGGGTGACTGAGTGATGGTGGATGCATTCCACGATTTAGCTGGGACGTCGCGGTGGAAAGCAGAGAGACTCGAGGCAGAGGAGTAGCGCTCGAGAAAGGTGAACGAGTGGAACGACTCGTGTCCGTCTGTCCACCTGATGTGTATACCATCCTGCTTGAGATCGACGCCGTCGGTTGCAGGGCAGATATCGGCTGGGATGTCAGGCAGTCCGTGAAGCCTCTGCAGTGTCGATGGGTGGACACATTGTGGACACTGGCAAGCGTCGCGGAGCCACAGATAAGGGAAGCTGGCATTGATCTGTGGCAGTGTCAGTTGGAGACTGCGCGCTACACCGGACAGCGGGCGGACGACTGGCATGGATGTTTCTCTCACTACTTGTTAGAACGACAGAGTGATATTATTACGAGTTTCCACCGTAGACAGACAACAAGACGGAGATAGCGCCGTCCACGGTTGTCTTCACGGCTGACTAACTCGTCTCAAAAAGTGACACCTCCTTGCTCACGAGAACGCCAATGGACAGCAGCAGTTCTGAGACGTCCTTCGAGCTGCTGGATGACGACGAGGTACGCATTTGTGACCAACGCCGTACATCGACGTCGTCAGCATTCCTTGCGCAGGCACCTCTGCATCCGTCTCACTCGCCAGACTATGCCCCGGGCTCGGGCTCAACTTACGCTCATGACTGGTCTCCCTCGGGTACCGGCGGGGAGTTGCGCATCCGTGGGCGACACTTCGTAGACGCTTTCGGTCGCGTCTGCAATTTGCGTGGTGTCAATGTGGCAGGGAGCAGCAAAATGTCAGTTTGGGTTGCCTCCTTCTCTTCCACTTTCTTTGTGATCGCCGTACAGCCCCATCAATCACAAGCACGAAACGTTCCCTCGCGATCATCACGCTGTGACGTTCGTCGGCCGCCCTTTTCCATTGGAGGACGCCCCTCAACACTTTGCACGGTTGAGGAGGTGGGGACTATCCCTAAGTAATCTGACCTTTGCCGTCGGCGTTATCGTTCGGCTGACGAACCCTACTGTCCAGTACGTTTCGTTATAACATGGGAAGCCGTAGAACACGCAGGCCCGTACGTCTCTTCCTTCCGTATGCTGACAGCGTCCAGCTACTACTTTAGCATCTAGGGGCATATATGACATGGAATATCTGGAATACGTCGGGAACATCTTGTCTCTTCTTCCTCAGTATGGACTCGTCGCTTTCGTAGACGTCCATCAGGATGTATGGTCGAGATATTCGGGGGGATCCGGTGCTCCGGCGTGGACTCTGGAGAGCATTGGCTTCGACCTACATGCACTGGAGGAATCAGGTGCTGCATGGCTTCTCGGCGTCAAGGGTGGTGGTCACGTCGAGGCCGAACGGGGTATTTGGCCTTGTGGCTACCAGAAGCTGGCTGCGGCCACCATGGCGTATGTCAACGTTTCGCCGCACCTGCATACATTCGGTTTGAACACTTTTCATTTCAGGACATGCTTCTGGGCTGGCGATACTTTTGCGCCTAAGCTACAAATTCCAACGTCGGATGGCCAGACGAAACCTGTCCAGCAGTTCCTCCAAGATGCCTTTTTAGATATGTACGCAGTGGTCGTCAGGGCCCTTGGTGGTATTGAAGGCGTTTTGGGCTTTGAGGTGAGTCTTTGCCATCAATATCCCAAACATGTTTTACAGCAAGTTGCCCAGATAATGAACGAACCCCACAGAGGTTACATAGATCTTCCTTCCCTTTATCAATTCGACTACAATACGGACTTGCATCTCTCTTACGTTCGTGAGTGTGTCACCGACCTCTTACAGAGATCGTGTGACCGACATGCTGCCCACAGCTTCAGCAATTCAGTCTTTCATGCTGGGTGCTGGGTATCCCACCTTGGTTTCGTATTGGACCAGGTCATTCCCCATGCCTACTCGCAAGACCTCTCACAGCGTACTCAATGCTGCCAGCCGTAAGGCTTGGAGAGTGGATGGCCCCACGGGAGGCAGTTGCGTTTGGGAGCTTCATGGCGTGTGGGGGTGGGACAAGGTCCGAAATGAAGGTGTTGTCTTGCGCGAAAACTATTTCGTGAAGGATCCAACAACAGGCCGAAAGGTGTGCATGGTTATTCTCGTATCCCACTAGTTGATTGGACAAGCGGCAGGTCAATTGGTACACAGATTTCTACTACCCATTCCTCAAGCGATGGGCAGAGCGTGTCCGTGGTGTGGTTCCGAAGGACAAAATGCTCTTCGTCGAGCCTATTCCCAACGAGGTCTGTTCGCTCTTCTGTGCTTGTGTGTAGCTGTTGACACGGTCACATAGTTCTGTCCGCCTTCATGGACCAAGGAGAATCAAATCCCTAACATGGTTTTTTCTCCTCATTGGTAAGAGGCTTCAAGCGAAAATGCATACGCGTTGTTTAGCGTCTTACATCGATGGTAGGTATGATCTCAGCACTCTCTTCTCCAAAAAATTCGGCGATTTCACGGTAGATGTGCAGGGCTTGTCTAGGGTACTTCATTTATTCCGCTCCGTTCCTTCTTCTGATTGACGCGCGGGTCAGGGTATGTTCCCCCTACAAGCCTTCTATTGGGGGCACGTGGGTGCCCGAGAAAATTATTCCCGACAGATACGGAACATCGTAGATTCAGCCCATAAGGTCCTTGGGGAAGTCCCTGTCCTCATTGGAGAATGCGGAATCCCTATGGACATCAAGTAAGTCGCACTTACGAGTACTAGTAGTTGCAAGTTTCAGCTGTTCACAGTGAAAGGGAGGCTTTCGAAACCGAGAATTGGAAATGGCAGTACCGAATGATGGATGCTTTGATGGTGGCGCTAGAACGATCTTGTGCTAATTTCGCGTGCGTTACCTTGGCTTGTGAATTCTACGCTGTGAGACTAAGCCACATTTAGCTTGTGGAACTATAACCCCGATAACAACGACGCAGAGGGCGACGACTGGAACGGTGAAAACTTTTCATGGTTCAGCAATCGTCGTGCATTACCACCATCGCTACTCGATCTTCACCAGACCTCGTTCACCTTGGACAACGGCGGGCGAATCTTGTCTGCAATCGTACGGCCGTACCCCGCGAAAACTGCTGGTATCCCATTACAATTCAGTTACGAGATGAACACCGGACAGTTCACTTTTGAATGGAAGCCATCTGATACCTTTACGTGGGAACAGGAGGGTCGGACAAAAACAATGCCCGTTGCTAGAGAAACCGAAATCTTTGTCCCTTCTCTGTTGACTCACGGGCGCAAACTGAGGGTCGAAGGGTTGGAACCGGGGGATACTTGTTCCTTTGACCAATCGCGACAAACTCTTTTTATCGTGCATGGGACGTCGTCACCGAGCAAGGTGCGAAGGGTGACGGTGTCGGTGTGGCCACCGTTGCGTTCCACCTTCCAACTCAATGCATTTTGGGGAGATTTCGGGGAGCTCATCATATCAGGCTTGGTAGTTTTCATTGCCATATTTATCGTCGTTAAACTAAACTTCTTTATGTGAACGGTGGGTCCACACGATAGATTTCGGGGCATAGATACCTTTGGATATGCACTTCTTATCCATTTTATCACTGGGATTTATACACACGGAGGGCCAGCCAGGTCGCTACTCACGAATATGATACCCAGTGCCCCAGTGGAACCTTCTCGTTGACCAATTATATCTTCTCAGCTGTTCTCGAGCCTGAGCAGGCCCTCTCTGGAAAGAATGGACTACCTTCTCACTGGGATATGAATGACTGCTGCAAATCGGTGGTGCGTATTCTCTCCTTCGTTGTCAGCGCAAACCAAGCTTGGGCGAGATTGATTCATATCCCGGTGTGATCCTCTGGTTGGGTAGCTGTGGAGTCCGAAACCCGCGTCATGTTTCATCGTACCCCGTGTGCCAACCATTCGTGTAGTTGAACAAGCGAATAGCCAGCCGCTGACTGCACTGCGAGGGATATTCACGGAAGTCTTTCGTGTGAAGGCAACTCGACGGAAATGTGCATGCCAAATCCGTATTTCTAGTCTCAGCCGGCTGTTGTCTGTAGACGCAACGAGTCATCAATCAATCAATCATCCCATCTTTTTATCTGCCTTTATGTTTGTTCTCTGGCCTTCCTCTGACCTTGACGGCAGAACGACATATCCGAGGTCATCTGAGTGCGTCTCGGCTATATTTGCACCACCCGATATGGGTTAAATCGCCGGCTACTTGAATATTGCTGTATCACACAGCGGAAATACTTAAAGGACCGCACAGCACTGAAGTATAAACACACATCTGGTGACTCTGGTCCCCCCCGGTAGAGGCAGCATGCGACTTACTCCTCTGATTTTGCCTGGCATCATCGCAGCCCTCACGAGGTTGACTTTCGCGGAGACTAGCATTGCTGGCCGAGATGCAGGATCGTCATATACCCGGTTCACCTCAACCAAGCTCAATGGGATGGGCCTGCGCTATGTCACGAACTCCGGTATCTGTGAGACCACGCCGAATGTGACGCAATATTCTGGATACGTTGAGGTTGGAAGGAATATGTCCATGGTAAACTTGAACTCTACTGTCGTGGCGTGCCTACGACTAACGTTGAGACAGTGGTTTTGGTTCTTCGAGGCACGTAACTCGCCCGAGACGGCACCTTTTACTCTCTGGTCCGTCGGCAATCGTTCTATCGCTCCGCGCAGACGTCCACTGACTGCAACCCTCAGGTTAAACGGTGGGCCGGGGTGTTCGTCCATGATAGGACTTTTCCAAGGTACATTACTGGCACACAGCACTACTTTGGAGCACTGAGAAGCATTCCCTTAGAGAACGGGCCTTGCCAGGTCAACCCAGATGGGGAGACGACACGTCTTAATCCGTACAGGTGACGTACCAAGTCGACCTTTAAGCGGCGAAGGGCCACTGAGTAATTGTTTCCGCAAAGTTGGAACAATGTAAGCAACAGTGCGTACAGTTACGCTCGGTGGCATGCCAATTGGGTTATCTCACTCTTCAAAAGTGATCTATATCGATCAGCCTATCGGAACAGGTTTCTCGTATGGGACCGATACGGTGAACAGTACGGAGGCTGCGGCACCTTTCGTCTGGAAGGCTTTCCAGGTCTTGTTTGAGAGTCAAGCATTGGCCAAGTATAGAAGTCGCGAGTACGCTCTTCCATTACATCAGTCCTAATGGTATCTGGAAAAGATGGATCACAGATTCGTACTCGCAACAGAGAGTTACGGCGGACATTATGGTCCCGATTTTGTCACCTACTTTGACGAACAGAATGCAAAGATCGCGGATGGCACCCTTGACGCAGAGCCAATTGTAGTTAGTGCGTTACTGGATAACAAGTAAGTACCTCGTGAGCATCCAGGCTCCAAACTTCGACTCTGGTCATTTATCTAGCGGATGGTTCGATCCCCTGATTCAAAACGCTGCCTACTACACGTTCGCGAAGAACGCTCCAGGATATGGACCACTTCTTCCGGACGCGGTGCTGGCGAACATCTCGCAAGCCTTGTGGGGTGAAGGTGGCTGTGTGGAGCAAGAGCGGGCCTGCTACGCTGCTGGAAACTCTTCCGCATCGGATGCGATTTGCCACGATGCTTACACTTACTGCGTACGTGTTTCATGTCTACCGGATGACACCGCTTGGAACAGCTCTTCAGAGTAACTACGTCCTTACTCCGGCCATTGGAAACTACGATCCGTACGATCTCCGTCAGAATTCTACAGCACTTTTCCCTCCCCAGTACTACTCCAAATATCTCTCAATCGAGAGTGTGAAGGAGCGGATCGGTGCCGAGACTACTTACACAAATTGTTCCAACGAGGCATACTTTAAGATTATAAAAACTGGTGATGTGAGGGTACCGGCATGCGCGGGATTCAAATCGTTGTGCTCAGTGTCTTTTTCTTTCCCCAGTTTGCCCGAACCTTCCTGCCAGACTTATCTCAATTAGCGAATTCCGGGTTGAAGATCTTAATATGGGTATGTAAGGGTGCCTTCGAGTTAATCAAGTTTCCATCTAATCCAGGGTTACATGCTAAGGCCGGTGATGTTGACATCATGTGAGCTTAACGATTCTGCTTGTCTTGGCTCCCCTGACCACATGCGTGAGCTAGATGCAATTGGCTTGGTGTAAGTAGGGCTCTCTCTGACTAGCTCCCTGTTCAGTTGACCCTTTTGGCCGCTCCCAGGTTTATGCAGCTGTTCGCGCCATGGATTGGTACGGAAACAAAGAGTTGAACAGTACCTCCCTTACCAACATAACCCTAAATGGAACGCCCATTGCTTCGGTGGCAAATGTGGACAACTTCACTTTTGCGTACGTCCCATTCCCGTGCACATAGATGGTCACCTATGATACATGACGTTCTATCTTCTCAGGAGGGTCTTTGGAGCTGGTCACGAAGTGGTAAGTACTTCCTCATCACCTGATGTCGCGACACGATGGGTTAAACGAAATTGCAGCCTGCTTTCCAGCCAGCTGCTGCGTTGGAGATATTCACCCAAATTATTCGCGGTGAACAGCTGCACTCAGTATAAAGGTGGAGAGGAAATACCTCGAACTGTTTCTTGAATCCAATGCTGTGATGGAACTTCACTTACTCACTCATCTCGGTTGCTTGCGCGAGCGCGGCACTCTGCCCTATTTACTAGAAGACACTTGCCTTTCAATTGCACCGCTTTAACTTTGGACATACTGCTTCAACCTTCTTACGCATTACTATGCGATCTCGGATAACTACAGGGACTGGTTAACGCTCTTAGCGGAGTGCCTGTCGACAGTGTTAGACATATCAAATGACAACGACTACTCAGAAGCGCATTTAAAATCGCTCTATGCCCTGCAAAACCGGTATTCATCTACGATTCAGTTACGAGACGACCACTAACGTGGGCAGCTCACTTCGAATGTAAGTACTACTGGCGCGACTAAGTACCCCTCGTGCTGTCAGGCCGCTGTATCAAAGGAATATGGTAAAGCAAAGAGCATTCGGACTACACACAGTTTGATCCCTTGACATGAATGAATCGGTCGAATAATATGCAAAAACCTTTCAGAAGATGCTGTCCACTCTTCCCCAATCCTCGCACACTTTTTACGAGTCACTAGTCAATTATGAAAGACATGCTGCCATAAGCCACACATAAATTACAGTAGCTTAGCCCTCAAGAGATTGAGCGGAGTTCTACGTACACCAGAGGGCTTTCTCCGAGGGGTAGCCGCGCCCCCGACGAAATCGCGTCAAATCCTTGGAACATCGCCACCCAGTCACTAAAGTGTGAGCCCGGCATTGCCTGCTTTTCATTGATGACATCTGCGAGCAACATTACCTGCCAAACATAACCTGCTTGGTTTGTACAGACACCACGAGGAGTACAACCGATCGATCACTTGTTCGCGCGGAATTGCGGGGATTTCTTATACCATGGTTGGCCCAGAACAGGCCCTTCTCAAGGAGACCGGATAGCTGCGATGACGAGTACGTACCGTGAATATCATTTTTACCACCCTGCTTCCGCACAACGGTCCAATAAACCGTTTTCGAGGTCATTCGCGTGAGTTTCCACTAAATATATCTTGGTGGCCACGCGCAGCATGTACTTAATGGTTGACGCTATATCTATCTGCCCCACGAGCTCCATAGTATGCGGACAGAATCGCCGACTTCTTGGGTACTGCTATGCTCAGCGGGAATATTATAGGGCCGCACAGTACTCGAGCATAAGTACACGAATAGTTTCCCCCGGTATTACTAGTAGAGGATGCGACTTGCTCCCCTGATCTTGCCTGGCGTTATCACAGCTCTTGCGAGCGTGACTTTCGCAAAGACTAGAGTCATCGGCCGAGATGCAGGTTCACCACATACCCGGTTCACCTCAACCAAGTTCAATGGGACGGACCTGCGCTATATCACGGACTCCGGTATCTGTGAAACCACGCCGAATGTAACGCAGTATTCTGGGTACGTTGAAGTCGGGAAGAACATGTCCATGGTAATCTTGGACTCCTCTGTTGGCGTGACGCTACACACTAACGTTGGAAAAGTGGTTTTGGTTCTTCGAAGCACGTAACTCGCCCGAGACAGCACCTTTCACTCTCTGGTGGGGTAGTGTTCCATTACTTTGTGCACACTCACCGATCAACGCAACTCAGGTTAAATGGTGGGCCGGGGTGTTCATCCATGATAGGACTTTTCCAAGGTAAACAGTACTGAGATACAATACTACTGTAGGGCGCTGAAAAGCTTTCTCTCAGAGAATGGGCCTTGCCGGGTCAATCCGGACGGGGAGACGACACGTCTTAACCCTTACAGGTGATGTACCAAGCCGACGTTTAAGCGGCGAAGAGTCACTGAGTAATTATTTCCGCAAAGTTGGAACAATGTAAGCAACAGTGCGTACAATTAGACTCGGTGCATGCCAATTAGGTTATCTCACTCTTCAAAAGTGATCTATATCGATCAGCCTATCGGAACAGGTTTTTCGTATGGGACCGATACGGTGAATAGTACGGAGGCTGCGGCACCTTTTGTCTGGAAGGCTTTCCAGGTCTTGTTTGAGAGTCAAGCATTGGCCAAGTATGGAAGTGGCGAGTACGCTCTTCCATTACTATCAGCACTCCTAATGGTATCTGGAAATGATGAGTTACAGGTTCGTACTTGCGACAGAGAGTTACGGCGGGCATTATGGACCCGATTTTGTCACCTATTTTGACGAACAGAATGCAAAGATCGCAGATGGCACCCTTGACGCAGAGCCAATTGTAGTTAGGGCGTTACTGATTAACGAGTAAGTACCCTGCGAGCACCTGCGCTCTAACTCTAACTCCGGCCATTTACTTAGCGGATGGTTCGATCCTCTGATTCAAAGCGCTGCCTACTACACATTCGCGAAGAACGCTCCTGGATATGGACAACTTCTTCCGGACGCGGTGCTGGCGAACATCTCGCAAGCCTTGTGGGGTGAAGGTGGCTGTGTGGAGCAAGAGCGGGCCTGCTACGCTGCTGGAAACTCTTCCGCATCGGATGCGGTTTGCCTCAGTGCTGACAACTACTGTGTACGTGTTACACGCACACTATGATGATCACGCTTGGAACAACTCTCTAGAATGACTACGTCCTTACTCCGGCCATTGGAAACTATGATCCGTACGATCTTCGCCAGAATTCCTCAGCCCTATTTCCCCCTGAGTACTACGTCAATTATCTCGCAATCGAGAGTGTGAAGGAGCGGATCGGTGCTGAGACTGT
This sequence comes from Pisolithus albus, assembly GCA_024613165.1. Classification (NCBI taxonomy): domain Eukaryota; kingdom Fungi; phylum Basidiomycota; class Agaricomycetes; order Boletales; family Pisolithaceae; genus Pisolithus; species Pisolithus albus. The sequence goes on from JANFAB010000103.1 coordinate 82,158, forward strand.
TTACGAAGAATGTCCAAACAAGCCATACATCAAGATCGTGAACACAGGCGACGTGAGGCTACCAGTGTGTATGAGACCCGAATTGTTAGGCTTAAATTTCTTTCCCTAGGACGCCCGAACCTTCTTGCCGGATTTATCTCGACTAGCGAACTCCGGATTGAAGATCTTGATATGGGTATGTAAGGTCACCTTTGAGATTATCGGTGTCTGTCTGATTCAGTGTTACTCGCGAAGGCTGGTGATACTGATATCATGTAAGCCTAGCAATTCTGTTTGTCCCAACTCGCCTCACCACCTCTGTGGGCTAGATGTAATTGGGTCGGTGTAAGTAACTTGGCTCTGTCGGACGACTTACTTTCCAATTGACCTTTGGCTGCCCGCAGGTTTATGCAGTCGTTTGTGCGATGGACTGGTACGGAAACGAAAAGCTGAATAATACCTCCCTTATCAATATAACACTTCATGAAACGCCCATTGCCTCCGTGGCAAATGTGGACAACTTCACCTTTGCGTACGTTATGTTCCTTCTTGTGTTAGACATAGACGGACACTCATGGTGGATGATGTTCTTATCCACAGGAGAGTCTTTGGCGCTGGTCACGAAATAGTAAGTATTTGCTCCTCACCGGGTTTTGTGTTACGACGGATCAAACGGGATTGCAGCCTGCTTTCAAGCCCGCGGCCGCGTTAGAGATTTTTACCCAGGTTATTCGCGGAGAACAGTTACACTCAGTGTAGAGTTGGGCTCCAGTTGATTCCTTGGCTCCAACGTTGTGGTAGAAAGTTACCTGATTATTCAAGTTGGTGGTATGCTCGTGCTTGGTACATACTACTTGCTTCTGTCCGATTTCCGCGATACCTTTTAACAGCAAATGCTTTGTATATACTCCAGCCTTCTCAGGTATGACTATATGATCCCCGATGACGGCATGAACCGGTCAGGGTGTAATCCAGGGTATCTTTCGACAGTGTTAGACGGACTGAGCAGTTACTCACAAGCGAATTTAAAATCGCCAAAGGCGCCTATTACGGAAAAGCCATGCAAATGCACAAAGACAATACGCATAACCACCAAGAATAAGCAGCGCCTTCCCGTCCGAAGCGTACATTGTTTTTACTGACAGATTGATAAGACCTGTGGCGACATTCGCCTGCGACGAGGTGCGTGAGTCAAAACCGATTAAGACCTTTCCATTTTGGAACCCTTACAATCAGGAATATCACGAGACTGTTTTTGTTTATTGCTTCCAGCAATAGCGGCGCGCGGCTGCCAGTGGAGCACTCTTCCAATACGAGTCGCTTTCCGGCGGGGTCAGAGGAGTCCTTCACACGTGATATGCGGGAGGGGAAGAAGAACATGTCCAACAAGCAGTAACCCAGAATGAACGACGTATTGAAAGCCGAGAGCCATAAAATATAAGACAAGTTCACCTATGTCGAAGTTCAGTTTTACAGTTTGATGAAGTGAAGTAGAATTACAACCATTCTTCTGGACACGTCTAGCTTCAGTCGGATGAACGCAAACAAACTCCACCATACAAAGGCGTATGAAAAGAGTTCGGCTACGACCTTTCTGATTTGTCTCGGAGCAGCGAAATCCCAGCTCACGCTCCTACCATCGCCTTGAAGCACTATGTGCTTTCGGAAAAAAGATGGTCTAGGTGGGAGAATGATGGTACCGACCGACAAGCCCATAACATGGATCGAAAAGTACCCTGCAGCCACGATTCAACATCGCTAAAAGTCGTATTGTCATGCAAAACCCTACCGAGCAGGGAAATTAACCCCTCTTTATTTGCCAAGATGACATTGCTTCGTGGCGCATTGAGCAGGATATCCCCAAGGCCGGCAAATGACAAGAGGCATTGCTGTACTGGATGGTAAATCGAATTACAAGACAGACAATTCAAACACACGGGTATGTTACACACCAACACCAATCCAAAGCCCTAGTAGCGCAACAGGCATGTGGTAAATCACGCGATGTGTGAAGACCTCGAGTAAGGGTAGCAGAGAGAGCGTCACGAAGAAGTTCCAATGTACGCCGTACTCCGTCACGTGTTCCTATGTTCAGCTATCAGATATCCCAGCTTAATGAATGCGAATGCATATGACGGCGTACTGGGTAGTCAGTGCCCTTGACCGCCAACAGGCGTATTAAACCAAGTATTGCCACAGATGCAACCTTCTTCAACGTGTTGAGCAGCTCACAGCCGAAGGGTTTACGAAGGTGTGAGGGATCCTTGAGGAGGGGGATAGCGGAGACGATGCCCTGCGAAAAGACAAACGATCCGACGCCAAGGTCCATCTGACTCGTGACAGTGAGCATACAGGCGTACACTCGTTTCAAGCAGCTCGAACACACCAGTGACACCCCATAAGTTTCACACTTTGCAAGAGCTCGGGGGAACACCTGGAAGTCGACAGCGAGGATAGATAGCACCGTCATAAGCATCATGTGCGCGCGATACGTTGACAAAGCCCGAAGTGGTGGTAATGATGCTTGGAATACAGACCGATCACCCACGTCGCAAGCAGACGCGGTACCATCGTCAACTCTCGTTGGGAGAGGCGCTCCGTCTTCAATCGGAGGCAGAAGTAAAAGGACGGCGGTCGCAACCGACAACAACACAGAGAGTACGCCAGGTGCTTCTGCGTAAATTGTCATAGACAACAGCAGAGGTACGGACAGTAATATCCATTCCACAAAGAACGACGTAGAACGGAAAACTGCCACGCGAGAGGTAAGTGCTGAATGAAGTGCTATTGAAGACTACGTGGGTCAGTCAGTGGTGCATCGCGTCAAACCGGGAAAACCTGCCAGTGCAACTGAACATATCGCATTGATATGCAGTACTGTAGAGCCAGTCGTTCCGGATACAAAGGCCTCCTTGGATGTCTTGTAGTCATCATGCATAGTGTGGGCACAAACGGGATGTTATCCGTCGTTCGCAGTTTGCTCGTAGTACTAAAGCTAGAGCCCACAATTTGACTTCGCATCCCAACAACTGAACGTCACAGAGCAGCAGTCCGACCGGACACACACGTCCCGCACAGGTTGGCACCGAAGTAAGTCTCTACTTGCAAGGCCTCGGTGTCACATGTAGACGTGGTTGGATATCCTATCACCTACTCACGACCCAGGATTTCAGCACGCGTCCAAGGTAGCCATTTCCCTCCACGTTTCCCTATTCGAAACTTATCAGTCGATAATCTTCCTCTCCCACCACTGCATGTACCCAGGATACTAAAATAGCCAGTTCAAACATGGGCAGAAGCACCCCGAAACCCTCCTCCCCGTCGCACCGTGTCCCAGCGAGTCGAGAGCCCCCTAGTCGCCATGACTGAGAACGCTACGAAGAATGACATTCGAATCTCTGATCAACGTTCGAGCTCGGGCATAAACCTGAGTTCCGGCGAGAGATGTCGCTATTCGGAGTGCTGGGAATGTCATTTTGCACCATCGGTATCCTTACGGGCATGAGCAGCGCCTTCCAACAGGATTTGTTCTCTGGTGGACCAATTGGGTTATTCTGGGGATGGAATGTAAGGATCTTCCCGTGTTTTCTACCCCGGGCACCGGTGATGTGGGATTTCGTCTTAGATATGTTTTTCTTCATGTTTCTTATCGCCCTAAGCTTTGCCGAGATTTGCAGCTCGTAGTGAGTATCGATAAGCTTTCTTCGTCTTTCGTCTTCCTATTCGAACGATCGCCAGTCCGACCATGGGTGGACTTTACTTTTGGGTTTGCAGAATGAAACCAGACTTTCCAATGCTTGGCTGTGAGTCGCTTTGAACCGAAGTGCACCTGACCTGAATATCTGCTCTAGTTTGTACCGGGTGGGTCTATTCTATCGCAATGGTCTTCACAGGAACCTCTGGAAACCTGAGGTAACTTCTTTGCTATCTGTTTCTCCCGTACAAACATCCTTTTCGCCAGCGTTGCCCTGTATATCGCATCGATGGCGGCAGTTGGCTCGGGAAGGACCCTGACGAGAGTGGAAATTGCTGCAATAGCTTTGGGGATCAACATCTTGTCGGGCATCATAAATACCGTAGGAACGAAAGCATGAGTTCATTCAACGTCTGGTGGACGCTAGGAGGGACCTTTGTCTTGGTTGTCACCTTGTTGGTCAAATCACCGGTCAAGGTAATGTTAACTAGGAAGGCTTTGCGAATGAAGTACACTGATTCCAGACAAGAACTCTGCACGTTTCGTATTCACGGATTTTGAGGAGTGAGTGATCTACTCTATTACGGCTCGTACTTACCAGCGAAATTTTCACTGGTTGGGGTTCCCGTGGATTCGTAGTGCTTCTTGGATTTCTGCAGGTGCGGCATCCGCGTTATCACCGATCAGGATTTTTGAGTTCAGTGTATCAGGCGGTCTACGCTCTTGAAGGGTGCGAAACTGCTGCCCAGGTAGCAGAGGAAGCAAAACGCGCCGAGTTCCTTGCGCCGCTGGCTGTAGTTGGGAGTATCGTCGGGTCATGGTTGGTTGGCCTCGCTTACATGCTAGCGCTTCTATTCTCCGTGCAAAATATTGCAAGTGTACAAGCAACTACTTATGCAATCCCCATTGCACAGCTCTTTTACGATGCCGTGGGCGCAAAACTCACAGTCATGTGCTTGGTGGTGGTTGGGTTAGCTCAATTCATGGCTTCGGTCACTGCCTTCACCGCGAGTTCGCGACTCTTTTACGCTCTCGCACGAGACAACGCTTTCACTGCAAAGGACCAGTTTATGGCGATAAACCGCTTCCAAGCGCCATACTGGGGCGTCCGGATGTCGGTTCTGGTTGGTTGCACCATCTCTTGCGCCTACATCGGTTCTGCAGTCGCTGTATGTGCACTTTTGGAGTGTTCGAGTGTTATCGTTGATTTGAAATCTAGTTCAATGCGATCCTGTCCCCTGCCGCCATAGCCGTGATGCTTAGCTACTTACAACCTATCGCCATTCGAACGTTTTGGCCAGACTCGTATGTTGTTGTCGGTTCAAGCTTCTCTGCTGCCTCTGATTTCGGATGTGCACAGGCTTCCAGAGCGCGGACCATTTAGGTTAGGCAATTGGTCGTGGGCCATCAACCTTCTTAGCGTTTTGGTATGTAGAGTTCCAATCCCGCGTGTCTTCCGTAGGATACTCACACGAGTTTCAGTTTGGCGTGTTCATATGCGTGCTATTACCCACTGCATACCCTGTCAATGAGCTCAATATGAATTATTCTGTTGTGGCTGTTGGCGGGGTTATCGTCACCGTCGCAGTCAATTGGGTCTCGTGGGGGCATCGTAGTTTTGCAGGACCAGTCCAAAAGTATACGTTAGAGAAGCCGTGAATTCTACTCTACTTTGAGTTCCCGAAACGGGTTAGTGTGCCCCTTATTACTGCCAATCAGCTCGATTAGTTCTGAAGAGATGAGAACCGCGACATGATGCACATGGCGATATGGACGATTCAAGGTGAGCGTTCCATGGCCACTTTCACTGACTATTACACAACCGCAGAAAAATTTGGAAACCGTGGCGACTTACTTGATTAAATCTGCTTCCCCTCAACCTACCCCCACCAAGCAACGAAACCTAATACTGCAGACAGTATTATAGAAAGCGTCACCGTGGCTCCTACTGCGGATTTACTGGCCGAGGAATCACGTTTTTGAGACAAACCAGGATGTGCGGCTGGCAATCCGGAATCAGAGAACGGTTGGGACCACAGGAAATACGGTGCAGCAGGATAACGAGGATCCGCGTTCGCCAGAAAATTGGCATATTTGTTATCAGGATCCCCGTACGTTGCTGCTACGCCTGCAATCGGTTGGTACAATTCGTCGGCATTCTCGGTACCCGGCGGGATAGTCATGGCGTAGTCCAGTGCCGCCTTGATTCCTGCCCCTTCGTACCCTGTCCAGTTCCAATAGTTGAGACCGAGGTATTCACCTATTCTCGCGTTCGTCTACTAACGATGTCAGCTTGTCACTACACCCGGCAAATGTGGAACGAACAATCATGGCTATGAGGTTATATGCACGGTAATGATATGGACGTGTCCTACGGGCTTCCAGTGGCTGTAATCCGTGTTACTCATGTGGTGGAGAACAGTTTGGCATCCAGCAACATACCTGCTCGCCGCTGGCCGTGATCTGAGACATGTATAAGGTGGTAAAATAAGTCTCAATCGCTCGTTTTGCGCCCTCGGTGTCATTTGCGATAAGATAGTGAGAAGCGAGTTGAGCATAATAGTACGATCCGTGGTTGCTACATGGTGAAGAGTAAATGCTGAGTGGTCGCATAAATATGTGAACTGACTTTGGTGCGATAGCTTCTTCGAGAGCAATCCAATATGTGGTGAACCATTCTATAAAACTCTGGCACCAATTAACCATTTCCTGGTCCATGTCGCTGGTCCAATATATCGAGTTTCCTTTCCGCAGAATCAAGACAGCGTTGGCGATCTTTGCCATGCATTTTAAATCCCTGGCGCAACTTGAGCACACTAGGAGCTGCTATTCACTTCAGTGGAAGCTTACAATTCACCCGTATGAGCGCCTATTTGTCCTTTGCCTGGACCCCTGCGCATTTGACTGTATACCAGATTTGGATTCATCGCGGTGCTGTTTTGTAGGAACCATACGTTCAGGAATGTCGCTGCGTTCTGAGCGTATCGATTTATCCCTGTCATAGCCCAGGCAAGGGAGTTCATCCATACGGCGTCCGCCATTGCGTTGAAGTGACCTGTATTGTTGATCATGCGGACATCTGGGTTGAACAAGCCATCTCGAAGGTAATAAGGGCATTCAGCCCAAACTGGTGATAGACGTCAAAAATAAGGCTTCGTATCAATGGAAAAACCACCTTGTGGGAGGGGCAGCTCCGTAGTATTTCCGAGCGCGGAGCAATTTGGCCACGAACTAAGGATGGCGTCAGAATGTGGATATGAATACGGATGATATGAGGCGCACTAAGGCGACCAACTCATGTAATCATGCAGGTCCCCGGAAGGAGGGACGACCGGTTTGTCGATTACCGCTGTCAACGTCGTCGATGGTCAGAAAAGGGAGAAATCCACTACGGGAATTGGGCCTCACTCCAAGGGCCTTGGGCGGCAAGATAATCTGCCCACTTCAAAACAGAAAATTGGGCACCACCTGTGTTCCCTGGGTAATGACGAGAAAGCATATAATCTGGGTTAACGAAGTCATTCGGATAACTCGTGAATGCTTGCGCCAGACGAGGGGCGAAGGTGGACACGACCAAGAAACCGGCCACCAGTCGAAGGGTGACTTGTGTAAACCACATCCTCGTCGTCTCAGAGGTACGGGACTGAGGCACGCCGCTCTATGACGCTGACACGATCTCTCTTTTTCATTTCCCCTCGGGTGCGAGTGTTCTTTCCGGCGCATTGCAAGTCCGTTCCGCGATCGTCGTCATATGTAAGGTAATAGGAGTGATTATGTAAGCTCCATCGATGACGTCTCTCCATTTTGAAAAAAATCACGTTCGCTTGCACGCACGTCCGATGAAGCCATGTCGGGAATTGTCGAGGCTGCCCAAGTCTGTCGGCTGCCCCGTCTCACTAAACGTATGTTCTGGTTTCATGTCCTCTCTTGTCCTCATGGCTAGAGAATGGCTCAGAGACGCGGTACTACACCCACAACGTCACTGCCGGGTTTCATCCCCAACCCAAAGCGTGCGTTGGACCCGACTCACCCGTCAGCGACTCTTCCCATTCGTGCATTTCCGTACTATCCATGTCCTGCGTTCTCCTTGCAGGCTGTACATAAGGCTGCCCTTGTGAAGGATGACTGGCAGCCGCCTCCTGTTTCCACGAAGCGTCGTAAAAGAGGTGACCAGCTAGACATCAGTCTTATTTTCAAGACTTTCAAGAAGAACACACACAAACGAACCACTCTTCGTAGACGGTTGTCAAGGAAACTGTCAGCCGCCATCTCACTCGTTCTCACCAAGGGTGCAGACGCTGCGAAGGCACCGTTTCGGGAAGAGAGAGAGGCCGTGAGTTCAGGATGATTACACTCTAAAAATGATTAGCCCAACGTGTTTCCGATCATGCGATAGTCTTCCCCTGACCGTTCTCCCTCGTTGACGTTCGATACTACCACCTCGCCACATGTACTTGCAGGTAGGTTGTTCTCGGTGCTGTGCTCTGGATGGCCGCTGATAACTTTATACTTACAGACTGGACATACGTTATCACCCCGAAACTCGAAGTTTATCGCTTGCCATATACAAGTCTTGTCGTATACATTCGGAAAGCTTTCACTCAAGTTTACTCGCAGGCGAGGAAACTAGAGGAAACGTGGAAGGACAAACCTGCCATAGACCAACGGACGAGACTGATCAAGGACAAAATCGCTTCAAGTGACGTTCCATTTAAATACAGCAGCACACTGGCGGCTACTGCCCATGTGCGGAACCTCGACTGTAGCATGTCGGAAAGGATCCAGCCGTCTGAAGGTGACGAGGAAGCTACGACTACGGAAAGTCCTTTAACGTCAGAGCAAGGTATGCGTCGATCCCTTCCTTCTTGAGTATTTTAGCTGCCCTCCGTGAACTCTCCAGTCCACACCTCAGATCGATCAGCCAAACGAGACAAATCTAGAAACCGAGTGGCGCAGGATGACAATGTAAGTTCGGGTCCCGTTGCAAAAACACACAGCATTTGCTCACATCGCGCTACTTTGCCTTTTGCAATCCTCCTCGATTTTTCTCAAGCCGTCAACGATGCGATCAGAGGACAACAAGGTAGCTTCGTTTCGGCGTGACGTACCTCAGCTAGTCTTCCCATCTCAGCCGCAAGCTAAAAATCGGTTGACGTTACTAGATGGTATATCGTCACGTCACTTTCTTTTGACTTCCAGGCCAACTGACCTGTGTTGAATCAGAAACTACCCGCAATGAAGACATTTTCACAGGCGGGGAGGTGTGGTTAGGAAACACAGCGACTTCCCGTCTCGGATTGCCAGATAGATTCGCGGACCTTTCCTGGAGAGAGCTCGATGATGTGTCGAGCGTCACCCCTGAGCGTGAACCTTCCCGCGTTGAAGGGAAACGACGTCCACCCTCAGCATCCCGGGAAGCACTGACCACACCGAAACCGAATGGGAAACCCTCTGACGACAGTACGGTGACTGGCAGTGTAATGAGTCGTATTTTTACTTCCAAGCCGATCTTCCTTTCAGAGTCGTCGTTGAAAAAGAATGGCGACGGTAAACCCCATTGATTTCTTTTTGGCCACCTCTGCACCCTTCTCCACCCCCCGGCCATGTCACTGGTAGCGGAGTTCCAAGATTTCCGTCTCATGTCGACGGATGCTGTGAATGTGGACTTCATTGTGGGCCGTCGCATTGGCTGGGGAAAACGGCGGTAAGTAGAAAGAATGATGAATGGATTCCAGCGGATACCCAGACGATGTCGCAGTTTGGTGTCGATGTCGGCAATACACACGTAGCTTTAGAATGGGACCGAGCCTACTCTCCCGAAACAAGTCGGACGCAAACTGGTTTGATAACGACTGTCTGCCACTCCAATCTCACCTTGCCCGTCGAGTGATAACAGTAGTACGTGGCACGACTGAGACGTTAGCAATGGGATGGCTCGTACTATCCCTACTACAAATGTTGTCATATGGAGTACTACAAATGTCATGTGGAGTGGACGACATTAAACTTCTTTGTATCCACCTTCGCTGCTTTCACAAGACTTCCCTTCTGGAGGAGGTGGCCCTCCTGCCAGTGATAGCGATACATTTACTGCTTGTCCCTTTGCAAATACTGGTTTCGTCAACTCCCTGTTATCCACGTGAACGTCATCGAGGGCTTCAATCAACAAATTTCGATACACTCGACAGGCCATCGCACTTGTTAGTGCTACGGTGGTTGCCGAGAGCAAGACTTGATACGAGGGGACCATATTAGTGGTTGTACTGAAATTGAGCCGAGTCATATTTATGCCATTAGTGATTCTGACCAGGCGTCGTAAACATGTCCCCTTGAAGATGACCCGCGTGCTTACAGATAGTATTGTTGTCCTCCCTCAAATACAGCACGCGAAAATTGAGGGAGGCCTTTAGGAGGGCAGAAGAAAGACCTCCAGCCCTTCTTCTGGCCTTTCTGATGGACAGATAGGATCTTGTGCATGATCGCACCATAGACGAAGGCGTCGAAGCCAAGTGGGATCCCAAATGCGACAGGCAGAGCAGCCCAGTGCTGTTGTCGGATGCAGTGTTTAGTATCAGCGATTTCTCGGTAACCGTGTATGGCATCGTAAAAGAGCAAGGAAGAAGCGCAGACCACAGCAAACCACAGAAAGCTGAACACGTATTGAACGCCTTTGCTGCCAAAGTAAACGGCGTGGACACGTCTGAGAAACAAGTATGATGCAGTTGCAGTCGATATAACCTGGAATGCTGCTGAAATGACGGCGATAAGCTTGCAGTTTGACACCGGTCCAGCTGGATATGGGATTACTCAGGATTGAAGCACGTTCGCAATGCTGAGAATCACTCACTTTGTTCTAGTACGGAAAGAATGACCATAGCAAGTGCGGATGGTCTACCGAAGTGTCAATGGAGTCATGGTAGATGTTGTGTTCAGCCCTCACCTTGCCAGAAAGTAGGCGATTAGAACAGTGGATCCTCTTCCCCCTTGGATCAACTTGCGTTCATCTGGGAGGCTGGAGAGTATGTCCCAGATCAGGGCCTTTCCACGTCTCATATCAGCATTGTCATGAGCACTGAATTTGCGTGTGTACAGCGTACGCCTAAGGTCGCCAGGTTGATGTTTCTTCCCACTTCATAGATGGTTGCTTCTTTCGACGTAAGATAGTTGAGATACACGCTAGGGTTGATGATCGAAGGGGATTCTTGGGTGCTCATGACCGGGGCAATCAGCGACAAGGATTCAGCATGCGTCGTTGTAAGGGTGGTGATGGTGAGGGGCCGATAACTGGGGGGTACTGTGTGCCTGCCATGCCAACGATTTAGTCTTTTGGAGCTACCTGGGCAGTGCTAGCTGTACGGGCAGCAAGGCTGTACGTAAGTTTGGAGCGAGGGTTCCATGCGTGGGCGTATAGCTGTGTTTCGCCTTGGCTTTCCGGGGCCAATTAATGCGCCGATTCGTGACTGGGGCGACACGAGCTGTGCAGTACCCACTTCTACGATCTGTCAAGTAAGTGAGTACCTCGGTGCCTCAGCCTGGTATCCATCGTTGTACTTATTTAACACCACCTTGGAGCGTCACGAGTCGTGCATGAGGCGCTGCCAAATTTGGCCGTATTAGGTAGAAAAGCCCCTCCCAATCCCCTCTTCTGTTCAGATTCCGGATGCAGTCAAAACACTGGTACTTGTGGGACACGTTCGCAATAGCCGGAAGTGAAAATTCCCTCGTTGTCGTACAAGAGCCGCCAAGGAACTGATAGAAATTACATCACGCCTGGCCGTGTACTTATTGTCCAGGGCAGATGTGGTGAAAAGTGAGTCAATCCACATTCCCGCCACTGGCCAGCCCCCGCCATGAGTGCTCAAGGGTCCCCTGTTATCGTCAACCCTGATGTTTATCTCAACTACCTCAGCGCAGGCGTAGCGAGCACTTATGAGCTCAACAGAAACATATCCTTAGTGACACTTGGCGTATGTTGTCATGGATGCAACTCTGGCGCCTACCATTGCTAATATGAATGGTGGAAAGGCGCTGATCTGGGATATGCTCTCTAGCATTCCCGATGACTACAGGTTAATCCGGACAGGAAGACTATCAGTCGTTCTCTTTGCCTATTTTCTGGCCAGGTGAGAAGTCGAATCGATATTCGTCGCGACTTCGCTGATGCTTTGCATAGACCAACTGTGCTTGTTATGGTCATTCTGGCCGTATTGCAAAAGAGTGAGTTTCCCTTGAGATTCAGAAATTCAGAATGAATTTGGACCCTGAGATCGTCCGTCTGCAGCTGGCCCGATCTCAAACTGCACACTGGTCGCCATGATGACAGTGCTGTTCCAAGTCATATCATCCGCGGCTGCTTCCTTCCTCTTCCTCAAGCGTATTCACGCGGTCTACCATGGAAGTAAGATCGTCCGACACATTTTCAGCCTCCTTTGGGTTATCGGAGTGGGCACTTCCTGTGCTGTATTCTCCAGTACCCTGCATGATTACAGTGAAATTGCAAACACCAAGCACTGTGTTCGACACAGTGCTTGGAGCGCTCTGTCTATTGCCTTCATGGATCCTGTTCTCTTTGACACCCTTGTCTATCTTGCCATCGTGTACAAGGTCTTATCCACACATCGGATGGGTCAAAAGAAGGATTGGAGGATTTTCTGTTGTGGAAATGGTCTTCCTCACTTCTCACGGGCCGTATTTCAGGGAGGACAGCAATACTATCTGTAGGCAGACCAGGTCATCTCTGTATCGAAGCCTTCATTGAATCTGGACAGGATCACCACGGGTGCGAACGTGATGCGGTTCGTGTTCAGTGCAGACCCCTCCGCATCCCCGACACTTCAAGTGTTGCTGTCGACACCGGCTGTCGCGTTGACAAGTGTTATGGCTTGTCGAGTGCATCGAAATCTGTTAATTCAAGATTTGGACGAAGCTCGTATAGGTAATAGGGAGCTGGCAAAACCGGTCCTTCCGATCGGACGAATGGTGAATGTGTCGCTGCCATCGCAGGAGAAATCTGATGTTACGGATCAGCATGAGGTAGTTGAGATTTGCGACAAAGTTTAACGGAAACCACTATATATTGGATATGATGACCCCATGTACTGTTAACGTGTGCATTGTTTAGTCAGGTCTATCGGTTATGTACAGTAGTTGGTCCGTACAATTCCTTTCGGGAGCTGAAAGATCTCGATACCGACAGGGCTAAGTTCCGGCTTTCTGCGGAATAGATCTCGCTGATGTCATACCAGTTCCGCCCACACAATTTACTGCGCTGCCCGTACCTTGAATGTTGGCATGATCGTTGGTAGGGTTAGTGCTCAACATAGTACAGCCGTCCCAGAGATTTGGTGGGAGCACGCCGGTATACGGCTTTCCGAGTACGAGATTGCGACGACCAGTAGAGAAGTACGTTTGCAACTTAGGAACTCAAAGCGGACACTTTCCACAACATTACTTAGCTGTTCAAAGGCCTGGTCAAAACAGAAGGGCACACTTCCTTGGGTGGATATCCCTCGCGGACATGGCGCCTGCCGCATCAACGTGGCAGACCGGAAGGGTGACTAGTGGAGCTACTGAGAGAGAGTTGTATGATGATAACTCGCACTAGCTTGGTCTCCCCACACTGTAGAAGTGACTCCAACGATCCTGCCAGCTGTTGTTTTATATAAGGCCGCAAGCATTCTCAATTGAGATACCCAAGTCAACCTTCGACGCACCAATTTTTTCCCATATCCTACGCAGGTTTTACATACTCTATTGATCTTCGTTGGCCCCCGCATATGTGCGATCGCTAGACCTTTCCTTGGACGACCATTTCAATGGTGTCCCGGACGAGTCCCGCATCTGGACGGTCCACATCTATGACGCGGCGCTCCCGAGCCAGAAAGTCACGAAATTCATGTGGAAGGACATCGCGGTCGAAATCGAATCCGTCCGCTTTTCCCAGTGCTTGGTTCACGGCAGCGGAGAATTTGGCTGGGTGGGCGGTCGCCAGGATTACCTGGACGGCTGGCTCCATACTATATAAAAAGAGTCAGGCGGGAGCTGGCTATGCACACATGAACGCCCCACATTTCTTCCTTAGCAACTGAAGGTGCCACGTGGAGGCCGACAGCCGTGTGAGGATCGGGAATGTAAGAAGGCGACCCTTCGTAGTACTTTAGAATAGTATTTGTTATCTGGCGAAATGAAGTTGTCATCGTGGACTAGCCCGCGATGCAGAGAAATGCAAACCTGCGCGTCATCTGCTTTTTCGGCGACAAAGTCCTCTCTTGCTGCTTGGAGCACTTCGTCGGGTACCACTATCTGACCCTCCTTTTTCACTTGTTCCATCCATCCGGCTACAGTTTTGCATGCGGTTGTGCGCTTTCTAGGGTCATCGGGCGACGACGACTGATAGGCTAGGTACCATAATAGTCGCTCAAAGTTACTTGATACAGTGATATCCATTGCAGGGCTCAGAGTCTCCCTGACCCCCAAACCCGTCGATGGGTTTACTTTTGCATACCTCCCTGTTTTCCAGAACCGAGTAAGGATATCGTTCGCATTCGTTGCGATGCCAAGTTTACGCATGGGCAACATCATGCGTTTCGCGTAGTACCCTGCAAGAATGTCACCGAAGTTCCCGGTGGGCACCACAAACTGAATGTCCGGCTTTACCGGTGTCCCACTACCAGCGAGGGACTTCTTAAGTTGGAAATAGGCAGAGAAATAGTAGACGATCTGAACAAGAATGCGTGCCCAGTTGATGGAATTGACGGCTGCGAGAGAGTGTCTTTCGTTGAACTCTTTGTCTGAAAAGAGTGTCTTCACAATGTCCTGTTTGGTTCGGAGAGTGTAAAGTGCCCGCATAGAAAATGTGGCGTAACCTCACCTGGCAGTCATCGAATGTACCTGCAACCCTCACATTGTGGACATTATCATCCGTGACAGTCGTCATTTGTGCCTCCTGGATTTCGGATACTCGACCGCGAGGGAAGAGGATGAAGATGGATATGTTGGCCTTGTTACGAAGGCCATATATTGCCGCACTTCCTGTGTCTCCACTTGTTGCACCAACAACTGTGAGTCGTTCTGCAGGCTCTTCTGGAGTTTTGCGCATGTTCCGCCTGCGGAGGAAGAACTCGAAGAGGTTCCCAAGGAGCTGCAGCGCAAGGTCTTTGAAGGCGTAGGTTGGGCCGTGGAAGAGCTCGAGTATGTAGCGCTTTTCTGAGAGAGGAACCAGCGGGGTGATGAGCGGATCCCTGAATTTTTGAGGGTATGCGTAGGTGTTGTACACGAGCTCGGTGATGTCCTCACGAGAGAGCTCCGATGGGGATATGAAAAGGGAAAGTATAGCAACGGCAAGGTCCTGGTAGGACAGCTTTGACCAATCGTCCTCCCAGTTTTCTGGAAGCTTGGGTATTTCTGCGGGGATGTACAAGCCGCCATCCGGTGCGAGGCCTGCGAGGACGACCTGCGGGACGAGTGAGCTCTAGAGGGACATAACTTGGAAGTGGCGATGACCTCTTCAAAAGACAATTCTTCGTCGCCCCCTCGTGTAGAAAAGTACTTCATCTTGCTGGCACGGCGATGTTCTTGGCAGTTATCTCTGCAATCGGGATCGGCAACTTACCACAGAGATTCGTCCGCGAATCTGGCCGTGTATGGCAGATTCGCGCAAATATACTTGACCACATTTGCGTTTTGCCAAGAACCGTGACGTGACACGTGGTGTGACAAGGCGCGACGTCGCGTTCACTTGGGCAGTTTCCCCTCTCTTGCAGTCTGGCCACACTGGTCATGGTAGAATCGCAGGACTCGGCGACACCCCGACGCTCTCAGCGTGATAGGAAGCAGGTGAAGCCTTTCGTATCAAGTACGTCCCTATCGCATCTGTCAGCTGTCGAACTAACGTGCACATGTTACAGCCAGTCAGTCTCCCAGCAAACGGAAGAGGGCACACATCGACGATGAACTGACCGACCTCTCGGAACCGGATGATTTCGAACAAGTACAGGATGAGGACGAAGAGGATGCAGCTGCAGAAGACGAGAGTGACCATGGACCGGACTTCGGTGCGCCAGTGACCAAACGGAAGCCGCAAAGCGCCACACGCAAAGGTAAGATTAAGGCGAGAGGTCCTCCTCCTGCAAAGAAGCCAAGAACAACCAAGCCGACTGGAGCAAGGACTACCAAGGCCCAGAAAGGACCACGGCCGAAAGCCCACAAGCCAAAAGCCGCAAATGGCGATTTCGATATCGCAAAACTAACAACAGAAGTTAACATATCAACGGATAATCACCTATTTAGTGCGCAACGTGATTGCCTTGAGGGACAACAAAGAGCTAACGCTCAAGTACCCAATCCCAGATACCATCCTTAACCCCTCTTCGGCTTTGCAGTCCACTGCGGAAGATTTCCTTGATACACTATCACGAGATTCCGGGCCAGCACAAGCGCAACTGATAAACTGTATTCTACGTGCATGCGGGTGCAATGACTCGGTCGATGCTGATCAAGTTGTTGACTATGACGGCGTGGTCGATTCACTCGATACCTTCACCGAAGGTCTCAAACAGGTAGGAAATTCCAGTGCATATGATACTGAACTGTCTTGTGAAATGTTTCCAGGAAAATTCTCCTGTATACCCGTTAACGTCGAAACTTCCCGCCTTCAAACGCTTTCGCGCGTCGCTCTCAGAACTGATAGAACGGATCGTCCTGGCAGCGGCAGAGCTCGGCACCCTCTACACTTCTGACCTTATGACAACCCTCCAAACATGGGTAGTTGCGATGTCCTCGTCGCAAATCCGCTCTTTCCGGCATACTGCAACTGTTGTAGCGCTCGAGTTGGAGACCGCCCTCTGTCAAGTTGCAGCCGCTGTAGAGAAAGAGGCTGAGATTCTTGGAAGGCAGCGGGAAGGTGAGCGAAAACGCAAGGCAAACAACAAGGCTAGTGGGGTACGCGAGAAGGACTTGGAAGACAAAATTTCGGCAGTGCGAAAACGCCGTGCTGCCCTCGCAGAGTACCTCAAAGAAATCGTCGATGGGTTTGTCGGTCTTGTAACATGTTCAGTGCCATGGAGTACTGATAACAAGGCAGCGTATTTGTCCACAGGTACCGCGATCTCGACCCCAATATCCGTGCCGAGTGTGTGAAGGCTTTGGGTGCTTGGTTCACCTACTACCCTGCACATTTCCTTGATACATCGTATCTTCGGTACGTCGGTTGGGTCCTTTCCGACTTAAGCACACCCGTTCGTATGGAAGCCGCGCGTGCTCTCAATGCCGTCTATGCTCAGTCGGACCACGTTACCTCGCTCACCCACTTCACGGAACGGTTCAAGCCTCGTTTACTTGAAATGGCAGGAGGCGACACCGAGCTCGGCGTGCGCACGACTGTAATCAGCGTACTGAGTGCGATTGATGGCCACGGACTCCTCGAGGACGAGGAACGAGAACGAGTATGTCTACTCGTGTTTGACACCGAAGTGCGTGTGCGGCGTGCCGTCGGGGTGTTCGTCGCCGGAGTATGGATAGAGCTCGTGGAAGAACGGATGGCTGCAACGACAAGCAAAAGAAAGAGCAACGGCAGTGATGAAACCAAGGCAAGAGTCGGTGTGAAAGCCCTTGCAATGTTACTGGTAAAATGGGGCAAGGCTCTGGATCGTATGTCCGAGACCGTTGAAGAGGAGAGTGTTTTGTCTGGCGAGAGCGGAGTCGCTACGAGACAGCGTGTGCACCCCCCCTATATGACAGGAGCGGATCCGAGAAGCCGGATAGCACTCGCCGTGGAGGCGCTTTGGGGCGAAGTGGACGCTGTCCGCGAGTGGGAAGAGATCTTGGAAGTCCTGTTACTTGATCACTCGGCGGGGGGGAGGGATGACGATATCGACGGCGCTGAATTGCTTGTGGAAAGTGCAAGGAAGACGGTGGATGCTGCATGGCGGCTAGAGGAAGTAGAGGAAAGTGTGCTATTGGAAGTACTTGTAGCATCCCTACGTCGCGCAAAGGTGGTAGCGGCGAGCGGGAAGAAGGTCTGTAATATTTTTCATGCGTCACGGAAACTTATGAACTCAATCCCGAGGCGTTACAGGGAGAAGAAGAGGCGGTGACATCCGATGTAACCCGCGCTCTCATGAAATGGCTTCCTCGACTCTTCATCAAATATCAGACCGATGAGAAGCGTATATCTGACGTCTTGTCGATTCCCCCATTAATAAATCTCGATCTGTACCTCGAAATGCGAATGATCAATGTACGTGCTGTACAGTCTCGCCTTTCACGCTTACACTTCATCACTCGGTGACAGGCATACGCTGGGCTGTGGGACGATGTCATCAAGCAATTCGTATCACACTCTTCCCAGACCGTCCTCACTAGAGTCGTATCCACAATCCGCCATCTACTCAGCGCAACCTCATTGGCAAACACAAACAACACCAAGATCCTGGAATTGGAAGATGACTTGGCATCTCAGCTGCGGGATGCGGTCGCTGGTCGGGAGGAGATCGGGGTTGCGTCGTTCAGCGAGGACGAAATAATAGCCCTTGGGGCCGTTTGTACACGGATGTGTGTATTGGCTGGCTCGCGTGACCTTACTTCATGGATGGAAGAAGATGAAGGTGGTAAGCAGAGCAGCGCGTGGGATATCGTCTCTGCGTTGGTAGAGCGCGGCCGCTTGGGATATAAAGAAGAGGAACGGGTGAGGTCGAACTCTGCTTCGACGTTGATCTTGTGGCTGACTGACAACAGATGATCGAACAAGGTCTTCATCTACTTGGGCTGCACATTATGTGGAAGGCACGTAGCTTGCCAGATGCTGGGAACGCGACGGCAGATAGCGACAAATTCCGCGAAACACTGCGTGAGCAGCGGGATTCCTTATTAGAGAGACTTGTCGAGTACGCGGTTGGTACACAGTCTAACACTGCGGAAGGTGTTAAGCGAGCCGTGAGTATTTCAGCCAATTCGCACTCTTTTTTAACTGCCCTGACTCATACACAGGCGTTTCAAATCCTGATGAATCTGTATATTCTGTTCTGCCCGACACAGCCTGCCGCAGAGGATGGACAAAGGCTTCCAACGGAGGTACTTGCCCTTCAACTCGATGATGAAGTGCAATATCGTTGCGCAGGGTTCATCCAGGCCACGATCGAGCAATATGCGGAATTACTTGAAGATGACGGGCCATCTGAGGAATTAACAGAAAGGGAAGACAGCTCTGACGGCCAGGAAGATGTACGTTCCGTGAAGAATGTAAAGGGCAAGGGCCCTAGCAAGACTCGGTCGAAAACACCAGCCGAACGAAGTAGGTCTTTCCGCTGGTATCCTCACGGAGAACACTGACGTATCTCGTGTTAGATCAACCTACCTCAAGAGCTTCCCTCGAACAGGAGTATCAGTTCGTAGCGACTGTTTCGCCATTTCTTCGAGCTATCCGTGCGGGTGCTGTGCATGTCAGGCATGGCGCAGTACTTCTGGCACATTACGGTCGTTTAGGACCTGTCTTCGACCTTTGTACAAAAGTAATCGTGGACGTCCTGCGAGAGGAAGGCATGTACAACGACAACGGGGAAGTTGTCGTTGACGTTGTCACACAGGCCCTCAAAGAGGTGTGTGGTCTGTCGTTGCTACTCTCAAAGTTCAGTGATACGATAATTTCAAGTCGTTCGGCCTCTTGCTGGATTCGGTTGTACGTAGCGAAGATTCCTCTGTCGGTCTGGCGAAGCAGCTGGCATCAACGTTCATGGTTCGCGGTGCTCAGCTGGCCGTAGTCCGTAAACTCGACAGCCAATATATCGTCAAGATGCACACAGCGCTACTGACGTGGATTATCAAGCGCATCTCAACATTCGACGCAAATAAGAATAAGAGGCAGAAGGCCAACGCCGTGTTGTTCTTCAGAGTTCTGTCGGCATTGTTGAAGTCTGTGGAAAGCAGAGATGCATTGTCGATGTAAGACTGCAGAAAATCCATCGTCCTACAATATTCCTTACTTACCGTTAACTTGACAGCAAAGCGCACATGGATCAGTGTTTTGCCCAGAGCAAAATTGAGATTCCGCCGACGTCCAAGCTATGGGAATCCCAACGACTGTACGAAAAAAGATTGAGTTCGATCCTGACAAAAGGGAAAGGTAGGATCGAGTTATTTCTACCTGCACGCCACTGTTAATGTGATGCACGGACGCACAGGCGGGAAGGGACGGAAATTGAAAGGTGCAGCTGGTGTGACAGACTCGGAGGAGAGTGAGCCTGAACCCCAACCCGAACCACGGTTCGAACCAGAACCCGTAGAAGACGTTCCTCCACCTAGTCGGCCCCGTCCAAGGCCAAGGCCCATCCGCCGTTCGCCCTCTCCAACAGAACAGTCTGAACACGAAGTACCTCCGTCTGTGTCGCAAGAAGATGAAACACAAGTTACGCCCAAAGCTAAATCCCAGCCAGGGGACCGTGAGGTGGAGTCTCCTTTGGGAATCCCCGCCGATTCACGGACCGTCATGGAGGTAGTAACCCCGACTAATGGAAATGAGTTAGCACGAAAGCGACGGCGTGCGGAGGAGGAAATGGAGGTCGAAGAGTCGGAAACAGCTGGGGAACACCAAAGCCTCGAGGACGTCGCTCTTGGGGAGGAAACTTCCCAAGCCCAAAATATGGTGAACGAATTCATCATCAGGAGAAAACGTGCTCGGCACTAGACATTTATTGGCATGATTATGATTATTGTTACTAACCACTTTCTCGTTGCTTTCATTTCTGCTCCGTTCATCGTTGTTGCACTACATGTATCGATTTGTCCGTAAAAACACTCTGCGTGTAAGGGTGTGAGGAGGGTATACCATGCCATTTTATGTTAGTAACCAGCAACACTGAAGTATTTGGACCCAGAAGGAAGCTCGCTACTTATGTAATTGGCACGAGCGCATTAAGTTGCGCTAATCAAGACCTGTTTACATTATCTAACCCTAAACCGCCCATCTTATAAATGAGGAAGTGGTATAAGTTTAGTGAACGCTGGACAAGGACTAGCCACTCCCGGTTAAGTTGGCAGGGCATATGGACCTCCAATCCTCTACAAAATGCATGAGACTTGAAGATTACATCATCAACACGTGACTCACGCGGTACAACTTGACTCTGCTCGGTAGCAGCTTCTGAAGGGCTTTCAGCCATTACCACCGCGAAACCACTGCAAAACAGTCAGTACGACCCGCTACAATCGGAATGTTTCAATTACTGATGCAAGTGCCAGTCGATATGGCTTTAAAATTATGGTTAGGCGCGTGAAATAGAATATGGCGTACCCTCACCAGTGGAAGAACCATGGGCCTGGATTGTCTGTGACGAAACGTACGGTCACATTGTCACCTTGCGTGCCCAACGAAACCGTGTCCCGCATTATGGGATTGTCGAAATTGTAGGAGCTATTCCCTGCCGATCTGATAACCCAAAAATTGTGCTAACGATGGTTCAGTTTCTTTCAAACATGAAGCCAAACCGTGACACGCACACCGTGCAAGTGCATGGGATGCTATGAAGAGGCAAGTCAGCTGAGCGTTCAACTGGTTTGGACTCACTCACGGGACCGCCAACTGCGCCATTAACCAACCCATCCGTTGCCGGAAAACTTAACTCGATCACCTTATTAGGAGGCAACTCGTAGACGCTGCCATTAGGTAACAACTGTGACGCGTGCGTCGCCCCGCTGAGGATTTGTAAAAGAATTGGAACGGCTGGGTCCGCAAAGGATACATTGTTTATGTTAAAGAGTGCGCCGATATGGCCTGGAATGAGGTTGAGATTGACATCTGCTTTCCCTACTTCAGGTGTACCGGGCACAGCAGCGCCGTCGAGAGTAACCAGGAGGCTTTCATTAAAGTCGAGATCATAAGGTCCTTCTTCCGTGGTCGGATCTTCATTATCTGCACCTTCGTACCTCAGAATCGCTGATTGCAGCCCGCCTTCGAAAGTCCTATTGAGCAAGTCCGCTGAAGCACGGATCCAGTAATTGCCAACCGTTTGGTTAGCAGTTACCACGACGGAATATCGTTGACCGGGGAAAACAGGTAAGGAGTCAACGACCATAGGCTCTGATTCAACCCCATCTACTTCAATAATAGTCATCTCGTGACCATCGATAGTAAAATTGAACCAAGAAGCACAGGATAGGCCGACGATGCGGAACCGGTATCGCTTTCCCTGTTGAACGTTGATAACGGCTAAGGGGGAGGAGGGACCACCGGAGTATCGACCTAGTCCATTGATGACCGTGGAGTTGGGTGTGACCAGCGTGGAAATCTCGCCTAGCTCGATGGAAGAATCGTGGTACCTTTGGAGAAATTAAGGAAGCCATGCCTGGTCAGTACAACCGACGTACCAGTCAGCCAAAGTGATAACGGTTGTCTCTTTCAAACACCGTATTCAGCATTTCCGCTCTCGATTGACACTGGAGTACTAACCGTCATCCACGTCATACATACTCCCAAGAGGATCGTTTGGGTCGTAGATGACGAGAGGGCCTCTCAAGCCATCGCAATACTGAGTAGAATAGTGTGAATGATACCAGTATGTCCCCGTTTGATTACCCGGATTAAACTGATACAGGAGGGACTCGTTCGCAGGAATGGGACACTGCGTAATATAAGCAGTCCCATCTGCCCAGTTCGTTTCATGTTGGAAAATACCGTGCCAGTGCTACGACATGGTCATACAAAACCCAGGAGACATGCAACTATAGAACACTTACAACACTGGTATCGATCGGCATGGATTCGTCCACAAGTTGGTTGACTACGTTGATGGAGATTTCACCCCCCTAGTCTCTGGTCAGTCGCGCCTGATCCAATACTGGGTGAGAATGCACCTTTTGAGCTTGGATCAAGGGTCCAGGGAAAGAACCACCAGCAAGAACAGCACTGGCCACATGGGGAGTCAGAATTATTTCAATGGGTAAGCTGTCAATTGTAAACATCAGACTTACGACCTTGCGAACCCGTCTGGAGAGACGACGCCGTTTGTAATGGTAAGCTGGGAAGACGAGCCCAAAGCATTGCTTGCCCGTGGATGCACACGAGCGAGTTCTTTCGCTTCGATGGAAGCAGCACATACACCCAATAACACAGCGAATGCAAATGCAGGGTAGCCAGGCATCTTACTGGGGCTCTGGACAACCAAGCCAGAGAAAGGAAGGCTGATTTTATATAGCTGACTGGTTGCGCGGCACTCGGCGCTCCATCATGTGCACCATCAACTACAACGGAGTGTTTACAGACACATAGCACCATCAAGATCGAGACGGGCAGGGGAAACCCCGGAATAGACCACTACAAACGGAAGCCTCTTGAAATTAGCTTCAAAGGAAATTCCACTGCAACTGAAGGATCGTTCGAAGACCGAGAACTACGAGTTACCATACTTCGCATTCAGGGTGATGAATGAGCCTGCGTTGCGATGGAATGTACGGGTTTGACGCCGCGGCGTATGTGGACCGTGGCAGGTACACCATGTACTGAGCCCGAGTGCGTGCTTGGAAGAAACCCACCCTTTGGTATTGCTCCCAAGAGGCTGTGGTCTTCCGAAATTTTTAATAGAATCGGCAGGTACCTCCAGCGGCTCGGAGAAGATCTTCGAAACAAGGAAGAACCCCCGGACAAGCGACAGATTAATTTTGAGAAAATCGTACGCTCATGTCCATAGTCCCTGGACACGTGGTAGAGTCGGCGCGCTGGCAGTGGGACAAAAGCTCTGGCACTGCGGTCTGACCGCAACTGTACCGATGTGTCCACTTGTGGGTTGCTCGTTCTTTGGACATCCCAATCAGAGCAGACATTCGATCGTCGACGGATGAAAGTGTGCCGGCGTTCATTACAATTAGCACCTGACTTGTTCGTACGTTGGAAGAGCTAGTACGTACCCCCCGTATCCGGCATCGTGCCCATTGCTGTCACCAAGGTGATATGATATGGCCTCCAAGGTGAGGTGGCAATGATTTCTAGCGTACTCGCTATCGCTTTTGCTTTCCCGTGACAGTGTCAGGAGCTAAGAATAAAGTCTCGAAGAAGCTCTTCGTCCGTTGCCATGATATATGCCTCATTGCACACGGAAAGTACGATGGTCGTTAGTCGTGCGTCCCCGAGGATCACTGCCTTTGTATTTTTCCCGCATATCTGAAGAAATGGCTCAGTCGTCAATATCTTCAAGGATAGATAGTAGTCACTGGTTCTGTTCATCCGCCGCCAATGCATGACTTACTGACAGCCTTGTGACGCAGAGTGAAACGTGCCTGTGGTATTGATCGTCCGCCGCCCACCACGAAATATTGCAGACTTCGCATGAACTTCCAAATGTTTTGCGTCCGCTGCCCAGTTCCTAGTCCCTCTCCATCGATCTTCGACGGCTGCCACGGTTACTGCTCGCACATACCAGGGCATTTTTACCGACGAGTCGGTAAAATGCCTCGCTGTGAGTCAGAACATCGAGTCAATTGGATGGAAAAACAGATTCCTCTACTACTCTGTAGCATCGACGTATTGACCACCAGCCAGGGTGACGAACTAAGCTGGAAGTATTAACGGCATGTCCCCGAACCGAACTTCATGCGAAGCAGTCGGAAAAATATCGCAGGTTCAGGTATGCGGCTACCCGGACTTTTAGGCTGTTCGGATCTGTCTGCATGTGAAGATCTTTTCCCCTCAAGGACTCAAATCTCCAAAGGGCTATCGCATCTTGTTCCGCCCGCACCCCTAGCCTTCTTATGACCCTGGTGCGGGTCTAGCCTCGGACCGCACATCTGGCACCAAACTCCGTCATGGATAATCTACAGCAACAATTCCCACTGTCGTGATTCAACTAGAGTGGATTATCAGCCTATTCTCTACCCCTCAGACCGAGACCCAACAGCGTTTGTCCGTTCCCACTCTCAGGTCGGGATGAAAAGAAACAAAAAGAGCCGTTTCCGGGATGCATCTTTCCCGGCACGTTTGCGGCGCATCTGCTCGCATGTTACCCCCCACACATTCCCTCGACCAGCTGGCCATGATTAAGGAGGTTCCGCCCGGTCATCTTGTCCATGTAAATAACATACCGTATGTCCTGTCCCTGTGGGGGCTCGCGAGTCGGTGTCCATCGTCGGACATTGCGATGAAAGTGATTAGCATGTCATTAAGGGTCATAATAAGATTGTATGGCCTTCGAAGCCATCGAGGACACTTGCTACTACCCAAAATCCTGACCACTTTCAGTTGTGCGACCAGTCTCAAAGATGTGTCTGATATGGTTAGGCAGAAGGGAACCGTGCATGGTAGTCTGAGCAACATGACCATGAACAAGGTCGATGGTTCGAAGACTTTAATGGTGACGATTAACGCTGGAACCTGCTGCTTTGACAGGGAGTCTGAGGATTGTGGAGGTTGCAAATATTAACGTAGATGCACCAGAGAGCTGTTGGACCCACTAAGATATCAGCAAGTCGAGGCAAAGGTACATACTCGAACACTTGGACATAGGCAGAGATTGACCGACCACGAAGGGGACCAGTCGATATAAACGGATAAGTGTACTGAAGACACGAAACAGAACCTACCTGGGGCCACCAGCACACCGCTCGAGACGGGAAAGCAGTGTATCAGGGTGTTTCGTTGAAGACACGAGGACGTGGGGATGCCGAGAAACTTACGAGATAACCAGCTGCAGCGCTGGGCAGTAGAGACGAACGGGCCCGAGGACGTGTTGAGACCGTGGCGTTTGCAATGTTGAAGTGAGTGGCACCCACCTCGTGCAGATAACTAGCGCCGGCCGGATGAAACAAAAAAAAAGAACTTACCTGGATGCGGGCACGAGGCCGTCAAGCTCTCACACCGGCGACGCAGACGAGCGAAACGATAACGTATTGTTCGATCGAGAATTCACGGCGCTAAGAGAGTGAAGACCGAACTTACCCAAGGGCCAACGCGGAAAAACAGAACTTGAAGGTCAAAGTCAGACCATCGTCGACATGGGAAAACGCAAGAACTACTCAGGTCTATCCCACTTTGCCAAACAGGCTTTTTCAGAGGGTAAACCCGTCAACTCTTCTGAACTTCATCGCCACTTACCAACATGAGCAACAGGTGTTGGTGGAGACCACAAAAAGGAGACATCGCGCAAGCCGGAGAGTCTGGCTGGCACCGGTATTGGTACAGGCAGAGCTCTCTTCGACGCACAGAAACAATCGCTCGACGCTTTCGCTCTCGTTCCGCACTACAAATCCGCATCTGAGGTTCCCACTCATCTCCAGAAATGTAAGTGAGCTTCTGCTCCCCAGTTCATGGCTGTACCCTTACATTCACCGCTGCCAGACTTCTCTCAAAGACATCGCTACTTCAGTCTCTACGACCAAGGTTGTCTTCTTGATGAAGAGGGCTGGTACAGTGTTACCCCCGAACGCATCGCGTCCCAAATTGCTGAGCGATGTCGATGCGATGTTATTCTTGATGCGTTCTGTGGGGTCGGAGGGAACGCGATCGCGTTTGCAAAGACATGCCATCGTGGTGAGTTTTGCATATGAACCATGTCATATCATCTTCGTTCGTTTATGTACGGCATTGAAGTTATCGCAATGGACAATTCCCCCACACGACTTGCACTCGCCAGACATAACGCCACTGTCTATGGCGTAGCCGACCGCATCGAATTCGTACTCGCGGACTATATTGCGTTTGCTCATTCGTATTTGGATCGTTGGGAAGCAACAACCACTAGTCATCCTATCAACTCAGGCAACAACGCCAAGAGGCGACCCATCGACGTCGTCTTCCTAAGTCCACCTTGGGGAGGTCCAGAGTACATATCTCGACAATTGCACGACGCTAATGACGTCAGCGACGCCGATGCGACTGCTGTCGATGGCGGTACCAACGGTTTTGCGAACGGTTACGGTAATGGCACTGAATCCCATCCCGAATTCAGCCTCTCGTATATGCAACCCATCCACGGGGCCGACCTCTTCCAACTCACGCGACGCATCACAAACAATGTGGCATATTTTCTACCCAGGAATACGAATCTAGAGGAGATATCAGCGTTGATTAGTCTTTCCGTGTCCACATGCCCTTCCTCTAGTGTTCCAGTGCCAGCGCCTGCAGGAGACTCGACGGAAATGGTTGAGGTAGAAGAACAGTGGATGGGCAGCAAGCTCAAAGCTTTGACCTGTTATTTTGGAGGACTCGCGGCTGGGCAAGAGCATCTGTTCTGAAAAGTGGATGTGTGGAATTCTGTGCCACACGTGCGCTTTCCGATGGCAGTGCATGATTATCTTCCAGAGTCGCGGTACCACCCTGGATCCGTACGATCCCACATGTCGACGGATGCGATCGGTTCTGTGTCGTCCTCCGATCCCTCTCTCTCTGCACGCACGTCGGGGTTTTCCAGAAAGCTGTTGGCTCATCTTACCCATGTGTCTGAGTGGAGAGGCCATACCGTAGACATCATTGCGTCGTAAACATACCCGCGGTTCAGCTGTCACCCAGTGCGTTGCGGTCAAGTAGCATGGATCGGTACGTGAGAGAAATGGTTCACAAAAGAGGAGAGCACGCGACAAGTTTCTCGAAAGGCCATAATAACAATATCGTTTCCTCCACACTTACCGATCCTCACACCAGCCGAGACGACCTCTCCATCACGGCGATCCAGGAGCGTTTTCCTTTCCCCGCCACTTCTCACCTTGTTCTGCACTCGGACCCACACGACACCCCAACACGGAAATATCAGCCAAAGCTATTACTACAGTGGTCAGGACAAATGCATGCTAGATCATCTCAATGGCTAAGGCATCATGAAAATAATAATAGTTATAGTGCTGCCAGGCATGTACTGTATGTACATGCGACTGCGAGTGTGGTAGTGTCTATTGTACAAGTGTGTCGTGTTGCTAGGTGCGATAGAGTTTGAATATGGATTACACGAATAAATAATAGCGAGTAAAGACGGTAGCGTGTAGTCGGCGGTCATTTCGAGGGTAGGTGATGAGGTTATTCTCTGAAAGCCGAGAACGAGCTTCCAGTAGTCATAACAGAATCTAAATTCGGCGAGACACGTCGTCGAGTATCACACTGCGGACGGCCCTATTTTCGTGTGCGCGCCGAGCTCTCATGTCTGGATCAGACAACGGACGAGAATTGGCCAACGAGCGCATTAGATCGGGGGTTTTCCTAGATGAGGCCGGGGTGTCTTGGAACTTCAAACCAAGCATGTCGTATAGCTCCTGCTGAGCCTGGGCAAGGGCCGTCGCAGAGGACGCGCCGGAATAGCACAGTGAACCAGAAGCTGGAAGATTGTGAGTAAAGGAAGCTGGGGTTTGAATTTGGTCCCTACCTGATGCAACGGCACTTGTGGCCGATTTCTGTTGACGAAGAGGAAGTGGTGGTAGAGGTGGGATATCCTCTTTACATGCAGACGAGGGGATAGACATGCTACCTCTGCTTCGCACACTGCTTGCAGAGCGCCTCTGGGACGCGCTCATAGACCGCAAACCCGCTTTCGACTGTCGTATAGACGATTTGCGCACGGCTGAGACGCGCTCAGACCGTTTATTTGGTGCCTTGCCGCCCGGCTCTCCAGCGGTCTCCATCAGTCTGTCACATTCTACCGCAATATCATGTGCCTGCTTCCATCCCTCATCCCGCTCGGCCTCGAGAGATTCGAGCTGTTCGCGAAGCTTCTGCGTCTCTGCCGCCTGACGCAAGAAGATCGTGTTGACCTTTTTCAGGGCCATCGCAAGTGCGCTAGAATGGTGAACCTCACGCAAGCCCTCGAGCTGGGCAAGCTGTTCGGCGACAGTGTGGAGTTCATCAGTCAGTTGATCCTGCTCCAAGGTAACCTCGGCCAGCTCTGCCATCGCAATGCTTGCTGTGTGTCCCACTGCTCCACTCTCAAGGTGACCGGTGAGTTCCCCCAGGAGTTGCCACCGCCTGCGTACGAGCATCTTGTATCGGGATTTAACATCGGTGTGTAGCATTTCTAGACGATGTATTTCCTCGGCGATCTCACCGTCTAACGTCTCCAAACGCAAAAGACGAATAGAAGAACCCTCGGAAAACTGCTTCATTGCTCTCGAGACGACGCCCTGCAGCTCCGCGGAAGTGAGAGTCCACTGAGCTGCCTCCATCGTGAGTCCGCGCCATTTCAGCGGGGGTGTTTGGAACCTGGGAAGAGGCTGCGACGCAACCTCGTATAGCTTTTTCCAGGTCGACGCATCCCTGTTTCCGCAGGTTTCACCGCAGGTCACTTTGGACTCAGATGACCCCCGAGCTCTGGGTCCCGGAACGCGAGAGTCAAGAGGGTGGGATGGTCCACTTGGTCGTCGGGGGCCAACTGGAAGAGGGGGCCGAGATCTGACTCGTGTTTGACTACCAAACGACTGATGTTGGGAGGCCTGCATTGAAGATACGCCGTCTCCTTCTGGGTCAGAACCGGACGATATCCTCAATATGGGACAGTCAACGTCAGTAGGGGGTGTCGAGATGACCTTGTCCTCCGTTCCTTCCGATGTTATGGCCCGGTACGGAGGCACCCCGGCACACGATGCCGAAATAGGTGGTGACAAGGGACGAGTAGACGGCGAAGCTGCAGCAAGGGAATGTCTCCTAGAGGAAGTTCGTCCTGATGATACTGGTTGGAAAGGAACGGGAGTAATCAAGGGCAAGGAAGGTCTGCCAAGAACCGGTTGTGAAACCTCTGCTTCGCGAATTGACTGAGGCTGACACGTAATAGCAGGCAGTCCAGTCTGGGAGGAAGAGCATCCAGTGCTAGGTACTGGGGATGAAGTATGTGCATCGTTGTCTGAAGATGAGGGAAGACGAGGAGAAACGTCCGTGGATTCAGGTAGAGGAACGGAGGTGGGAGATTGAGAAGTGTCCGTCTTGCAAGCAGATGAAAACGGGGCGGTCGACTGCGCAAGTGGTATGACTGACTCGCAGTCCTGTCGGGAGCTCGATGTTAAAGTTACAAAGGGTCGAAGTAAACGAAAACCTGCCTTATTGATGCTCTCGGTTTGTGCAGGAGCATCAGGATCAATGGGTTCCTTTGACGGTCCCGTTGTGTCTGTTATGGGTAGAGTATCCTTCAATGGTGTGGCCGGAAAAGCATTTTCACAACGAGGCAATGAGTCATGAGAAATACCGGACGACGGGTCCAACGAAGGCGAAGGTGTGGCATTAGCAACAGACTGAGGTCTACGAAAACCGTGGTCGTCATGTGGCCCCAAATTCATCTCAATAGACGTGAACCGCGGAGGCGTTTCCCTCGCAGCATACTCGCGTGGGGAAGGCAGTGTTGCCGACCTCGGCAGTGGAGGGCGATGGGTCCGAAGAGATGGCGCCGGAGGGCGTCGGCGGTCTGGTGAGAACAGGGGTGGTGAGAACATTGGTGTCTCAGGGAATGTCTGGTAACCAGCCGAGGAACTCGTGGAGGTATACTGGGACGAACTGTGTGGATCCGGACTAATAGTGATGGTATAATCAAGAAAATCACTATAATCCTCTTCAGTCGCCTCACATGCAGTAGGCGGCATTTCAAGGTGACCGGCAGAGACCGCGGATGAAGGAACGAGGGGAAGACGTGATATACTGGTTTGAGTCATCATCGTAGGTGTCAATAACGTTTTCTGGGCGAAGCTCTCGACCACGGGCAACAGTCTGACCTGTTTTTTGTTCCGCTGATGAGGGGCCCCGCCACGGGTGTCTACACAGCTTCGTTGGTATCACAAGATTCCGGGAAGAGATATTGGCCCAAAAAAACACACCTTTACGATTTCTTGAAGCACTAGTAGGTTTCGGAAGACGTCGCCGCAAGCTGCTGTTCTTGCGTTTGACGGGAAGTGGGGCCACATAGGAGGCGCTAGAATCGGAATGCGAAGAAAGCATAGCCGTGTGCAGACCGGGAGACACGAACGAGTACTCATCCAAGCTGTGGTCAGTAGAACTTTGGAACCCGTCTGCTTGTGATGAATCTGTAGCCAGCCCAGGCGTTTTTGGTATGCTGGAAGAAGAGGGAGGCGAGGATGCTACCTGAGAGTCTGAATCTGCCACCTTATGTTCTGATGCGGTGCTAGTAAACACGGCATTTTCATGTTGAGGATTGAGGGTGCATTTCCTCGACATTGGGGTACCAGATACAGAAGGAACCTCCATAATAGAAGATATGCGACGTGAGTGACCTGTCTGCAGGCCAGTTCCTGGTGACGGAGTGCGGTGCAAGTCTGTCGACGAGCTCGAGGTGTTCTTGTTAATTCCCTCCTCTGGTTTCGATACATACGATGCCGGCGCTATGCTGCCGGATAATCGACGCGTCCGCCTTCGTTCCAAGAGCACGCTAGGTGGTAGAGGAGGGACAGCGGGGACGGACGACGGACGACCAATCTCCGTTCCAGGTAGGTTGGGAACAGACGGTTCGCAGGGTAGAGTTGCAGAATCCTGCCGTGCTACACCGCTTCGGTGACGGGATTGCACTCTCTCACAAGATGATAGCACAAATGAATTCGCGATTAGTGCTCGTGCAAGCGTGGTACCTGAGATTGCTGAAATATTTTCTGAAGATCCGGGTGATGATGGGTTCCTCAAATACAGGTCTTTTGGAACCGCGTCTGGAGCGTTGCTGGGAGTCTTGGGCTTTGCATCATGGGTCCGCAGAACGTCAAGCTCATGGTTCGGGATAAGTATGGGAGCGGGGACCGATTTTTTCCTGGGTGAATTCTGGTCTCAAATCTGAGTAAAGTGAAAAACACAAGTTTCCTTGAGAAGACACACCTCGTGTGGGTCGCCAGACATATTTGCGGCGTCCCGTACACTTCTAGTGCCACAAGCGGATCCCTTGGAACTACGTCTTGAATAAAGTAGTTCCTCCGGAAACCAGGGCTCAGTGGATAACTCGAGCTGGACGAATGGTCCGCAAGACCCTTCCCGTGGGGAGTATATGGGCTGATCGCCGATGTCTAGTATCTGTGGCGATTCGAAAGACTCCGGAGATGTGGGCGCTCGAACGAAGCGATGGGCTCCCGCGCAGGTCCTCCAATGCTTTGCTTGCTTCTTCTTCCCATTCCTCCGCATGAAATTCGAGAGCATGGTACCGGTCTGTCGTCCCAGCCCAACAATGGTGTGACGGTGTGAGCCAATACCTGCGTCGAACGGGTAATAATACAAGATCTCAGAAGACGAAGTGTAAAAGGTTGAGAGAGGGCCTTTCGTGAGGGTATATGTAAGATCATTTTCACTGCTCATAGCAACGTCGGAACACCACTGATCACGCAGGGCACACAGCCCCTGTAGTCCTGTCAGGTACGCGAGCGTTCATGCCTGCTGATCTTGCACCACTGAATCTGTCAGGTTGACCAGTTGAAAAACAGGCTATGCCTTGGTTCTAATAGCAAACTTGATGATACCGCACTGCAGCAATCGCTGTCAACATGAATTCAGGCCGGATGCATTAGGAACAGACCTACTTCAAACTTCGAATCCCTAGGCGATGGCTATGTCATGTCATGAGCGCCCGATCAGCCAGTGTGCGTGTACTGCCTTGGGCTGGTAAATGTGCGCATATGAGACGTGACCTCATGAAATCATTTCTCTCGGTGACATACCATCAATTGATGACTGCACCTTAGACGCTTACATCAAGGAACCCACAGTGCTGTCTCAGTGGAGACTCATTCCGGTAAGCAGTCGAACATACGTCACTGATGCAAAGGCAACAGCGATGTAGGATTTATGAAGCGGGGCCCCCCGTTCAGGTGATAGTGAGTTTTCGCATGCTTCTGATTGCCTCCCCACTGCCTCAGTGGTTCAGGTCCATGACGATGACCAAATCGTGAACATGCCACTATAATTCCGTGGATGCGGTGCTGAGAACGGGAGTCAATCAAAAACTCCGAAGAGGTGAATTACTACGCGAGTCATGCATTGACGCGTGGCTTTGTGGCTGTCGCAAGGAGCGATACCAACCAGTTTTGACTGCATCGACCCATCCTCATCCGTGTCAGCGATATTGATGTATTTGGTTTTGCGTGTGTACCAGAAAACCAGGACCTAAGTTTTGATTATGCGGGGCGCGTCTCGCGTTCCGCAATAGAGATACATCTAGGGAAACTAGCTGAACGAGCTACGTACGAGAGAATGTTATGGGGTTGCAAACCAGCGACTAACTAGTGAAGCGAACGAGAGCTTTGTGTGATGGCATCCAAGTTCCAGTGAACAGCAGTGCTGCATCTAAAATGTGAAGTGTTGTGAAGGGAGGATACTACGTGCAATCGGTCTGGCATGAACTTGTGCATGCCAGCCAAGAACGAAACGGATTCAAGGAGTGACGTGTAAGTTGAAGAAAAAAGAAACTATGCCGAGGTTTACACGTCAGTAAGCTAACCCGTTCGCCAAAAAATAGACATGTTGAAGCGTGTAGGGTATAGCGGGCGTTCGGAGTCAACCATTTCCAGAAGGTCGCGGTGTTTCGACATTGTCTACATTTGACTTGTGGTTTGACCACGACTCAAGAACGGCGTTATACGTTAACAGGTTTGCCCCGGAGGCAAAGGACGACACAGAGGACCCTGAAATGCGCCGGGTCCCCCTGACAGCACGGCGCTCTTCCTTTGCTCGTTGCCGTTCTGCACGAGAAATGTCACATCGTCGAGAGGATCGTTCAGGTATCGCCGATAACGGCTTTGAAGGCGCTTGTGGCGCGAGTGACAGAGACGTCTGTGAGGACGCCGCAGACGGAGTTTCTGAGGAGGGCACGTCCAACGCGGAGGATGACTGCCTCGTGTGCTTGAGGTTGGGATTGAGCCCCGTTTGGGCGGAGTGACCGGCTCTGATACCGCTGTGTGATGATTCGATTGAGGGTGGGGGCTTCGAACGTCTTGCAATAGACGGCGAGGATTCGAGGTCTGTGGCAGGTCGGTCAGACTCGTCTTGCGTACTAAGCGACGAACGTGCTAGGTTCGCGGCAGCGTCGATATCTTCGACGGCACCGTGGTGGATGACTAACCACCTTAGGCCTTCGATTTCCCTTGTCTTCTTCCGAATGTCACGTTCAAGTTTCCCTATAGTCTTGGCCAATGTCACTCGGTCATCTTCGTACCGTTTAGTGATGGTGATGATATACTCCTGGAGTTGAGTGTACTTCTTGCGCTGGAGGACGAGTGCCTCCCGAAGCTCTTCAGGGGAAGCATCAGGGGAGACGCCGTGGATCTCTTTGTTCTCCGCAGCAAATACTTTCTGGTAAGCAGGGAGCGTGGAAGGGCCAGACTGGATATGTGTACTGTTCAGTAAGGTCGTTGACGATAAAGTGTTTGCACGTGGTCGCCGAGACACGCCGGACGGTCCAGAATGCGGAACCGCGTTACTGACAGATGATATCGTGGGCATTGTGCCCGACTGGAGGTTCGGCGGACTGGACGGCGACAAAGGCGGAGAAGGTAGAGAGTAGGACGGAAGGGAACTACTTGGAATCCTTCCCGATGATTCTCGACCCGACGGCGGTTTAATGATAGACGATCTAGGAATGGCGCCGGCATGGCCTGCCCTCGATGGCCAAGGACCCGAATCATAAGCCCGAGACGCGTCCGTGTCACTGCCTGAATGACTGAGCGCGCGACTACGACTACGCCTTTGTTCCTCCCCAGATAAGTGTCCCTGCGAGGTTGTTTGTTCGCTTCCAGTGCCCGATCGTGGGCCCGAGTGAGCCATAGCACTATCCCGGTTCTTACTGATTTCCTTGGACCAATCGCATGAACGGCGAGTTACAGTTCCATCGGAGGTGACCAATGAAGGTCGACCAATCATGGAAGGTGGATAGGGGAACTGGAGAGTGGTGGCGGGAGGGGTTTCCGAACTCTCTCTCGGAGAATCCATACCAGTCAAGATTGTAGGAGAGGAAGCACACTTGGCCGCCTGCGACGACTTCCCAAGTTGGGGCTGCAGAAATAAGTCAGAGTAATCCTCAGAGTCTCCGCAAGGAACGGCGGACGATTGTGGCGTGCATTGCGGCCGGGGAGTAGTGGAACGACTTTGCATACTCGATCGCGGAGACTCAGCTGAAGATAATTGCCCATCACGGGCTGGTGGTGAAAGCGTGTCCACAAGCTGTGGCTCGGAGCAATTATCGACCGGTTTCTGAGCACCTACACATTGGGATTTGGAGCCTTTGGGAGGCGTCCGCAAGGGAGTAAAGTGTGCCGCAAACTTGGATCCCAGTGATGGAGGAGAAACGTTCACGGGTGGAAGAGTAGAGGGGAGAGGGGGAACGATCGATGAGGATGCATCCCTCGACGGAGTAATCATTATCACTGTGTGCCTAAAAAACCGGCAGTCAGCCTGATGCTCGCAGTTACTACAGTAGATGAGACGCAAGCAAGCCCATTTCTTCATCGTGAGAATGTGTAGCTTCGAGAAGCCTAAAACTAAGCAGCAGGGGTAAAGGCACCACGAAGATCCCCCTGCGAGCTTGACGTGAACCGAAGGATTCGAACACGTACCCATTTCCTAAAGAGCGACGGACGACACTCGCTGGAAGCTGCTCCACTGTAGACTTCCGTGGAGGCGCTGCGGGGGGTTGCTCTGCAGACCTCTTGCGTCGCAAGAATGGAAGCATGGAACGCCGTGACTTCGACGAAACGGACTTGTCTGACGATGAAGGCGTGTCGGGTTCGGTAGTCGCTACATTTTTTGGGTTCTGACGAGATCCATGAGTAGTACGGAAGAAGTCAGCGAGGTCAGACGTCTTCGCGCGCGGACGGTGGTTCAGCCCTGCACCAGACATCCTCGAGGGTTACTGGCTGTAGAACCGAATCGCACGCATCCGTTGTGGGGGAACTCGCGGACTAGGTTGGAGCCCGAGGACTGGGACTGGAAGACACAAGAAGAAGAGGCTACAATGCCGGTAGGATGGACCACACTGCGTACGCGTGCACACAGCCGAACCAAGAACTTTTTTTGCGAGTGCCTTCGGGACCGAGTGGTTGATGATAAGCACCTGGGTTGCGTGCACGGCTCAGGAATTGACCCAATTGCCAGGCGAACGCAAACCTGTCGCAACCTGTGGTCGCTGTCATGGAAGAAGGGCGAGTATTATTAGTGTGGAAAGAAAAAATGAGCTCTGGCGCTCCCACTACTTTCATGAGCGTCCAGGTCTCCGTGCAGATAAGCTTGGCAAGTAGACATCAAGACAACGGAACC
Source organism: Pisolithus albus (assembly GCA_024613165.1). Lineage (NCBI taxonomy): Eukaryota > Fungi > Basidiomycota > Agaricomycetes > Boletales > Pisolithaceae > Pisolithus > Pisolithus albus. The sequence continues at coordinate 118,010 of JANFAB010000103.1, forward strand.
GGTATGGAAGTTGGTAACGTTCATTCACCCCTTGAACTTTCCTCATTGGCAAACATGAAAGGACGCTCTCTCCATTCCCCGCTGACCTGTTTTGACCTTCAATTAAATATTTGAAACCGTGTAAGAATAATAGAATGAAACCTCATGTGGTAGGCGTAGCACAATCACTCACTGGGCGGATGAAAAACCAAAAATATATAAATATGGGCCGGACATAGGTGACATTTCGGGGTGTCAAGGTGACGGCACTAAAACGAATGACAGTTGTGAAAATGAGACTGCCGTACACCCTGAAATTCGCTCGAAGCTATGTTTGACACGGACGGATAACTTGACCTTCAAAGCACACTTGAGGACGCTTGAATGCCGAGCATCGAAGCTCACCGCTGGTGAGGGAGGTGACGGTGACAGCCCGCGCTGTTCCAGCTGAATCTGCGCGACAATTGGTGATGGAACGGGAGTTGGAGCAAACATGGCTTGCTCTATTTTCTTCTGGTATGGTCTGGCGTCACTCGGCAACCGCAAATCAGCACTGTCATTCTGGACGCCTCGATCTATGCAGGGACCAGCAGATCCTTCTACCGCATCATACTTCCAGTCATACGGTAGCTCCTGTGACTGAAAGTAAGCACGACTATCTTGAAAGATAAATGAGGTCTTTTTGTTTTTTGAAGGTCACGCCGGGCCGAAGGGAATATGACGGTAGTAGCTGTCATTGGCCGAACATTTGCCGATACCGAGGATGGAAACTCGACAGAGTAGGTTATGTACCGGTATCAGTACGCCTGATGACCCCCAGGATCAGTACGTAGTCCATAGCCAGCCATGCTGCATGTATGGTCCGAGTTGGCGAGCTTGGATTTTGAAGTTGGACAACCCTCCTCAGAAGGCATTTTCGGTACGCGCTCTCATCGCTACGGGTTTCCAAGCCCAATGCCGGTCGCTTACCTGGATACCTGACTTACAGCGACCTGATTTGCGTGCGCGTTGAATTGGCCACCGTTCCGAATTGAAGTATATGTGATACGGAAGGACACAGGCCATATCATCCTCCATCAGCGTGTAGAACCGCTCGTCTGCGTGTAGCCCTCCAATTGCATGACGGGCAACTTGTCTTCACCACCACCACGTATGCTGATAGGAGTTAGGTTCCCTCAGAAGCGTCCCATCAACCCCGTAAGCTACAGATGAATTGGAATAGTCTTGCGACAAAAAGTAAGAAAGGATACGTGCTTGGCGCACGTTTTCGGGCCCTCCCGAACACCCAGCTTCAACGATTCTGAGGAAGGCGAAGGGCGTCGGCAAAACGCAAATCTACCACCGCATAATCCACTCAACTTTGCGGAAAGGGCTGTTCGCCTTGTGGTAAAAGAGACCTGTTACAAGATGGCGCAGAATATAGCTTCAGGGTCCCGTAATCGCGGACAACTAGAAGGGAGCCGATGGAGGGATGGTGTCGAGGAAATGTCTCGACAGGAACGAGGACCGCGTGGCCCTAGTCATAGGCAGATAACATTTAACGCTCCAGATAAAGATGGCACGGGGCGAGTGTTAGCCATAGTCAACGATTCCGAGGAAGCCACAAGGTGAGAGTTAGAGCGACACAGGCCTACAACTAGAAAAGAAAAGCCAAGTCTTAACTGGTACGCGAGTCAAATAAATCTGTCTTCTCTTAGTTTCTGCGGGACTGTATGAGGATGAGACGCGAGTGAGCGGGAACGTCCGGGAAATGATCGCTTGGTCTTCCGTCAGGGAGATTGTCTTCGCAATGAATCTAGGGGGTCGTTCACATTTAGTACGAGACATATCAACCGGTGGACACAACTACTTCGTCCTGAATCTCCTCAGGCCTCCCCCGAGATATGTTAGCAGACAACACTTACATGAATTATCCTATTCGCTACAGTTGATATCCACGACCGTATATATCACTTCGCAAAGTAGATCGTGGAAGGAGTCCCATTTAACACAAGACGAGACAGGAATGGACCGAAGCAGTCATGAACGGGATTGTGAACTGCTAGAAAGGCTCGGTGGCGACGACAGCCAGATATCCCTTTCCTCACTGGGTGAGCTGGTAGACCAGAGTAAGACACTCTGACTTGAAAGATTGTCATATACATACATGTTCGAGCATCAGAAACCAGAAAATGTGCCGCTCAGTTTTCACCCCTCTCCCTGACTTCACTTTGGTTCTCTACCACAAGACGCCAGCCTCCGTACAGTTGATTGACCATAGCACTCCGTCTCAAAACTGCCAATTCTTTTACAGCCTCACCGTAAGCATGAGAGAGCTTCCCTGAATCCTGTTCGGCCTTCAAAGCGTCGTCGATTATATGGAATCTGTTTTTACCGACCAGACCTTACCTGCATGTTCCGAAAGTTTTCTCGAGTTCTGCGGACAAAGTAGTTGCGAAAATTGTAGGAACTGAACGACCTGGCGGCACGCAGAGTAGAACCGTAAAGACGGAGAATTTGCTGCCGTGACGGTGCGTTAACCATGGCTCAACGTGAGGAACTCGAGCTCCGCTGAGTCCCGACCCACATTGCTGCTGAAATTACGTAATAGTACAATATCGTACACTAGAGCCTACAAAACTCATTCCCCCAGAATACGTTTTAATAGTGGTGCGACCTGTTTACGAGTGGCATGTGTATTTTTCTGCTGGTATACCCGCGCGATGAACGCGTCTCCAAAGGGGGAATCGTTTACCGCACCGGCCGGCTGTTTATCATTGCCAGAGTCTTCGTGAGAGGAGGTATCGTCGTCTCCGTTTTCCTCATTTCCCGTTACATTTCCTTTCTTACCAAAACCATACCGAGAGAACCTGCGAGGCTTTAGCTCGAGGCTCGCATCCTCATCCAAGCCATTAAACAGAGCACGAGTCAATGTCTGTTGTTGTGGCGCATCCTTCGATTTTTTGACGATCCACAGTTGTTCTCGTCTTCCCTTGTCTTTCCTGCTGCGGTATGTCGTAAGGACTCCGAGTATCGTCAGGCCACGTTCTTCAATCCACGATATGGTGGCGTTTATTACCACTGCAGAGCCCGACTTGAAGAATGCCGACAGTGGTAAGGGAACCGTCGCCAGCCCCACTTGTATGACACCACCACTTTCCTGCTTTAAAGATGGGGATAGCTCCAAGGCATACTGCTTATAGTCCCTTCGAAGGAGATCCCTTGTGCTCAAGTGAGAAACCGCGGATTTCTTCGAGCTTAGAGTATCTGAAAGGGTGCGCAACCAAGCGTGATCTACGATTTCCTTCGACATAGATGGCTCTGTTTCTTTCGGCGTTTGAGTCATGTAGCTCTCTCCAGTAAGGGAGGGTTGCTTCATTGGGTCCACATAACCAAGTAGCCATGCAGCAGCCGCGCGGTCTACCTCAAGCGCTTTCCCGCCCTTCCGCAAACCCCGAGTATCGATGACGATAGCGCTCAAAAGAAGCCCCGCAAGGTCTGGGGGTATTGAGATGTGACCAGATCCAGACATGAATAGCCTGGTAACGAGAGAAGCGCAGCTACCAGCTGGCTCGATCATCCGCGGAGAGGCTGTATCGTGATATTTGCCCTCATCCTCGTGATGGTCGACGACGGCTACCACTCGCGTGTTTAACGAGTTGTGATTATTATTGTGATCGACCAGTGCATAGTCTGTGCTTTTGTGGTCAGGTGGTAAATCCTCCGGACAAAGGAGCTCGTCGAACGGCTCGTTTACACCAGCCATTGCCAATGCGTAGACATTCTCTGCTCTGAGGGAAAAGTCCGAGCGAGGCATAGGCATCAGCGCAACTGTCTTTCCTCCGATGCTTTGAGTTTCAGCATGAGACCGATACCAGGCGTAGCCTATGGAACTCGCAACGCTGTCTAGATCTATACGACCACAGGACGATCGACAAAAACTTTAGTCGGGATCCGAAGTCATGGGAAGACACGAACCTACCCCCTGCCTCGTTGCCCATGACTATCGTCCAACCGTCACCATAGTCTTGGAGAAATTGAGTTTTTTGTCCTCGCAGATACTGCGATAGAGTGAATGCTGGCATGTCCAATTTGCAAGTGGGATACAAGGACGACGGTCGCCAATTAGAGTAGATCGGAGTCGCGACAATTGCGAAGCGTCCGAATGACCTCGCAAACGACCGTCGAAAGTCGACCCGGGGAACCTGAGATGGCCTAATCGAAGGCGCTCGCGACCTTACAACAGCTAGTAGCGAAATTGCTGGTAAAATCACTTCGGCGTAAGACACTGCAAGCTGTAGCAACCTAATCAGGCACGAATCACCAGACTGCATGTACTTTCGGATGCGGGGGGGACAGTGTCACGGTATCATGGTACGTCATTCCTGTACACGATAGCTCAACCCACCCAGGCCGATACTGAAGAGACTACGATCGGCATGGCTGTCGCAGCCATTTATCCGCAACTAAATACAAGTTAATCTATTCAGCTGGGGGAGATATCTATCTCTAGTGGGATCGACCTGTCGCCTTACTTCTCGTTTCGTATGATCATAGTGTCCCGACATTCCTCCACGCCGACACTGCTGTTGGTATGAGGGTAAATTCCCCACAGCTTATCGGGAATTCGGATCAAACAATTCTACCCATACAGGGGTTATAAAACAACTACGTTGGTTTACATGTCTAGTTTGCAGTTAGTGGTTCTCGTTATATGCCAATTTCTCCTGCACGAAATCAGGTTCGCCGAAATTTTCCTTGATCCCTGGGATAGACACCACTCTGTCATAATGCGCGAAGATACTGGGATACAACACCCTCTCGGCAGCTCCACAAGTCACCCTTCCAATCTGCTGCGTTGATGCCGCGAGAGCGATGTCAGCGAGGGTTATCTGGTCCCCAACCAGGAAGCCAGAGGAACAGGATGCGAGATATGTCTCTAGGTACCTAAGGGAACGCCCCTGTCTGCAAATCAAGCCATCAAATAGCTAATGTAGAACACTGTCAGCTCTGAGTCCCAAAATCAACGATGGGAAACGCACTTCTTTACTGTGTGGTCCAAGCCGGCCGCTTTGAAGTGCTCGAATCTCCATATTGAACGCCATAATCTCATACTCAGCAAACTGTACCCATTGATCTATCAGTGCTCGTTCTCTGGCATCTCTTCCGAGCAATCCAGACTCCGGCGCGAGAGAGCACACTGATGTCGGGATGTCAGTTACTCCGACAGTTTCGTGGTAGGCGACTTGCCATGGCGTGCAATAGCTATTCCCTCGACAAGAGCAAAACCCGTACTATCCTCAAATGCCGGGATCTTCCCAAATGGAAACTTTTCCAGAAACTCGGGAGTCCTGTTGGTCACCCCAAATTCAAAGTGAGGGATATCTATGTCGAGACCGGACAAAGCCGCAGCGGAAAGGATCTAAGAGCAGTCATTCATTGGTACGCTGGTGATTCCGTGGCTTGGATACCAACGTACAATTATGGTTTGGCGCTGGGCTGAGTATCCCCAAAGTTTGCCTATCACCGTCATGCTTATGACTGATATGTGAAGGTCGAGACCACGAGTATATGGACATACGTATGACCTGGGTTCTCTTATAGTTGTACAATCATGCGCAGCATCGCAAAATGAAAGGTGACGCGGCCGAAAGCACAGCATGGCCATTGTATGACTCGAGTTCAAGTCACTAACCATGCTTTGATGCTGCGGGGATGTCGAAATGTCGTGATGGATGGAGTCATCCGGGGCCCGAGGCTCAGCACGAGACGCGTTCAGACGCCACAGATGGTTCGTGCCTACTATGCTTTTGAACTCGGCTTGAATCAACGGAGACCATCGATCAAGTCTCGTTGATAGGCCGCGTGACGATGTGTGCGCATGTGAGTACCGGGCACCGTCAGTACCGCTGTACCTATCAAAGCATCTACGCCAGTGGAGTCTTCACTAACGACTCAAGGATAGCGGTCGCAGTAGGTAGTTAGGGACGTGCCTTGGTCTAGTGTTAACGCGTAACGAATCATGCCTGGCTGACACGATGAGACGATGGGAGTGTGGTTAAATAAAAAAAGCAGTTGGCTGACGCGTCAAGCGTCGTGACGGACATATAAGGTAGACCTCAACCAGATCCAGCAAACGTCACGTGCAAAAGCGTGATAATGCGTGACTCAAACTTCAAAATGCAAAGGTTATTGATACAGCACAAGTAGCTAAAATCTGCCTCCAGTAAGTTATAGAGGGACAGGTTCTTGAAATTTCATTGGTTTCAGTTTTTTTAAAAAGGCTCTGGGGAAGAAGAAGAAGAGCTTACAGTGGTTAGATGAAGAAAATGAAGAGTAAATATGTGTGGTAAACATTTGCTGACTACGCAATCACACGCTTGCCTAGTGTCCGAGTTGCAGTCATTGGCTCAATGCCCAAGAGGTTGAGGAAAGTCCGAGCAGCTACAGCAAATCTTCCACAGTTTCAGGTCAAGAAGCAGACTTTCATTGGAGGGTGAAAGATGAAACATTTGATTTTATTCATAATTCACAGTCTGCACAGATCTTCATGCAATACACTATAGCAGATTTCCATACCATTAGGATTATCAGAGCCTATCTCAATCTTGCAATGCATCATAGTATAGTACGTTTCACTAGTCCAGTACCCATTAACATGCTCGAGCCCTCCGTACCACCAGTACCTACCGCTACATATACTCTGTAGATGGTAATTATGGCCTATTCACTAGCCGGTGTCATTGCTAAGTCGTATGTCACACTTCGGTCACAGACCCTGAGGTTTGCTGGATCTGCTTGAGGCCTACCTTACTTGGGCGAGGCACCATAGCCGCACATATCCCTGTAGCTACTTTCATCCGATGGTCTTACCGACGCAGTCGTCTTGCCGATTAGTTTTTCAGGGCGGGTACACTAAGTCGGGTCAGTGTAAGTGAACGTAGACCGTCGACGACGAAGATAACCTCCGGAAGGTAGAATACAGGAATCAGAGCCATGCCAATCCAGTAGCTCTCCGGGTTCCGACTGGACCGCCGATGGGGAGGTCGTCTCTCCCTGGATTCTCGTTCAGAATGCAAACGATTCTCGGATCCGCATGACGTGAGTGTATCCTTTTTCTTCGTCGCTCCCTCGTTTCAATACTTTCCATGACGCCTGCTCTCGTCGGCGGTATCCTCACACTCGTTTTGTTAGCCAAGCTCGCTGTTGCGGGTGGTAGTTATACCCTCTCCGATGTAATCGTCGGCGAAGACTTTTACGACGCGTTCAACTTCGAGGCTATCCCAGATCCGACTCATGGTAGAGTGCACGTTTTCACCATCGACGCGTCTTGCATTCGTAATTGACGTGACTGACAACAACAGCAACTATGTCGACGGTGCAACTGCCCGACAGCTGGGTCTGACAGTCGCTACTGCCAACAGTTTCATCATGCGTGCAGACGATACCACCGTGCTCTCGCCAACTGGTCCCGGTCGAAATTCTGTCCGCATTCGCTCCAACAACGAATATACCACCCATGTCGCTGTGTGGGTGGTCTTCAGTGGAGTGTCTGGCCACCATGGCTGATGATCTCCTAGGTTCGACATGAATCACATGCCAGAAGGATGCGGGTAGGTCGTGTGGATCGTACGGCTTCCCTCTTTCTTCAACTAGCTAACCTTGACTTTATCGAGGACTTGGCCGGTGAGTACTTGATCGAACTACGTCAGTTCCAGAGCCGACCCCCTTCGTAAAAGGCTGTCTGGGAGACCCTGGAGGCTGACTGGCCAGATTCCGTGAGTCATGGTGTCATCCTCTTTGGTGTCTTGACGAACAGTCGATACAGGGCGAAATCGACATTGTCGAAGGCGTGAACAACATGTCGCCGAATCAGGTACACCTCCACACCGGTCCCAGTAAGTCGTATCGTCGGGACGTTTGTGTGTCATAATTCGAATGACCCGCTCAGATTGCTCGATACCGAGTAACATCAACCAACTTGGGTACGGACGACTCCAATCCCATTTATTATTTTCTGTGTAATGCCGAGATTATTCAGGAAGGTTCTTACCACCGACTGTGATGCGGCCGGTATGGTATCGTCGCCTAAATCTTATATCTTCACTTACCCTTTGCAGTCAACTACAACAGTGGTTGTGGTTCCGCTTTATCATATGCTCCCAACAGCTTCGGTCCAGCCTTCAATGCGGCCGGCGGTGGGTGGTATGTGTCACGGTCTCAAGTCGGTCGAGGGTAGAGGTATCTGATATTTGGCCTAGGTATGCCCTCGAGAGAACAGACGATTATATTAGCGTGTGGTTTTGGGACCGCAACAATTGGTTGACTCCCGTCGATGTCTGGCTGGGATCCCCCATCATTGATACCAGTCGTTGGGTAAGAGCACATTCCCTACATTAGGATTGTCGATGAAACCAGTCGCGTAGGGTGCGCCTGCTACGTACTTCCCAAACACCGATTGCGACCTCGCCACTCACTTTGGTCCGAACAATATTATTGTCGACTTGACATTCTGTACGTGTCATCACGTGTCGATGACCACTATCGCTCACGCCTTCTTCAGGCGGAGACTGGGCCGGTAATGCAGCGGTGTATAGCTCGTCGGGTTGCCCTTCTACTTGTGTCGGTGAGTGCTGCGGCTATGGGAACAGTAAATATATGCTGAACCATTCCTACGTAGACTACGTGAACAGTAAGTTGTCGTATCATTGCAAGCCACCTTGCTCACTCTTCTTATCTGTAGATAACCCCCAGGCCTTTAAAAATGCGTATTTCCAGTTTGCTTCTATCAGGATCTACGAGTAGGTGAGGGTGTAAATCATGTCCCAGTCAATGGACATGCCCTACTAGCATTTGTCGCGATTCCTTCTCTACGGCACTTCATACTTGGGAGGTGGTATTTTTGTTGGGAGTAACCAGTCCGGTTGTCTTTGTGACTTCGCAAATAGCCTTCAGGCTGAGCATATGCGATAAATTTGCTTGACTCGCGCCTGCATCTTTACTACTGCGTGATCGCACAAAGGTTAGGCGGTGAAATACTATGCTACATCCAGCACTCATTTCACATGTTATTTGCTGCGTCGTAGGGTCATCGTGGGGTAGTGAACATCTAACTAAAACTTGCAGATCTGTATATATACATTCCCCTGATAAAAACTGAAACGAAGTATGATACATTACGAAGTGAACGGGCTTGTGGGGACGAGAGGGCATAGAGATGTGCTGTACTCCTGAAGAAAGAAAGACCACATCACCCGCACACTATGATGGCATGAATTGATCGTATGTAGTTCGCCAAAATCCGTCCGGTACGATACCATCGGGTTGCCACGAGTGGGCGACCGCTTGTGATTGTGGTCCCGAGAATTGCCGCTGGGCGTGGTGATGATGTTCTGGAGGCTTCGTGATGTATCCCGGTGGGTGTGATTTCTCCTGTGGGTGGTGAGGTAGATCGTGATGAGGAATCTCCATGGGGAACTGAGCGTTGTCGCTATCAGGATGGAAGGTCATGGAGGGGTGAATGCTCAGACCCATGAGTGAAGGGTTGTTTACGTTCCCCTCGTAGCGAGACTCGAATGAATAGTAGTGTGGTGGTGGTCCGGGTATTTCACTCATGTATGACGTAGGTTGGTTATGAGCAGAGGGAGTGCGGGACACTTGAGTTGCCGAATGGGTGTTGGAGCCACTCGCCGTAAAAGGAGGATCCGCATAGTCGGTGTTAGGTTGGGGGTATGGCATAGGATTAGCATTGTTTGCTGGACTTTGGCTCTGTTCGTAGGTTGATCCTCCGGGCGAGATCTTCTGAATTGGTGCAGGATCCGACGCGTCTGAGTTGATATATGGCGGAGGTTGCGATACACGCCCGAGACAAGGCCCGCTTTGATCGCCGGTCCCGAAAGGAACTTGGTAATCTAACTTGGTCTCACCGGACAGGTCCTGGGTCACCTCCCGGACTCCAGGCGAAGGAGCATTCTGCGATTGCGGCATAAATCCTGGTACACGTGGGGGATGCTCGGCGTTTGGGGTAGACGGAATCACAGGAGTCCGACTCGGTGGCAGAACAGATTCATTTCGCTCTGGAGTACCACTCGAAGAGGGAGTACTGCGCAACCTACAAAACGGCGGTGCATCCTTGATCGGCCGGATACGTACGCCTGTTCGGGGATAGCACGATTTCTTTGTATTCTTGTCTTTGCATTTGGAATCGCGCGACTCTGTTTGCGAACGTTTTGAGCTTGGAGGCATGGGTGGGGTCGAACGCTTTGGCAACTCCTCGGATTGTAGACTGGTGTCTTTCTCCTGCATCGAGTTCGTCGTCACCACGACGCACGGACCCGAATGCGAAGTAAGATTAGAAGGAACACAGTCCAAAATAGTGGAAGAGACCGTCCCTCCGACGAAAGGTAGCTGGAAGTCTTCAGGTAACCGCTCCGAGTCATTTTCGGGCTCGTCACGTTTCCTTTTCATACCAGAAGACGACGTATCCAACTTTCCACGACGTGCCAAATCAGCTTTGTTCTGCAACAGCATTACGATCCTGATTGCCTCATGGACATCTCCTTCAATACCACCGCGCATGGGTCCCCGACCCGTGTTCAAAACTGGGTCACGCATCACCTCGAGGGCGTAGTTGACGTCTTCCATAGCCGTCTGTGCCCAAACAGTGGTCGGGTCCTTGATCACATTGTGCGCACACACCACGGCAGCATCGAACAACGTCCTCCCAAACGAATAGAAGCTAAACAAGGCAGGAGTTGGTCGTCGCCCTTTGAGATCAGGCCGTTGTTTCCACATGGAACATAGCATTCGAATCGCGCGAATGATAGTATGGGCAGCGCTGAAAACTCCGATAACAGCCTGATAATGGGCCGTAGCACTCGCATGGGAATTAGAAGGGCGCAAGAATGGAACGTAGATCTTCATGATGAGTCGTTGTGCCGTGACCGTCAGTTCACAACGCTGTGCTAGTAACACAGGCGATGCCGTAGAGCCATCGCTCGGTGGAGATGGATACAGCGTGGAAGCACATGCGTCTCGTTGTGAACTTGACAGGTTCGAGTCGACGTCCAAGCGGAAGGCAGCTGGAAGCTCAGCGAGCCACTGCTTGACTTCGTTCGCACAAGCCATTGCTTGCTCAAGGGAGTAATGCACTTGGGCATCCGGATCGTTCTGAAGAAAGTCTTTGAAGGACCGCTTCTTAACGTCCTTGACAAGTCGCGCCAGGCTGAGGAGCAAGTGAGAAACGTCGTCAGTCGTCGAATAGGTGATTACATACCTGCATTTCAACCCAAAGTACTTGAAGTCGGAAACGTTCGGCTCGAGCAATGACAATGGACTTCGAGGAAGCGGGATGGATGTACATGCGGGTGTGAACACCTCCTCATCCACATCCATGGGTAATCGAGTCGTGTGCTCCGTATCCGAGATGAGCGCTGACCGACCCATGTAGTCCGATACAAACCTAGATCCAAGTGTCAATCGAAGGAAGTAAGTAGAACGAATCGACGTTTGACGTACAAGTCATAATAGAAAACATCCCACCAAAGGCGTCGCCGTGCCTCTGCATCGAACAGGTTAAAAGTTCCCGGAAACTCGTCCGGATCTGTATCCAATCCCATCGTGCGTGCGACGTTGACCATTTTCCCGACCTACATACAGCCACGAAGGATGACATCAGACGGCGCCAATCAATCACGCCTTGATCGCATCAAAGACTCACATCAGGCAAGAGACTGTATGCCACGCGAGCCTTACTGTCATGAAGCATGTAAAGCACATGGATAATCATCGTCACGAGGAAGTCCAGATCATATGGATTCGTCTTCTCGAACAGTGCCAGTGCCTGCTGTGAGAGCGCAAGTAGAACGGACGGAGACGAGGCTGCATCCTTCTGGGCATTTTTTCCTTTCTTCGCTTGAGCTGGCAAAACTTCCGCTCTCCTTCGGGAAGCGGGCCGGGATGTTGATGGGCCATCAACGGCAACTCCCTCGGTCTGGGCTGCTGCGTGGATCCGCGCCTCTTCGTTGGCGACCTCTCTGTCAACTAACGTGCCCAGAGCAAATGCCGCTGCAACTGCTGCAAAGAAAGAAAGCGTGGGTTTGGCAGGACTTGGGCCTTTGGATGCAGACACAGGCGTGGCCGACGGTGGGCCAAAGAAGATGGCGCGCGCCAGCTCTGATTTCTGACCCGGACTTGAAGACGAACCGTCCTGAGGGCCGTCGTCAGAGGCATCGGCCTCAGATCCCCACCTGAACATTGCTTCTGCGCGATCCTTAAAATGCTTAAAATTGAAACATGGATGCATCTTCAGGACGTCTTCCACATTATCATAGAGTCTTTGACGTTTTCGGGGAGCGAACGGCAGGTGTGCCACAAGTCGCGAGGTCACACAAGGTGCATCATCTGGTGACGGTGACTGGGAAGAAAAATACGCAGACATCGGTGGCAAAAGGAGAGGGATAGGTAGTTCAAGACTACATGTCAAAGCTTGCCCTGGAGAAGTCACAGTTGGTGACTCCAGCTTTACCTGACTAGTGTTCGCATACGGGGGACACGACACCCGCGGACTGAGCTCTTGGACGGGGTGTAAATCTTTCCCAAGATCCAGTTCGTCTAACCAAACAGCAGTGATGTCGTCGAGGGATATGGCCAGTGAGGATCCCGACTTGCCGACTGCCAGCAAGGCACGATCTGGGGAGGACGAACCAGACGCTTTGGGATGGTGAGGATGACAACGATGACCTGACGCGGTGAACTGTGCAAGCTGTGACTCGACTTGGCTCAGTCGATTGTTCAGGGAGTGGAGGTCACTACAAGCAACGAGCAGGTAAACAATCGCACGGACAAAATTTGAGAGAAGGTATGCGAACACTTTTTCTGCAGCTGCAGGAGAATAAATGCATCTCGCCACGGTGTCACGCTTCGTACACGAGCCACAGGGAGTGCGACGGTCACATTTGAGCTTGAGCCGCTTGCACTTTGAAAAGATAATCAACATATGCGCACACGTAGAGTACGGTCAGATATGTCCCACCTCGGCGCATACTACGGTGACCCGCGAGCGAATTTGCCTAAAGAAAAATGAGGCGATATAGGATGGAGTACGAAAAGGAAAGCGAATGACACGGACAGACCACCGGAAGCACCGGAAGATTGTTGAGGCTGCTGCTGGGACTGTGTTTCGGGTACCGAGAGTGTGACGTCCATGGAAGGTTGAGAGATCTGTCGACAGAGAAAGATCGATAAGAAATGGTAGACCCAAGTCCGTCGAGCAGACGCCCTTTCAATGGCCCGAAAGAGTAGACGGTGTAGGGGACGAGGGGAGGCGAAATAGACGGGGACGCTGTGAAGACAAACGGATGACCTCTAGCGCTAATAGTCACAAAATGGGACCCCTGACACTCTTTGTCCCCCGCAAACACTAACTCCTAGAAATTCCCTCCATCACAAGGCCTGTCACCAGCCAGGTACTACTTGACAGCTGAATCGCTTAGTTGCTGAAAACACTCACAGTCAGGGGTTTCATTGATCCAGTGATAAGCTCAAGTCTACTGGCTCAGGCAATCACCTTCAGTGACTAGTTACCATGTACACGTAGTCGGTAATCTACGGTCCTTGCATAAGACCTCGTCAGTCGTCCGTTGTGACTGGCCGCAAAAAGCCGTGTCCGGCTAGGCACTCTTTCCCAGTCGGTACATTGGCCGAACTTACGGTGCCCACGTTCTGCTCACCTGTAAGGTGATTTCACACCGCGGTATCGTCCGAATTGCGGAATGCGCAACGTTAGATTTATGATACAATCCGTGTTACGTGTCCCGGAGAATAATGAATGCCCTATTCTCGCTGAAGAAGAGCCAACAGTCCCAACCCACCCAGCATCGCATACTTCAGTTGCGGAAAGTCGTTCTGCCACTTTGTCAGTGTTTTGAATCAAATGGCTGTGTTGGAATCTCACCATGGCGATCGTGATGTAGCCAATATATGGCACAAATCTGCAGTGTCATGGGAGTTAGCGAACGAACCCAACGGGGGAAGGGGGGGAACGGAGGTTGTAAATGGCAGTCATGCCTTCACACGTCATCAACAATAGAATTGCAACACATACCCGCGCACCTTCCCGACAATATGCCGTCGTTCGAGGAATTCCAGACCACGATATAATTCGAGATCATCAGCATGATTATTGTCACCCTTTGTGAGCAGGAGTTGATTCGGGCCGGGTGAATACCTCGCCAAGCTTGTATTTATGAATCTTGAAGACTTCAACCTAGAGAGACACCACTCACACATCCTTCTTCGACTTTCGGGTTGAATTTGAAATGAACACATCGTGGCTTTCCAGGACGCGATGGACGATGGGTATCTCAACGCCTGGTATCTTGTAGACAGTGATGTCGCCGGTTTGGTACCTTTGGTTCACAGGGTTCGTTAAAAAGAGCAGGTCACCCCGATAAAATGCAGGTTCCATGGATCCACTATGCACCCCGCAGCGGAACGACGAGGATAGGCGTGAGACAGGCGCCGGACGAGACACGCGCGAAATCCTACCTCAAAACTACCACGATGGGAGACTCGGTATTGAAGAAAAGCCCCAATCCCTTCCATATCATCAATCCCGACGCTATCACAGATGCGAAATTGAGTAGTTGGAGGAGTAGCTACATTCCCCGGCGACCGGTAAAAGCAAGGTTGACATCAGTATATCTGGCTATGGTCCACGATTCAAAAGGACCAACGTGTCGAAAACCTAGTCTGCGTAGCGTCTTGAGTTCCTCAGCAAACATCTCGACGTTGAACGGGAAAGCTGGAAGAGCAACGTGCAACGACCACTGAGCTGATGAGCCACGTTTTTCCTGCCATATAAGGACAATTGACCCCTTTCCGTACGCGGTTGAGAAGACCAATGCGCTCTATACGGCTCGGAGTATATAGCCTCGCGAAAACCAGCATGCCGCTGTTCGCATAATTCCCATATAACAATGTGGTGACTATATAAGTGATAGGAAGACCAACCCTAAGGGGAAGCCACCCATGAGAACACTATTCCCCTCCCCTGGGCGATATCACCTTTCTGCCCCGCGCTCGAGTATGCGACTCGTAAACGCTCAGTTGCTAACTCATCAAGCAAGCCCAGGTGTTTCGGTGGGGAAGCATCTGACGCCGAAGTGGTGGCGACCCGTGGATTCTCGGACATGCGCCTCGCGCACTGTGTATGGAAGTAAGTACTCGAAGCCAAGGAAGCAGAATTGACGTACGAGTTTGACGCCGTACCAGGCGCGTACAGTGATTCCAAGCGGTGTCGACTCCGCGAGGAATTCTGTCTCGTCCCCGTCCGTCATATCGACGACCATAAGAAACATCTTCAACGACAACGGCAAGTCACCGGCGGTATATGCAGTCTCAGCAGATTGTAGGACATATACCGGATTTTGCGGTGCAAGAAGGAGGGTATGCGATAGCGACTGAAGGGAATAGTCATATCTGTACGTCCCGTAAGTTCGGTACAGTACGACAGCAGTATGAGTACCAAAAGACGTACTGGTTGCAACAAGCGTAGATATCGGCAAGTTCGAGCCAGCCTTCGATATCAGTGTAAAACGTGTCCAGGTATTGTGACAACTCAGAAATGGCCTCCTCGGTTTGTCCCATTCTACGCAGAACGGAAATCCTTCTCTTCCATACCGCCTTAAGTCATGTAAGGGTCCACATCAGTTGGGCACGCTGAAGCACCGGAGAGATACGAACGACGTTGGTGGGATCCGCTTCAAGTAGCTCCGAGTAGTACTTCAGGGCAGTTTCAGGTGGTTCCGAGGCCTCCAACCGAATCCCTGCGAGGCAGTCCACCCGTGGTGACTGGGGAAATTTGTCTGAGAGTCGTTGCAAACATTGCTAACAAAGCGACTCCTCAGTCAAGTGAGACCATTCCAAGACCACACGCACGTCTGCCACATCCAAACGACCAACATCTATGGCTGCGAGTGCGAGCTGCTCCAGGAAGTCCCAAACTAGAGAACGCATGAGATCCTAATGACCTATCCTCCGCACATATAATGCAGACCTTCGTCGCCCATCTTGCTGTATCCATTTTTCTGCAGTACTGACGTTCCTTTCTCAAAGACTTCTTGCGATGCCCGCCTGTTTTGGACGCGATACTTGGCGAGCTCTTCCAAGGCGGAATGTACACTCATAGTAGAGAGGATGATTACGTAACACGAATGTGCCGACTTTCTGTTCATCACCAGCTGCGATGACGAGCTTCGCGCTCACCCCGCCTCGTCAGCCAAGCCCTGTTTCCTCATCGACATCCCCGGGTTGCACCTCGCTGCAGCAGCTGTTGCATTCGGTGGGTAGCGCGACTGGTAGATGTCGATCGGCTTCGATTGTTCATACCGTCGCCATTGCACTCGGCTCGAATCTGGGCGATCGATTTGCGAACATCGAGACGGCATTGTGTCTTCTTGAAGTTCCACAGGCTCTTCTGGAGGACTCGGACAATGGAGCTCAAGTCACCGTCATCGACACCAGTTTTATGTACGAAACAGCTCCCATGTACGTCACTGACCAACCTCGTTTCGCGAACTGCGCATGCATCGTACGCACCGCTTCTATCTATCCACATACTTGTTCCTCACTGAGCTGTCAACAGGTGGAGACGAACCTTCGGCCGGTAACTCTACTCCGCTTACTGAAAAAAATAGAGGATGTGGTGGGAAGGGTCCCCACAATCCGCAATGGACCCCGCGCTATAGACCTGGACATCCTGACTTATGATAACGAGAAGATCGATACGCGACCGGAAGACAAGCGATATGATCTGCAGAACCTCACCGGTGAACTAGTCGTCCCCCATCCCCGGCTAGCAGATAGAGAATTTGTCTTGCGACCACTGAACGAGTGAGTCCTTTGAAAGTGAAGGCGTTTAAGTATCAAATCTGACGAGGCGAGTAGCATGATGCCCGATTTTGTTCATCCCGTGCACAGGAAAACTATACGCAACCTCCTTGATGACCTCATTTCGGCTCGGACAGTCGACGAGCCTCCCATGCTCAAAGTCCTGCCGTTTCCAAAGTATCCATTCGTTGCTACCCTCACTCCATATGGATTCCCCTCAGTACCGCCCACTGCTAAGTACTGGATAATTAGCTCCACTAACTCAGCGGGAAAGCCTGGTCCACACACCACCCATATCATGGCCACCCTCAATACCACTCCAGACTCCTTTTCCGATGGCTCGATGCATGATACTGTCCCTGCTGCTTTGAAGTACGTGAGAACATCGGTCGAGTCAGGCGCACATATCATTGACGTTGGCGGATACTCTACCCGCCCTGGCGCGACTTTTGTCTCGGAAAGCGAGGAAACAGATAGGGTAGTTCCTATCATCAGTGCCATCCGCACTGACGAGAGCGAGGACGTCGCGAATGTCCTGATCTCGATCGACACCTTCCGATGGAAGGTTGCTGAAGCTGCTGTTCAGGCCGGCGCGAATTGTATAAACGACGTTCACGCTTTCACAGGACCGGATTATCCACTCGTACAAGCCTCGGCCGAACACTTTCTCCAAATGCGTGACGTTACACGCCGACTCTCTGTGCCCGTTGTTCT
Organism: Pisolithus albus; assembly: GCA_024613165.1. Lineage (NCBI taxonomy): Eukaryota > Fungi > Basidiomycota > Agaricomycetes > Boletales > Pisolithaceae > Pisolithus > Pisolithus albus. The sequence continues at coordinate 135,572 of JANFAB010000103.1, forward strand.
CATGCATTCCAGGGGTGATGCGCGTTCAAACAAGGATTACAGCCGTTACCAAGGAGACTTGGTCAGTGCTATTCAAAGTGAGCTCGGAGATAAAGTCGAGGCAATCGTTAGGGGAGCTGGTGGTGTACGCAGGTGGTTAGTAATTGTTGATCCCGGCATTGGCTTTAGCAAGCCAGCGGATGCCCAATACACTTTGCTGAGCCGTGTAGGATCCATCACTGCGGACAAGCCTGGAAATCGCCTCGTTGGATATCCGTTACTCATTGGCACGTCCAAGAAGTCATTCTTGGCTTCGGTATTACAACGTCCTGACCCGGTGGGGACTTATAAGGGGAGAAAAACCGGTCCTCAGGGACGAATATGGGCTACTGCTGCTACAGTGGCATGCGCCGTTCAACAGGGCGCCAATGTCGTGAGAGTACACGACGTACTAGAGATGCGGGATGTTGTTGCGACATCCTCTGCAATATGGAATGGGTTGAGTTCGTGAGTGTTCGACCGTGTTTCCCGGTTCTCTCTCTATATGTTTCAAGCTTCAGCGCTAAATTCATCTATACAGATGATGTTGGTATCGCTGAGTAGATACCGGCACTTCGTATCAAGTACTCGAAGGTGGTTGATAGAACTACATTATGGTAGATCATTCTAGAATAGTGTTCCCTCTTAGTATAAAAGCCCGAGCCAGGAGGGCAAGGGAATACAATCAATATCTTATCTCAACTACACGATCGAGCCCATATCCAACAGGTTATGAGCCCCGGCTCGACGCCATAAAAACAAAGAAACCTCTAATCGAAAACCGTCGCTATCTAACCAAAACTTCGCGTTACCATGCCGGGAAGCACCGAAGACTTTGTTGATGTCACAACACCCGCAAACAACACTAGTGGAACTGGCAGTAGGGTACGAAACCTTGGCGCTATCTCCTCATACAAAGTAGATACACTTAAAGACAATAATTGGCACGCATGGCGAATTCGAATGCAGAAATTCCTATGCTTGCACAAGGTCTTTAAGTACGCCGAGGGGAGCTGCCCGAAGCCGGAGGAGGACTTTGCCAGTAATGCCGAAATAGCGGCGTGGGAAGAAGAAGACCTAATCGCGCAAACCCTGATCATCCTAACCAATATCGATGACCAACAGATGGACCACGTCATGCATGCCGAGACAGCGGCTCAGATGTGGGAAAATCTAAAAATGGCTCATCAGACACGCGGCGTTCAGACTGCCCTCATAGCAAAGAGGGAACTACTAAATGCCAAATGTCCGGAGGGTGATAATATAGCGGCACACATCAACAAACTCAAGAGAATGCGGAACGACTTGTCAGCCATGGGGAAGCCAGTCCCTGACGACGAGTTCAAGGACATTCTATTATTGAACATGCCGGAGTCTTGGACAACGTTTACCACATCATATATGGCAGGCCGAATAGCCGGGAAGGGCGTTGATTCGGTCACAGTCGAAGAACTTACTGCGGTATTGGTGGACGAATATAAACGAAGGCAGGGCACTCCGCAAGACCAGACGTTATTTACTCAAAGAAAAGTAAATAATAAGCGGAAAGAGCCTACAAAATCTTGCAGCATCTGCGGGCGCGATAATCATACTACTGACAAGTGCCGACATAAGGGAAAGCCCAAATGCGGATACTGTCAGAAGTTAGGTCACACCGAGGATGACTGCTGGAAAAAGAATGGCAGACCGCCTAAAAAGGCTAAACCCGGGCAAGCTAATTTTGCCTCAGTCACGGAATTGCCTACACGTGACATACAAGACGACGAACAAGTACTACACGCAGATGGGAACTGGACATCTGACAGTAGTAGGACTAGTATACAAAATAGCGCTTTCAGTGTATCATATGAAGGAATAGATGAACGTGTTGAATGGTACACGTGGGTGGCTGACTCAGGAAGTACAGCACACATAGCAAAAGATAAATCAGTATTTAGGGATATAGTCCCTATACAACGAGAGATCTGGGGTATCGGAGATCACAAAATCACAGCGCTCGGAATCGGGACAGTGGTGCTACAGGCACGAGCAGGGAACAAGACCTCTGCCATCACTCTACGGAATGTACTGTATACCCCCGAAGCTGTACATAACCTAATTTCATTAACACGCCTTGACAAAGAAGGCGGCTCCTCTGTTGCAGGGGGAGGACAAATGAAATTATTCGACCAAAATGGAAATCTATTTGCTATTGCTGATATGCACAATGGAATCTACGAACTACGTGCACGCAGGCACGAACCTGCAGAGCGTGCGTACCAGGCACGTACCTGGGATGAATGGCACTGGCGTTTCGGGCACATTGGAGTCAAGGGACTCCAACGCCTTCAACGCGACCGGCTAGTTGATGGACTTACCGTAGTGCCGTCACCGATCGTCGATTGCCCCTCGTGTATAGAGGCTAAGCAAACCAGGATACCCTTTCCAGAAAAATCCGCGCCGAGAACTACACAGCCGGGTGAAATGATTCACACCGACGTGTGGGGTCCAGCTCGAACAGAAGCCCTAAGTGGGCGTGCGCGCTGGTACATATCCCTTATTGACGACGCAACTCGATATTGCGAAGTCCGGTTCCTGGTTACCAAGGGGGAGGCATCAAACAAGCTGAAAGAATACGTTACATACCTCGAACGCCAATTGGGACGCCGGACGAAGGTCATCCGCGCTGATAACGGAAAGGAATATGTCAATAACGAACTGCTTACCTGGTGTCGAGAAACAGGTATTGACCTGCAGGCCACTGCGCCCTATTCACCTGCACAAAACGGTGTCGCCGAACGGTTCAATCGTACCTTGGGAGAACTTGCTCGCGCCATGAGGATTGCAGGCAACGCCCCTGCATTCCTCTGGCCCGAGGCAATCTCCCATGCGGCATATGTGAGGAACCGCTCGCATACACGAGCACTGGTGGGTGCAACACCCTATGAACGGTGGACAGGGCGCCGCCCCGACGTCTCACACTTCGAAGAATTCGGATCTCCTGTATGGATAATGAACGAAGGCGTCAGTATCAACAAGCTTGAGGCAAAATCCACAAAACATACCTTCGTTGGATTCTTGGATGGTCCACGAGCTGTCCGGTACTATGATGCTCGCACACGATCCATCAAAACTTCGCACAATTTTCGTTTCCTGAAAGATCAAGTCAGCACAACGAGCGCTCCACTCACCTTGTCAGACGGTATGCCGCGCGAGGGGGAGCCGGAGCCCGGGAACATGGCTGGCGAGGACGCGCAGGATACCGAGAATAGTAGAGACGAAGCTAAAAGAGATCAAGAGCGCATCAGTAAACGAAAACGAACAGAAGACGAAAGTGAAACTCACCAGAGAAAGAGCAGTAGGCCCAGGGTAGTCAAGGACTACCGGGCGCTCAATGATCCTATGCCGGAGTTGTCAGAAAACGAAAGCGACGACTTACCGGAATTATCTCGAGACCCCGACGAGGGAGAACTCGAGGAAAACCCTACGGAACAGTCAGTGTTAGTATGTGCAGCACTTAACGAAAGTGGTGCCTTACCTGACAACCCGAGAACGCTGAAAGAGGCGCGTGACTCACCCGAATGGCCGGAGTGGGAAAAAGCTGTCAAAACAGAAATAGATCAGCTGCACCGAATGGGGACGTGGGAACTAACGGACTTACCGAAGGGTAGGATACCGGTGTCCAACAAATGGGTCCTCGTTCGGAAGTACAGCAAAGAGGGAAAATTAGAGAAATATAAAGCGCGCTTAGTAGCGAAAGGGTACTCACAGATACCGGGGATGGACTACACGGATACCTTCTCACCGGTAGTGAGGCTAGAAACAATAAGGGCAATATTAGCATTGGCGGTTTCCCAGGACTGGGAAATACAACAAATGGACGTAAAGGGGGCTTATCTAAACGGCATACTAAAAGAAGAAGTCTATATGAAACAGCCCGAAGGCTTCGAAGATGGTACGCAACGCGTGTGCCGCCTAATTAAAACACTATACGGGTTAAAACAATCTGGAAGAGAGTGGAACCTCGAACTAAATAGACAGTTAGTGCAAGGCGGATTCAAACGCCTATGGTCAGACCCCTGTGCATATGTCCGGCGGACCACAGATGGAATAGAAATCATTACCGTATGGGTAGATGATCTCTTACTATTCACATCACGACAGGGGCTTATGCCACTACTAAAAGCACAACTACAGTCTATGTTCGAAGTTACTGACCTCGGAGACCCTAAGAAAATAGTTGGTATAGAAATCACACGAGACCGGGCCAAGGGAACTTTGTTCATAGGGCAAACACGGTACATTGATTCTATACTACGGGCGCAAGGACTAGAGGGTGCCAACAGTGTGAAGACACCAGCGGATACGAAGATTCAGATGTTCCCGGAGCAGGAACGAGAAGAAGCGACTAACCAAAATAAGTACGCTTCTCTGATCGGATCTCTGATGTACGCCGCAGTTGCCACACGGCCTGACATCGCCTACGCCGTAAATAGATTAGCCTCATTCACAGCAAACCCAGACTTAAGACACTGGGTAGCGGCCAAACGAATATTGAGGTACCTACAAGGAACAAAAGACTACGGTATAATGTATAGCGCAGAGAAAGGCAGTACTACTACTCAAATATTCAAAGGGTATGTAGACGCAAGCTTTGCCAATACTGAGAACCGCGCGTCTATCACAGGATATGTATTCCTAGCTCAAGGGGGAGCTATTGTTTGGGGTTCGAAGAAACAAACCTTAATTGCGCTGTCAACAACCGAAGCGGAATATGCCGCGCTGGCTAAATGTACTCGAGAATGTATATGGCTACGAAAGCTATATGCAGAACTAGGGTACAGACAAACAGAGCCGACTAAAATAATGACAGACAGTGAAGGAGCACGAGCCTTAGCATATAATCCACAATTTCATGCAAGGACGAAACACTTCGACATATCCCATCATTACACGCGTGAGAAGATCGACCAAAAGAAGGTCGAGATTTGTCATTGTTCAGATAGGTACCAAACGGCAGATATATTTACTAAAGCGCTACCTAGAGACAAGCACGAGAGGCATACCAAAGAGATGGGTATGACCCCGGCTTGAGGGGGAGTGTTGGTATCGCTGAGTAGATACCGGCACTTCGTATCAAGTACTCGAAGGTGGTTGATAGAACTACATTATGGTAGATCATTCTAGAATAGTGTTCCCTCTTAGTATAAAAGCCCGAGCCAGGAGGGCAAGGGAATACAATCAATATCTTATCTCAACTACACGATCGAGCCCATATCCAACAGATGACATGATGTATTATCATCTGTACGATGCTTAGGTAGACCGGGGGGTGAATACGAGAAGAAAACATCGAGAAGAAAGGTGAAGAGCATCTCTCTCAGCAATTCTTTTGTCACCTCTGGATCTTACAGTTTCGCGTGTGCCCACTCAGGCATGGCGCCATGTGGACACCATTTTAGGGCGTGACGGTTCACGTCTTCCCTAATAGAGCGATACCCACCCACTGTCATGGTGATGTCTAAATCCTGTTACGCACCGATTGGACACTGAGATCACGAGTACCGAGCTGGGATCCATGACTCACAGCAAGCAAAGATTTCATGGCGTGCCTACAGCCTGCTTCTCCTTCGTGTGACATACCCCAAACCCACAGCCGTCCAACGAGTACCGCGTCAGCACCGAGGGCGATAGCCTTAACCACATCCGACCCAGTTCGTATTCCAGAATCGAAAAGAATGGTCGTCTCTGTATTTTCCGGAACGATCGATCAACAAGAACGGGAAGTGCCAAAAGTGTATCACGCACTTCCACCGACTGCATTGACTACATCCTCGAGGGCGTCTAAGCTGGAAATCGCACCATCTACTTGACGTCCAGCATGATTACTGACGACCACGCCCGCGCATCCAACCTCGAGGGCTGCCTGCGCATCTGCCCCAGTTTGAATACCTTTAAGAAGAAATGGGCGACCGCCTGAAATACGGTGCCACTGGTCGAAATATATTGAGTCTAGGTGAGACCGGCTGGCCCAATACTGGTAGACGGAAATCACCTCCTTTACGACCCATCTCACTTTGTCCCAAGTATGAGCCTTTCCGTGCCACACGCATTTATCTATCCACGTCCCCTTGTCGCGGGAGAGTTCGTTTCCGTACTTGCGCATGAAAGCCGCATCTGATTCACCCATTTCATTACCCGGCTGAGGCCATATCAACCTACAATCGTTCGGAGTAACGGTGAGGACATACGGTTCCGGGATAATAGAAACTACGGGTGTCAGGTTAGTAGAGTTGATACCTTATAGTCAACGTGGTACTCACACATAATTTGCTATGTCAATGTCGGTGGGCCGCCAACCAAGTTGCCATGTATCGACGGTGAGCATACAAACGTCGAATCCGGAGTTCCATGCCCGTGTCATGAGAGAAACGGTCTGAACTACACCTTACCACGCTGCAGAAATAGGATGAAACTGCACGACATACGACATCATCATCATGACCCATATACAGTTGGAAAAAACGCGGGGATTTGGCTTTCTCGTTACGTTGACCTGTGGTGTGCCCTTTCGCGCCGGCGGCGCCAGCATCGTTGGCAGCTGCTACGTCCTCTATCGACTGAGAGGCTGCAGTGGACAGGCAGTACTGATGTTGACGATCACAAAACAAGGAGTTACGAAGGACACAAATGACTCACCGGAAGACCAAGTTCTCCTGCAACTTTTGCTGGGACCAATTCACCTTCTGCGTTGTAGAGCTTGTTGATCCCAATGGGTGCGAACAGGATAGGCGCAGGAATGTGATGGCCGAAGAGGTTGACTACAATGGTCCGTCGATACTCCCCCGCGACAAGAACAAGGCGCACCAGAAAGGTCTCTCACATTCGTGTCCACGAGCATACGCGGAATTATACGCCAGTGATAAAATGCTTCCCTAACGGAAGGGTCAGGGGTGCCTGTGTCAAAACCCTCTAGGCCTACCTATTTGCATGGTCCGTCCATCCAAGGCCAGCGTTCGAGTTAGCATAAAAGTACGACCTATCGTTGAGCTTCTTCTTGGTAGAGTCCTGTAACTGTTCGGGATGCACTGAGAAGGACGGCACTGTGAAAGGATGTTTCAAGACATAGTTTAGGAGTAAGTGCCGTGTACGTACGCACGCCCTGTTCCCCGCCATTCCTGAACACCTCCCTCTGGTAAAGAGAGTAGTGCGGAGAAGGACCCTTTGGTTTGTTATCTGTGTCCATCGTCGGGGGCGTATACAGAGTGTTGTTCGAATGCTATGACGTAGTGGTCCCAGGAGTTTACAGTTGCCTTTCCCTTGTGTGGCTATTCGTTTCGGTAATCATCGTCGGGCATATGGTGTAGCTGGTTATCACATCCGCTTAGCATGGCGCTGATTGCGGGGGGTCTCCGGTTCGAGTCCGGATTTGTCCACTCTTTTTTGTTTCCGACAAGTCTCAGCACAGCCACCATATACTACTTTGAGAGACACCCGACGTTTCTAATGCAACCATGTTCCCGTCTTTGCCTGTCTTAGCCTCTCTTGCAAACGTCTCTACCCCCTTCAAACGTTCCTCACTTGGTCTGTTTCATGGAAAGCTAAAGCAATACGGGAACAACGTCCCTTTTTCCAAGAAAAAGACTCGCAGAACATGGCTACCCAACGTGCAAAACAAACGGCTCACGTCAGAAGCACTTGGTCGTAAGGTGGAGGTCAAGGTCACGACGCGCGCCCTAAAGACCATAAAAAAGGTGCCTCCAAACCCACGCACGTCACTCGATCGAGAACCATCTCATACATATTGACATCTAGCACGGTGGTCTTGACCAGTACCTTCTCAAGACAAAACCGGAACTTCTCGGTTATGAAGGCATGCGTCTTCGAATAAGTGTCCGCGAGGCACTGCAGGCAGAAGCGGATGCTCAAGCCGAGGCAAAACGGGTAGAAGAAGAAGCTGCAAGATTGGAGCAGGAGAAACGGGTTTCCGAGGAGCAGGCAGCACGGCTACTGAGCCAAAAACAACTACAAGCTCAGCGGAAGGTACAGGCAAAGAAGGAACGGAAGAGGTCTGAGTCGCTGGCTGCGTCAATCATTGGTGCTCAAAGCAAATCGTCTTTGCCAAGCGAGTCTATGCGGTGACAGTACTCTATGGCTGTCTGTTCTTCCAGGAAGTTGTACCAAAGCACATCCACGTCGAAGCAAATATTACGGGTTATCCTCATTTATGATCTTCTCCCATAACGAATTCTAGCCACCTAGCAGGCACCGTCGACACGCTGGTTCTCTGATGAGACCAACTCAGCGACACGTTCCACTAAGCATCTCATAATTTCCGCCTTCAACACACCGACCGCAATTACTTCTTCGTGAGAGGCTGTGCCAATTTCAGGTCGCTCTACAGAGAGACCAGCCAACTGTGAAACGGTTTTAGCATTTGTTCGATCATTAAAAATCACGACCAACCCACCTCAGCCTTTACCTCGGCCTTGATACTCCGATATGTGTCGGGTATAACGACCTGGTTCGTTACGAGACTCAATACTATGACGTCCAGCTTTTCCTCGCGTGCCGCAACGACCTCGGGAATAGTACTCATGCCGACAACGTGTGCACCAGCATTTCGCAGGAACCTTCCCTCTACAGGCGTTTCGTAAGCTGGGCCAGTGACCCAGGCGTAGACTCCCTCCGCCAATGCATCGTCTGGGAAGTGAAGATCGTGTGCGGCCAAGAATGCGAACCGCCGCAAGCGGGTGGAATATGCATCGCTCAGTGGCAAAAATCGCGGGTATTCTAAAGACGTCAAGGGTCCGAATGATGGGCTCATGCCTGTCAAGTTAGGCAACGCAAAATGGTCTTGGACCACTACGACTGCGAACCTCATGAGTGATATATTAAGTGATGGTGTAAGGCAGGAACTGACTGGTCCCGACGGGTATGTCTGGCGTCAAGGAACCAGCTGCGTTGGTGACTGAGGGAGGAATATCACTTCCACATTCTTCTGCTACTGAGTGTAGTGTCCGTGCTCACTGATCACATCCTTCACTCCCAGTCTCTTCATGACCCGAATGCCGTATGTCACTGTTGCTGGTTTATAGCCTTCATACGGGTGGAACTGTCAGACTCGCTTCAGTTCCCGCTTCAAGTCACAGTTAGGCAGACGCACACGTCCGAGCATGGCGACGACGGGGTAATTGTCCTTGCCGATATACCCAAAAGCCAGGGCGCTCTTCTGACCCACCACTACACTCGATAGGGATGAACTGTGGACCATGCAGAGCAATCAGTCACGCACCTGTGCTGTCCGCGAAGCCCTCTAGCTTTGAGTATGGTATCTGTACGACATTCTTGAGGCTGGAAACCAGCGTGCTCAGTCCAGACCCGCAGACGATGCCCAGACGCGGTTTATGTAGTCCGGGGTCGGGCACTAGCCTTGTAATCGCGGCAATGGTAGCTTCGTATGTGAGAGCGGGAGACATGGCTGCGAGAGACGAGTTTTTGATCCAGACAACGTCTCTTCTCGATTGCCGCTGCGAGTGTACCAAACCTTGAAATGGTCTTTTTTCTAGTACATAGTCGACGTCGCGAACTTTTATGCTGTGGTTGTGAGAAACTGCCAAGGACTCGGATACGAGTCGGATCGTGTCAGTACAAGATCTGACTCAAACACGTCTTCAGAAAGGAGATGGTCGCTACTGGTTGGTCGAAACTGACGCAGCTGAGCTTCGGTTGCACGCGGAAGGCTGGGACTCGATATGGAATCATGGACACAGAACAAACCAGTCTACTATTAGTCCAAGGTTCTACGTTTCGTACATATATAGTGACCAGTGAATTATATGGCGCAATCTCTCAGATATAGGATGCCTTGGCTGGCGATAGGGAATGCATTGATAGAGAGAACGAGGAACGCTGAGTGGAACATGTGAATCGAGTGTGAAGGCAGCGAGAGCGTCTGCCATCCAGCAGCATCCCATCTGTTTGCTGAGGAGGAATTCATGGCAGTTCAAAGTGCCAGACACGCTGTGGGGATAATCCACCCGTCGGTCAATTCGACGTGCAGCAGCTTGTATATATGTTTCCGTTTATGGTAATTCCCACGCTTACTATCGTCGTTCAAGCAATTTGTTGTGCTCATTCTTCCTCAGACGTTCTATTCGTACGACTGGGGTAGGTTACTCCTTCTGTGGTACACGAACCCGTATACTGACCATGCTTAAAGGCCTCTTTCGTAAAGTTACGAGCGACAGTGGCCTGTATCCACTGAAAACCCCCGGAACGGCTAAATCCATTTTACCCCCGTCCCCCACTCCAAATAAGTCAATTGCCGCTGTCACGAACGAAGGACATGTCCTATCTGGCTTCCGCTTCAACCACTAGCATCCCGTCCTCGTGGGACTTCCCTCAGAACATATCGACCATTTTTCCTAAAAGCGACCCAGACCGACTCAGTGGCGAAGGCAATTACCATGTCTGGGCGGTTCGAATGGAAAACGCGTTCGAGGTCTGCGGTCTTCTGGATATCATAAGTGGTGCAGTGCCTCGTCCTCCACCGGGAGATGTAAACGAGTCTGTCTGGATCAAGATGAATGCATCCGCACGCACTGTCATCGTTCAGTGTATCAGCAGCAGTCTCGTAATGAAGGTATCCCATTTCCGTGATGCGAAGGACATCTGGAACATGCTTGGGGCACAATATGCACGGACCGGTGCAGGCTCGATCGTTTACTGGTTTTCCCGCCTAAGTAACCCCATGCGGCCGACTGATGACATCTCTGCCCATATCATGGCCTTTCAAGATGCATATCGCCATCTCGAGAACTCAAACTTCGTTATTCCGGAATCTTGTGCTGCAGGACTATTACTCTCGACACTCTACAAAGATCCTGGGGATCCGAGGTCATGGGACTATTTTATTGAGGGCATGTGGATTACAGAAACCACCACCCTCTCCGGCATTGTTAACTTACTGCTCGAAGAGAAACTCCATCGAAGCTCGGCAAATGTGGCTGTCGAGACGGCAGTCGTAGCCCGGAGTTGCAGTGACTTTCCCCCCAATAAGAAGTGGTGCCGAAACTGTCAGCGCGCAGGCCATATCTATGAGGAATGCTGGAACGTGGGCGGAGGAAAAGAAGGCCAATGGCCAGAGCGAGAACAGACAAGGGAAAGTGGAAGCCGACAGAGAGTGAGAAGGGATATAGATGGAGAGGTAAAGCGAACGCGAAGCAAGAGGGCAAGAGAAAGCAGCTGCTGCAGATAGGATGCCTAAAAGTCGAACATAGCTACCTGAAAGTGCGTCCCAACTAATGAGATAGATTTTCTGACCATGTGCTCTTGTGGGATTGACACACCCACCATAGATGATCTATGACCGATATCGACTCTGTTCAGCACGTACGACATTAGCACTACAACCCTGGGTGTGTCAACTCAAATTTTTCCAAAATGATAAATCGACTAGTGACGGAGTCTCGCCAGCTTGAATGTTGTAACCTGTGGGCCGTAGAATGGTGCAAATCAACAATCTGCAGCAAGTCCTATCAAGCCTCGTTCTGTATAATGGTCATTATCAAAACTGACACAGCTTTGGCTGCGTGGATAAGGCCGGAACTGGATTTGGGTACAAAACAAACCACCAAGGCTCTATCGGTATATATAGCAATAAGTATCTCTCAGGTTAAACCCAAGCCTCCTCCTTATCCTTTCCGTACGAAGGCATCGCGTCCAGAGGGTAGAAATGACGTTAAATGGGCAGAATGAGGAATCCCGGGTGGAATATATTGAGTGTGAAGACAGTGAGAGCGTCCGTGCTGCCATCTAGGACATCTCTATACGGTCCATCCGTTTGCTGCGGTGTAATTCGGTTTAAAGTGCCGGACGTGCTGCGTCTCAATAATTCACTCGTCTTCAAAACGTGCAGCTCGTGTACACTCTGTTATCGTAATTCCCACGCTTACTATCGTGTGATCGAGTGATTTGTTGTGCTCATTCTTCCTCGGTCGTTCTACTCGTACGACTGAGGTAGGTTGCTTCTAGATCCGTAGCACACGATCCCTGCTAACTATGCTCAAGGACTTCATCCGTAGAATTACCGGTGACAGTGGCCTGTAAGCACTGAAGACGTTCGGAGCTGCTAATCCGTTTTACCCTCATCCCCACTCCAGATAAGTCAATCGTGCTGTCACCACCCACGAACGGAAGATGTCATATCTGGGCGAAACGGTGTTCACTTCCGCCTCAACCACTAAAATCCCATCCTCGTGGGACTTCCCTCAGAACATATCGACCATTTTTCCTAAGAGTGACCCAGACCGACTCAGCGGCGAAGGCAACTACCATGTCTGGGCGGTTCGCATGGAAAATGCATTCGAGGTCTGCGGTCTTCTGGATGTCGTAAGCGGTGCAATGCCACGTCCTCCCCCGGGAGATGTAAACGAGGCTGTCTGGCTCAAGATGAACGCCTCTGCACGCACTGTCATCGTCCAGTGTATCAGCAGCAGTCTCGTGATGGAGGTGTCCCATTTCCGTGATGCGAAGGACATCTGGACCATGTTTAGGGCGCAATATGCACGGACCGGTGCAGGCTCGATCGTTTACTGGTTCTCCCGCCTGAGTAACCCTATGCAGCCAACTGATGACATTTCTGCCCATATCATGGCTTTTCAAGATGCATATCGCCATCTCGAGAAATCAAAATTCATTATTCCAGAGTCCTGTGCTGCAGGGCAATTACTCTCCACACTCTACAAAGATCCCGGGGATCCGAGATCGTGGGGCCATTTTATTGAGGGCATGCAGCTTGCAGAAACCACCACTCTTTCCAGCATTGTTAACTTACTGCTCGAAGAGAAACTCCGCCGAAGCTCAGCAAACATGAATGTCGAGACAGCAGTCGCAGCCCAGAGTTGCGGTGACATTCCCCCCAACGGGGAGTGGTATCGTAATCCTGAGCGCGGAGGCCATGTCTATGGGGAGTACTGGAACGCAGGTGGAGGAAAAGAAGATCAACAGCCAGAGCGAGAACAGAAGAGGAGGAAAACTGGAAAAGGGCAAAGAGGGAGAGGTGAGGTAGGCACAAGAGGACGAGGAGGGAGAGGAGATGCAGGTACAAGAGGACGAGGACAAGGGAGAGGAAAGGCAGTCGCAAGTGGACAGAGAGGAGGAGGGGAGGTAGGCGGAAGAGGACGAGGAGGACGAGGACGAGGAGGGAGAGGGGAGGGAGGCAGAAGAAGACAAAGAGGGAGAGGGGAGGCAAGCAGAAGAGGACAAAGAGGGGGAGGGGAGGTAGGTGGAGAGGTAGAGCAAACGCTCGGTAAGAGGGCAAGAGAAAGTAGCCCGTACAGATGGGAAGGCTAGAAGCCGATTATAGCGACCGGAAAGCGGGTCCTAACTAATGAGATAGATTTTCTGACCATGAGATTGACACATCACCGCCGTGATTCCGCCTATCATAGATGATCGGTGACTCCGTGTTCGGCACGGACGACATTGAGCACTACAACCCCATGTGTCAACTCACATTTTTCCAAAATGATAAATCGACCAGCGACGGTACCGGTTTCAGTCTCGCCAGCTTGAATGTTGTGGGCCGTAGATTGGTGCAAATCGACAATGCATTACCGCGGCATATCCTATCAAGCCTCGCTCACTATAATGGCCATTCTCAAAACTGACACAGTTTTGGTTGCGTGGATAAGGCCGGGACTCGATCTGGGTATAAAACGAACCATCAATGTTCTATTCGTACATAGCGCAATAAGTATCTCTCAGGAAGCCTTCCTCTTCTCATGCCTTTCCATACGAAGGCGTCGCATCCAGAGGGTAGAAGCGACGCTGAATGGGGAGAATGAGAAACCCTGGGTGGAATATATTGAGTGTGAAGATAGCAAGGGCGACCATGCCACCATCCAGGACATCTGCACAGATCCGTTAGCTAGGAAGCGGATAGCGATGGGAAGTGCCAAACTCACTGAAATATAGCTGTGTGGAGATAATTTTTCCATTCCATCCGTCGGTCAATTCCACGGTCCGGTAGATAGCCCTGGCGATGAATGGTGGGTCAGTCGCTAAGCATGAGTCGTAGTGATAGCAAAGGCTCGTACCGGATGAACAAACACGTCGTACTAAATCCCATCGCATACAGTGAGAGCTTCATACGAGGGTCCATTCCAAGTTGATACGCAATAGCTTGGTGGCGCTCCAAGTCGTCAGCTGGTAGCTTGAGCGGTCGGTCGTACACGTAACGCAGAAGAAATTCGCTAGAAAAGATAACAAAAAGTGTGATGGCGACTGACGATGGGCGTCTTGTTAGAGTACAGTGACGGGAAGCGCACGAGGACGAACCCATTTGCATGATGATACCGGCGAGCATAATGGTGCTACCCTGTCCAGGGGGGTAGGAAAAAATGAAGGTAATGGGCTCGCGATACAACCTACAGTAGTGGGGTTCTTTCCGTTGCCAGCTGCAATTGCTGCCACAGCACCTCCGACACCTTGAATAGTCAAGGAGACAGCATCCTAAAGAAACGTTTACATAAGTGGACACACCGTACATAGTGGCTGCTAAAAACGTACGCTTGAACAGAATAGTATGGTATCTGCAGGATACAAGTTTAAGTAATGCGTAGGTCGGCTGACAGAGAAGCCTGCACGTACACAACTTGGGACTTAACCTACTGTAACGGGGACCAAGAGTCTTGATAATGTACTCCAGGATCACAAAGTTGGCTGCTATCAGGGGAGTTGGACCAGTGATGGTGGCAGATATTCTAGTAGTTAGCGAGTGAGACGCCAGGAACCACCGCTAGTAGAATGAATGCGCACTGTATTTCAAAGGGAACGAGCGCACGAGGGTTGGCGCTGGAGTACAATCTTGCACTCCATCCAACCAATTCAAACGCGCCGCAAAATACAGCTGTCGGGAAGAGCCACCACATGCGGAATCGAACAGCTTGGACGATGTGGGCAACTGGTAGAATAAGTGAACCGTTTCGATTAAAGCATCCGTATGTATAACGCACCAGTAGATATCGCAAATAGAACGACGAAGGCAATGCCGACGTCCCTGGACGGAACGTAGTTGTAAGGACCAATTCCAGTATTACCTGATAAGTCAGGACTGGAGGCACGAGCTAACCATAGCATTCAACGACGTCCCAACATGAAATATTATCCAACACCTACTCATCAAGGAAGTCCAAGCTGAATTCATGACTGGAACCTATTTCTCCCAGGAAGTCTAGTCGCCAGTTGTAAATTGCAAAAAGTCGTAAGCTGCGCTACCAGAGCACAGTAGAGAAGGAATGACGTGAACGAAACGAAAAACTGATGACTAGCACCAGTGGAGAGATCAGCATAGCAAGGAGGGGGGAATTTATATACAAGTCCAACCTCGAATGAAGCTGTGCAGTGGATCCCTGACATCGTGTATTCACCGGTAGGATTTGATGGAGGGAGCGTACAGCCGATCAAATTGTGCGTCAACACTCGGCGGAGGCTGTTATGACAGCTTTCCCTCCTACATTACTCGCTTTTGGGTCGTGGGGCGTTCCAGCTGGGATCCGTTCAGCGTGTCACTGATGGACAATGGACAACATTGGGCACTAGCATCAACGCTGACGACATGCCTATGGTATGTCCGCAAGACGTGAGGGCTGCCAACGGATGGGAGCAACCTACAGAAATGCAGTGCAGTTGTCAACCAGCAATTTACGTCGAGCTTGGCTGTTTACTTACTTGCAATGGGTTTCCCATCGTTCGATCTGCAGAATAGTTATTGCATCTTGGAGAAGTGAGGGAACCCACTGTCAACGAAGTTGAATTTATGTGGCTGTTGGGTGGTTGCCTTGACATTCTGTTCGTCCCCTACCTGCACCGAACGAGTTACGTGTCGTAAATTCACCACTCGAACCTGCCATTGAGCATCACCGCAAAGCTACAGAGATCAATTGCCGGTCGAAGGATGACTCGAGAAATCCGACCCCCGATGACCTTCGGTTGAAACTTTGACCGGCCGCCCTAGTTGTTATTCGCTGCTATCAGGGATGGACACAGTACAGAGGTACAGGACCGCCAATCCATACGAGAAGGCCTTTGGGTACTGCAGAGCCCTCAGAAAGGGTCCTTTCATCTTCGTGTCTGGCACAACTGCCGTCGACCTCACCACCGGGGAAGTTGCCCATCCTTCCTCAACCTATCAACAAGCCCTCAAGGCGTTCAAGGAGATCGTGGCGGTCGTGGAGTCTCTGGGAGGGAACAAGGCTGACATTGTCAGAGTTCGGATGTTCGTGACTCACGAGAACGATGCTACCGAAGTCGCCAGGGCGCTGAAGGAGGAAATGGGGGAGGTTGAACCCACTGCCACTATGATCCTGGGGGCCAAGTTCGTGTCCCCGGATATGCGTGTTGAGATCGAGGCCGACGCCGTAGTATCACTCTAGTGCGTTTCTTGCTTCGGGACCAACCGATCTTCGATCCTTGATAGGCTCGCAGGAGTACCCTACTCAAGTATTATCGTTCACTTAAGTGTGTTTTCTGGCAGTTAAATACCCATTGTCTCCATCTCCGCTGCCTCGCTGTGGAACCCATACTTGGCGCCAGAATATAACAGAAATAGGTCCTCTTCAAACTGTACCACCATGCAGATATTCATCGGAGGTATTCCCTGCAAAGCTTACCCAGTCGAATGAAGCGGGGTTTCTGTGTACTTCTGCACGTGTGGTCCTGTAATATGACAGTTCCCATCATGATCAAGGCGAATAATATCCGCAGATGGTCGCCCCTACTTTGAGCACTCCGCTTGTCTCTCACTCTCGACCTTCCCATCATGTCAGTAGCTACTCTACCTCCGGTTCCCCACTATAACGCTGCACCGCCCACAAAAGCCGATCGTGAGTTGTACGTTACGCTGTATGATCGACTGACTGACATCGCCGGTATGTGATGACGGCAGTGGACTATGCCGATCTTGCTACTATCGATCTATCCAAGATGGAGAGCGCGCAAGATCGTGCCAGACTTGCATCCCAAGTCCGAGATGCCCTACTCACCCATGGATTCTTCTACGTCATCAATCACGGATATTCACAAAGTCAGGGGAGCCTGATTCCGTTGTGCTTGATCGAAACCCGTTCTTATCCTCCATCTTGAAAAGAGAGATCGCATGTTTGATATTGCGGATGTGCCATTTTCCTGTGTAGGCGACGAGGAGAAACGGTCGTATTCCGATATAGACCAAGAAACTGGTTGGTACCAGGCGTATAAATTACGGCAGTACTGGGTACATATCCCCAAGACGTGTTCCCTCGCAACGATGTCGTGTTTCTAACTCGGTGGGTTATATAGCACATTGATGCCGGAGTCCGTGACCAGCTCGAGTATATCAATAGTGAGTGCTCCACCGAACTAGATGCTGTCTCCCCACTCATCTTTTTCTTCAGTTGATCGGAACGTCCACAAACAAGGTCATCCCGAAGCACTACGGCCCTTTCTCCCCGAGATTGAGGAGTTTGCTCGCTTCAATCACGTCAACGTTCTGTTCGCCATCTTGAGGTCTGTCGGTGCGACCAGCCAGGTTTTCGTTAAATTCGCTAAAGCTAGTGGTATGCAGACTCATTGCACTGAGTTTGGAACTTCCTGAAGATGCATTGGTCAAAATTCACAATTGCAATGGCCTCGGAGAAGCTTTCGGTAGGTGGTGCTGAGGAGAGTGTAAAAACTTAGAGCCCACATCATTTACAGTCAGGTTTATCAAGTAGTGAGTGTATCACCACAGTCATTATATGCCACTGAAGTGTTTAACATGCATCTCCTCTCTTTTCAGTCATCCTCGCTCTGCTGAGGACGAACAGAAAACGAAGAACGTTTGGCTCAAGGGACACACTGGTCTGTCGAAAATAACTTCTGCGTCCTTGTCGACTCCCATCACTAACGTTTGCCCGTTACTCCCGACTTCGCGTCCGATGCTCAGATTCTGGAAGTATAACGATCCTATGGAGTCAACCAGTCGCAGCGCTGCAAATCCTCGGCAAAGACAACAAGTGGCGGTGGGTCAAACACGTCGAAAATGCTCTCGTAAGTGCTTTCTGTGCCGGACTTTCCATCTGCAAGTAAAGCTTCTCAATCATGTGTCATGCGTCGTGTACAGGTCGTGAACGCTGGCGACGCGATGGACTTCCTCACGGGTGGGTATTACAAAGGGACCATCCATCGCGTTGTCCAGCCTCCCCCGGATCAACAACAGCACACTCGGCTAGGCGTTTTCTATTTTACCATGACAGATGGCGACGTCAAGTTGGTACCCTTTTATGAATCTCCAGTCTTGCAGAGGGTCGGCATCAACCCGCGTTGTGAGGATAACGTTGCCCCGACGATGCTGGAGTGGCGGAGGGAAAGAGCGAATGGGTATGGTCGGACCGAGCTCAGACCTAGCAGAGAGAAGGGTGTCGAAGAGGAAGTCATCAATGGCATGGTCGTCAGGCATTACAACTGACCTCAAAGAAATAACAAAACCGTTCGATGTGTCCGCTCTGTTCTACATTAGCAAAATGATACAGAGAAACCCCCATAAAAATACGAGATGACACTACCTGCAACGAACGTGCCAGGTTCTACAGGAAAGCGACATACCATTATAATAGAAGAGGAGACCGATCATAAACTGAATTTCTTGCCAATCTGCACGACCCCTCGTAATGGTAAGCCACGCAGCACGAACTCTGAATCACCTCCTCCACCTTCGACGGGTAAACTAACGATGTGAACACCGACGCTGGCAGTTCCCTGAAGACCAGCGACAGCTCCTTTCGTACTAAAGATCACCTAGATTGATAGTGTGAGGAAAGGCAGAGAAGAAATAAAACAAAGCCAGAATGTGCGCAGTCGACCCACGTACCTTGCTTACAAAATTGCTGAACTCCTGCTGGCGACCCGGAAGAACTTCAATCGGTACATCTACGATAGAAGCGGTGACGAAGAATGCAGAACCACCATCTTCAGAACCATCATATGTACTGGTGGCTTTCAGCCACTCCTCAGGACATATGTGACCAAACGCCCGGGGAGGCAGGGGATCCGGGAGGACGGCACACGAGCTATTAGGGGAGCTAGTTGCATTTACAGATTCCGGGACATCGCCATCAAACACGAGGATGTTCGGAAAAACTCGCTTGACGTCCAATGTCAAGTTCATTCCTTTGGGAAGGACTAGGCGGGCGAAGACTTGACCGCTGGCCAGCAGCTCGTTTCCCGTGGAATCCGGTTTGACCTTCATATTTCTTATCGTCACATTGCGAAGGATACGTGGCCGGGTTTCCGGAGATGGAAATTCTGCGTCGACACTGAGAGATGGGAAGAGCGGCGACGCAATAGATATGGGATTATATTGGAGCGACAGATAGCGGCTGACGAAATTCGAAAGTGGGTCAGCTGCTTCTGGAGAGAGCGGAAGGACAAAACCAGATATCGAAATTGAGATGGTGGGATGGGTGAGAGCAAAAGGTTCGTTGTGGACGGCCGCAATTGGGACAAGGGTATCCCCGGCACCCGGTACAGAAATAATGAACGGCAGACTTGGGACTGTCATCTCGAGTTTGGGTGGTATTGGGTTAACAGCCGAAGCATGAGCTCGCAACACAAGACCTTCGGCCGACGAGACTATATTGAAGTCTCGAAGCGAAAGCAGTTTGGAAAATGGCGGAAACGGCTCGCCGCTCCCCGGAGAAGGCAAACCAGGAACAGGTGGCACTTGATTTGAATGAGTTGAAAATCCTTTTCACCAAATACAGGAAAGAAGAGAAAAGTATAGCAGACGTACACGGCACCATCGCTTGTATGTCAAGGTCCTTTTCGGTTCGCTTGAACATACTCCTCCAATTATTTCTCTTGATGCCACCACCCCAGATATCGACGGTCGGGACGACAACATGAGCAGAGACGACGCCGTCACGCCATGAGTCGGTTATGAATTGACCCAAATCAGCAGAATTGTTGGTCGGCTGTACGAAGAGAGGAACGGACACAGGCGTCAACCAAGAGTTGTCGTGTGGGGGGTTGACAGTGATGGGGAGTTCCAGTGGCTCGAGGGAGACTACACCGAGTAACGCTTGTTTGGATGAGCGAATATACACGGCCGAGAGACCGGCCGAGACTGTCTTAAGGAGGCGAACACCGAAGCGACCTAAGGACCTCCATACGTCCTTCAATGTCCCTTCATCATCTTCTGAGTTTACGCCGAGAATGGATCCAGCATCTATGCCTACCCTGGCATCCACGTTGATCCAAATACCACCATCTGTAGCATTGAGAACGTCTACGCGACTTGGCCCCTCGAACACGACGCCTTTATCTAGCAAATCCTGGGGAGAGACGTCCGACAGGCTCGAAGCAAATGAATACGCAAACAAGACGATGACGGCGAATGTGAGCAAGCAGAGAAATAGAGAGGTGAAGAAGACAAGCGTCAGCGTCGAGCGCAGGCGGTGTCGAAAGCTAGCGCTCTCTATGTCGGCGGCAACATCAGACAAGGGAGTGCCGTGGCTCGACTCGCCTTGAAGCAATGGCGTCCTTTCTGTGGTCTGTTCTGGCTGATTAGCTTTGGTCTTCCCCTTCGCATCTCCCGCTGCCAGTGCCATCGTTACTGAAGGTGTGGAGGTGACTGGTGCGTGGTGACCCTACACGAGCGCAGCCTGCCTAATTGGCAACCATTAGCCCCTATTGATTTGATCTACGTAGATTCCAATTTACATCGACCACAACCACATCTAAAAAACCAGCTCGACTCCAGGTCCTTCTGCCTTTGTTCCACGAGCTGATCCGTGTCGACGTAGCTGATGCATAGCTCTTCCCCAGCCGACACGGCGCGGCTCGTTTCAAAATGTAGCGTCCTGCCTTGACGCGTCTTGCGGATGTTTGGGGTACAACCTGTGAAGTGGAGGTGTAAGAAAGACCACTCGTGGATCGGGTACGCACTGTGATTGAAATAACTGGCACTGGTCCAAACTCCCCACCCCAGCATCTCGTCCCTGCGATCCCCGTCCCAAATGCCGAAAGCATTCCCAGTGTCCCTCGCGAGCACGTCGCGCACGGTCGTCGGTATGTACGGTAGAAGGTACTTTGGAAGCGCGTTGCAGAGAAATGCGTATATCCGGAGATGAGCAGATAAAATGTACCGGCGTTCGCGGACGTTGGCGAGTTCGTTGTTTTGGAGCCGTAGGAAATGACTCCAGGACGTGTAGTTACGATGCGCATCGGAATCAACAATGCCTTCGGTATTACTGCCCAAACGCTCAGAAACGTGTCGACGGACGATGGCAGATACGAGAAACCTCGCGATGTCGAGTTCGGCGTCCTCGAGATCGAGAGCCACGCAATGAGCAGCGAGCCGTGCTTTCGATGCCACGAGTTCATCCACATGTTTCCATGCTTGTTCGATCGCGTCCTGTGTGACTTCGACTGCAGAATTGAAGGAGGACATGTTGGTTGACTTGCGAGTTCTCCTACGAGAAGCTACTTGAGCCTTCGTCAAGATCGCATCCATCTGCATCTGAAGAGGTCCTGCCTCGTCCTTCCCCCAAGCCTCTTTGCAATCCTCGCTGCAAAACCAGGCAGTAGAGGCTTGACATCCTTCGGGTTTCCACTTTATACTCCATACACGGGATTGTGCGACCTCGGGCAGTGTAGAGTCGCTGGCAGCGTATGCAAAGCACTGCGCGCACACTTCCCGTCGATAGTCCCTGTAGATGACGTGTGCAAAGGGATTTGGGCTCGAGTGTACTCGCGTCCCGGGTGGAATATCGCGAGCTGCGAAAAGGGAGCGTCCGCCATGCTGCGTCGTCCGAAACTCGACGTAGTCGGACTCCAAGTTTGGTGGAGTCGTGATCGACATCCGAATACTTTGCTGAAGTGCCGCTTACCGCCGTCCACCGGAGTTTGAATTCTGCACGGCTCTCGCCCAGTACACGCTATGTCGAGTGACCTTCAACCCGTCTTTCATAGGAACAACCGCAGGCGAACACGAGAATGGTTGTTTTACACCTTCGTTGGCATGCTGGCGGATGCATTGGACAACATTTTGACGTTCATGGCCCCGGAGAAGATGTCGGACCGTATTCATGTGAGCAGATTCTGTTCCCTCGCTTAGTTGCCCCTCCCGGTACTTATGGGGTTGTGTATCACCAGTCTTCGGACGTAGACGAGCTCAGTGACGATGCCATTCTTGCGCTTGTCCGGAGGGCGCCAAGAGTGCACCCGGACTACTCCGTGTATAAACTGACGGCCACTACCGCGGCGAAGTGTCCACGAGACACGCGAGAAGACGCCATTGACTGTGTTGAAGTCAATGCCCTCCGACTCGTTTCTTCTAACACGACTATACCGGTTCCTCGTGTACATCGCGTCGTGAAGATGGAACATGATCGATTCCTGGTTGTCATGGATTACATTAAAGGTCAAACTCTTGCCGAAGTCTGGCCAACCTTCTCGGTGTGGCGGAAAATCTCCGTCGCTTTTACCCTGCGCCGCTACGTCCGTCAGCTTCGTCGTCTCAAAGCATCCCCGACGACGCCACCTGGCCCTCTGAGTGTGCAAGGGCCACAGGAATGTGAATCCCCTGTTTTTGGTCAGGTTCAGCCCTCCCGCGGTCCTTTTGCTTCGTACTCGGAGTTTTCAACGTGGTTCAATAAACGGTGCAAGATGGGATTGGATGCTAGAAGAGTACCTGAAGATCACCCGTTGAGGAAGAAGAAGTTCGATGATTCCGAGTCGCTTGTTCTTACACATCAGGATATAAACCTTCGAAACATTATCCTGGGCGATGACGGTCGTCTTTGGCTTGTTGACTGGGGATGGTCAGGGTACTACCCCCCTTGGTTCGAGTTAGTGGCAACGGATAGACAAGCAGAGAATCCAATAATCAGTGGGACAGACGACGAGTTGTGGAAGTCACTGATTCCATTTATATGTGGACCATACTTCACACAGGAAAAGTGGTTGGCGGACATGTCAAGGGGACTGGAATTTGGGTAAACGGCTTGGGTACGAGATCATGATCGATATCTACGATGTAGAATGGTACACGTTGGTACCTCGTTTATCAAAGTGAGAGCAAAGGACATTCACTGCGGAAACGAGATTTTTAGAGGGGGGATAATCCGAGGGTCTAAGCTCAAATAATCCGACCTTGGAGGTCTAATGGGCAATATTCGTAGTAAAATCGGACTCGTCAAATTAAATAGTCAATCTTCGTAGCATAATATTGCACTACTGTCACCTACTAGCCTATAAATCTCATTTCCAACTTATGTAAACTACGCTGAAATGAGTGAGATAGCAAAAGTATGGATTGTCGCGCCTGCATGGCACAACCTTGTCAACTCTACGATATAGCAGACGCACACGCACACAACACTTCTAGACGATGGGAGATGCATTCCTATACTAGTAGATACACGTTTCAAAACCATTATTCGTCCTCTGCTACGCCTAAAGTACGGGGTATCAAACCGAAGCGACGGATCTGCGGGAGACGAGAAGAGAAGCGGATAGGAAAGAGAAACTCGGGGTAAACGATACATCTTGTTGCCATTGCTTTCCGGATGAGGGGATTGTCATAAATTGGAGAGATGAAGGTGGGAGAAAAAGAAGTGAAATGAGGCATAAAGCGCCCGCCGACAAGGGCGAGTCCGCGTTGACGTCATGCATGGTATCGGGGTAGTCTATTTGCCCTGTGGATACGAGCCCGCCTTTTTAGTGGGCACCTGCGCCGAGATTCATCGCACCGAGGACGACCTCCCATGCGAGATCAAGGCAGTCCCAGAGCTCAGGATCGTGGACACCTAGAGCGACCGCGTTGCGCCACACAGCGGCGATCCTCTGTGCAACGCCGGTGAGGGCACCGAGGCCCGGAGCGGAGGACATCAGGTGCACGGATAAGCTGTGGAGTGCCGGACCAGATGCAAGCGTTCCACGCAGTGCCTGGTGGGAGGTAAGAGTGGACAAGAAAGTAGAGGGGACGGCGGGGAGAAGCGCAGAGAGCAAGTTAGTCACGGAATGTGTGTATAAGAATGCGTGCAGGGGCGCGAATGCTGACGGGGAGGGGACCGAGAGAGAGAGCACGGGAAGTGTTACGGTGGCGCCTGGCTGGGCAGGGGCGTGGGTGGGGGGCAGACGGGGCAGAGACGCGCACTGGGACGCGAGCACCACGGCGTGTGTCGGGACCAGGATGACGGAGGTGTCGTTGGAGGATGGTTTTGAGAGTGCAAGCATGTGTGTGGGGCAGGATATCGCGTGTTGCGTTGGGCGAAGAGGGATGGTCAGCGATGTGGCGTGATGCAGCTGCGAACGCGGCATCGACTGGGGCAGATGCGACGGCGACAGCGCTGAGATGCCGGCCAACATCCTGGAGACGGGGATGAATACCGGGGGGGTAGAAGGACGAAGGGGTGATGTGACTTACTGACTAGCCTGAACGCGCAGACCGCGGCGAACATACTCGATGGCAACGTCTCCCAGTTCAGGGGCGACGGCGAGGACGTTCTGCCGCGGCACCTCAGCATAAGGAGGACGCTGAAGGGTGCGTGGCAACTGAATGTTTGAAGGGTAGGAAGGCTGCGCAGGGAAGGATGCCATGGCAGATGGAGTTGTTGGAAGATCTTCGTCCCAGATGGCTTTTGTCTGGATGGGATGGGCGGGACGAACTTGGAACATTTTGAAAAAAATAAACAGGTTCTTGTGCGAAGAAGAGAACTAATGAAACGAATAAAGTAGCTTGGCTGATGCTGAAGGACCGTTCAAACGAGAAGGATTTGACTACTTTATACTCGTCGTTCATCGTTCCTCGTCGCAGGGAAGTACAAAGCCTGCAGTTTTGGCCAGTCGTTTATGCACCGTTTTGGTAGTCTCGAAAGAAATAAGCTAATACCGACAACAAGGACAGCCTTGTTCTTCCTTGGGAAGTCTCCTTCACCGTATGTCGTCCTTTTCTGCGTACAATGGCAAGCGTTGTTGGCCACCTGCCAACCCACCCTGACTCATTTTTGCTCATCGACTTCTGATTAGGTTACGTCGCGAGACCGGACATCGTCTCGTTTGCTCGCATGGCGTGCAAATTTAAAGATGACGTCTGTCGTGGATGACCATTTGTCGACATGAGGGCTCCTAGCGCTGCATCACGAACTGTCCTTACTATGGCAAGGCGTCCGAGGAGGCGAACTCGTATTGATAGCGTTGACGTCCCGTAAGTACGATACAGTACACGATCGCTGCCAAATTAGCGAGGTACGACTTGTCAGTCCCAAGCTAATGCTGACTGACTAGCGGTCAGTGGATCACGATCGCTGCCAAACGCTGTCGGGGCCAGGTACGTGGATACCAATATTTGCTAGTTTCTTACCGTTCTGAAAGTCGGAGGACGCCACGTCGGTGCTGGATTTAGTAGTGAATGCACGCAGCCATGGACGAGGCAGATTGGCACGAGAGACTACGTAGTTCAAATAGTTGGATCGTCGTCGTCGAGTTGTTTATTAGTTTCAATTTCCTCCGAATAGGGAAGTCTCATGATTTTGAGATTTGAGTGGTCCGCCGTCGACGCACTCAGTGGGCTGCCGTCTCCATCGCCCAGAAACCAACACACTCCTCCGACTGGGAGCTGCCGCATCAGACAAATTCGGCGCACGGACCTGTGCCAATCATTGATTTTGATGGTTCTGCAGTGACGACTGACGAGACGAGACGCCGCTGACCAGTGCTCGCCGAGTGTCTCGGTGACCCTTCTCTTCGTAGTGTGGCCCACACACGACAACCGCGAAGCCACCCACTAGCAAGTGCTAATGCGCGAGCAGCGGTTGTTCCCAGGTATCGACGTGAACACTCATGGCGACACTCGTCCAACCCTCGCTGCTGCCGCATCCACGTCAGCACCGCTTCTGCGACACCGTTCTTCCACCCTCAAACCACCCGAGAAACAACCCACTCGTCTCAATCTATTCCCATCACCGCTCGCTACTCCTTCTAATGGCTCACCCTCGCCACGTTCACCAGCACCTGTCTCCCGCACAAAGTCAACAGCGTATCCCTCACCCTTACCTACGGTCAGCTACACTACGGCGACGGCTCGTCCAGTCGGCCCGGGTCCAGCTAAATCGCTTCCACTCACTCCGAACCATGCGACTGGAATACGTGCCCACTTTGCGCAGCTCTTGCCACGACACGCCGTTTTCCTAGTGCGAATCACGATTCATCAGCTGAACAACGTGCCACTCGTCCGCGGGGAGTTTGGGGTGAGTTGGAAGGTTAAGGGAGTCACGAACGGTGGGATCCTTGGAAAGGTAAAAGGGAGGGGCAAGGGAAAGGGCAAGCTGGGAAACGCCAAGGGATATGCAACACCAACCACCTCTACCACCTTCCAAGACGCACAGGACAGTGTACAAAGAACTAAAGAAAGTGATAAGGACAGCGGAAGTCTTTTCGATCAGTCTGCATCCGTTTCAGACACACACAGTATTGCTGCAAGCAGTTCAGCACATTCGTACGACCACGGTTTACCCGGGAGCTTACCGCGATCACGGTCCGTCGGTCAGAGCCACCCTCATGCAACCCCACGTAACATCCCTGCGCTCGTCGTTTCCTCAAATGGCTCTCACGCTCCGTCACCCCCAGTCAGCCGCAGTGTCAGTGGCACATCAATAATCAGCACACCGTCATCTGCCCAGTCAAAGTTGCACTTACCCGCGCATTATCTCTCCACAGAATGGCATCCCCAATCACAGACATATTCCCCACTGTTTACTACTGCAATGCATGAAGAACCTGTACCGTCGCTGGCGGACACACCCCCGGCGGACGGATACGCCCCCGCAAAAGGACAAACGCCATTCGTACAACTAAAGGAGCATAAAGTGGTCTGGGAGCAGACCCTGGATTTCGTGGTCCAGATGAACGTCGGCAAAGAGTCCGGAGAATTGAACGACTCCCCGGCTAAACTGGTGGTTATGCAGGTACGTTCCAGGTCAGTATATGTGAAAGAGCTCATGGAGTGATCTCTCGTGACCTGCCAGCGCGTAATACCTGGTGATGCAGACGCACCACGAAACCCCCGTGTTGGGGCCATCCATCTGAATCTAGCTCAGTATGTCGATGCTGGCGTCGTCACGCGACGCTACTTACTTCGACAGAGCAAAACGAACGCCACTATAAAGGTGTGTTTATTCGTCTCCTACCCTCTTGTCAATAGTGCTTGTCTCTGACACCATTTCGTACTTCCAGTTGACTATTCAGTTGGAACACACAGGAGGTGCAACCTCCTACACCGCACCACCCCTTCCTAAAGGAGAGATTCTCGGCGGAGTCACAGGTATCCTCGAGTCCGACACATACCTTAATCGCCCTCGTACGCTCGGGCTATATTCCTCCTCTAGTTCTGGGTCGTCGGATTCCTTGTCATCCGGAGACTCTTCGCCTTCCGCCTTAAATTCAGAAAAAGACCAGAGTAAATCACAGGGCGCGCGGCGGCGGAAGAACAAACCAAAACGGAAACATTTCGATCCGTCGAAACTCCCGGATGTACGAGGACCTCGTGCGACCGAGAAGCTTATCGAAGCAATCTTCAACCCTGTCCCTGTCACCTCACCGACACAGGTGAACGCGTTTACGTATCTCATCGGGATGTACGACGAACAGGATGGTGCGTATGAAGGTGGGGACCAGGCCTCTCCACATTCTAGATGCAACAAGGAAATCAGTGAAACATCTGTGGATGGGGTAGAAAGTCCGTTTTTCTATGGCGATGTTCCCCTGGAAGGCAAAGACGGCGAGCAAGCATCGGAAGGAGGTGCGGAGTGCCAAGATTCAGAAAGCGACTACCATAGTTTTCGGTCGCGACTCTCCGGGTCACTGCGCGCTAGCGAAGGTGAACATTCCGGAAACAAACGGTCTCTGCGATCCCTCGGGAGTCGATTGGGTCTGCAACTTGATTTGCAGAGTGAACATGACGTTGTAGGTGAGAACACGGTGAGAAATAATGATCATGCGGTGGCCGGAGAGGAAAAGAGGCCGTGGTGGCAGAAAGTTCTGCGACCTGCCTGACACATACTATGGACGGTGCTATAAGTATACGTTTTTGCGACATATCCATTTCGTCATTCCATTACGCACGTAACCCTCGTTGGTTGCTTAATACTAATCACAGTTGTTTTTTTTTTCGGGGATCTTTGGGGTGCATTTTTGATTTTCTCTTTTACTTACGCATGCTTCAAACGTTCTATGTAGCAAACAGCCTATATACCGATGTTACTAGTGACGGCTATTACCACGCGCAGGACCTGAGACACGCTGGCTAATAGATCGAGTTCTTGTAAATCGTTCGCGGTCAGATGAAACGTTGCAAGTCCGTACTTCAAGCTCTTCCGTACACACGTGCATGAAGAACCATCTGTTGTCAGCACCGATTCGTTGTCGCTTAAATAGGACGTGTCGATCGCTCGTTGGTTCTAACTCGCGAAACGTAGATAAGTGAACAAGTTTACGCGCGAGGCATTACTCTATCACTCAAAAGTGTAAGGATGACGTACTGAGCCTGAACCCGATTCATACGAGCGAGTTCTTTGACCTCAGCTAGGTCCAAGTTCGATCGAAAGGTTGGGACTTGTATGTGTCGACCAGCATTCACCCCCCTCAGACTTGTGAACGACATAGAGGTATGTAAACTTTGCCAGGTGTTGTTTGCTTTTTGATCTAGGAAGACCTCGCCAAATAGTATAAAGTGCCCGATATTATTAATCGGGACAGTTGGATGGCCGACACGGTGTTCTGGAGCTGGATGACCAGTGACGTGCCTTTGGCGGACATCGGCTCGCTGGTTCGTCGAAAAAGTAGACCACATAGAACCGAACGTCGGGGTGCCGCAGGGGAGAGGTAACGATCGCCTCATGTCCAGTATTTGGTCTTCTGCAGTCGTGTCTGTAAGCAGGTCACCGCCATCCTGGAGTCGAACGCAACTCAGATGATCGACTTCAGGGACGACGGTGACCACCCAGGCTGAAGCGTGGTACGGCAGTCCATGTTCTACGACAAGTTGAGGGTCCACTTGATCCGCACCTATCACGAAGAACCGGTCAAAACTACTCCGCTGTTGTAGAGGAGAACCGGAGAGCGATGCGTGTAGACGAGTCAATCAGTAAAAATACGTCGAACGAACTCGAACGCACCGTGCACGAAGGCCCGGAAGTTACTGCGCTTCCCAAAACGTGGTGGTAAAACATCGCCCGTTGTTGACGCAATCGTGTATGACAACTCAACTTGCGCACTTTTACAGCGCTGTGCAAATTAGTGTGTCATTACCAGTGCTTGGGGTACTGTACCTCTCCGAGATTCCCGGAGACACGAGTTGGTGGTCAAGCGTGTAGAAACGCGTGTCGTCCGCCATCTGTGCATGTAACAATAGTCTTTATCGTCGTCGACGGTACACATGACACCGAGCGTTCCCTTGGCACAGCTCCGTTCGCGGAAGGATGGTCGTATTGTTGTGTTGTTGCAGTATAATCAGTCGATTGCCACTGAAAGGTCCTGCCCGATCGGCCTCGATAAAGACGACGAGGACACACTCCGATTCTCCGGGCCTTGACTGGTAGGCCGTATCAATCGCTAACTGGTGATTGTCTGACGCTCGGACCTGCCTGCGGACTGATCTCGTGGCACAGAAAGCCCAGTGGGCGCCAGTACTAGTATGCAGTGATGGACGTGGGCAGTGCAACCCATCGGCTGCCACACCTAAAAATCTCATAAAACTCACCCTGACTGGTCGTCGAGTTTACCCCATCTCCTCCACAACTCCCTTCCCCTTCTGCTACTCTGGCAGTAGCCAAAATACTACACAGACAGATTTCTTTATATGCTCACTTCTGCCTTGACGACCCTTCTGTGATTCAAGACGATCATCATGACGAGGCGTGTACCTTCGATACGTCGGCTACACGTGCAACTTTTTCCGTCCCACACTCGACGGGCATGGCAACTCCTCTCCATCTCTATATTCGCTAATGCCGTTGCCTCTGCAATGCCTCTGGACGGGACAAGGCTTGTCTACCGGAACGTCGAAGGGTCGAGTTCCAGCAGTATAAGCGCCAACGTGTGGGTGCGTTTGTCCCAAACATTCTCCGTAAAATGAGTGTCCTTCTCATTGTCGGGCTCATGTACTGTGTTGTCTTCCATAATGTCGATAGATCCCCATCATGGTCGTCACAATTACTTTGGTGGTGCTCATGTTTCTGGTATGCCTCAAGCGGTCAATGCGCAGAGAGGTCGCCACGGCTCGCAGACATTCAGCAACCAGCGACTCCACCGCTGCGAACCAAAATACGTCTAGTAATCAACGCAGGCGACGTCGGCGCACGCCGAGTCAGATCTCGACCAAATCGTTGCCACCGTACATGAAAGAACCTGGTGACCATGAATTGGTCATTTACAGGTGGGTTCTGCCCTTCTTTTCCGGCACTAGGAAGGTCAAAGCACTTACTTTATATTTGGCACGTAGGGGACCATTGGACATGGTAGACCAACCGCCGAACTCGATACCCCCGCGCGGCGACGTGGAGGAGAATTCTGATGCTAGTATGACCCATTTCAACATCTCTCTAGATCGTGTGGTATCGCGAGATACGCTACCTGATGGTTCGACTGCACATCTAGTACGGGGCGGCGCTCGAGGGAGCGTCGATCTACGCAGCCTAGAGTCCTCGTTACAATCACATAGCACTAATTCCGAGCTACTTGTTTCTCATCAACGGACGCTATCGCGTGACAGCGACCTGGACTTGAGGGGTGAGGCCCCACCGTATTCGGAGGAAGCTGTAGTGAGTGGGGATCCATCAACTTTACCCCCACCTCAACCCCCACTTCCACCTGAACCTGGAGTACCGGTTCCTCAACCAGTTCACGATGCACCGGGAACTCGACGTTCACGTTTCGGCTTCCTTTTGTACCCATTCAGTTCGCATACCCCCGCCACCTCCACAAACACTTCCAACCCTCCCACTGCCGCACCGCCGACGCACGCTCGTAGCGGATCTGCACATACGCTAGCCTCTACCGAACACACCTCCGCTAGCCGTCCTATGACACCCAATAACGCCTCCCGGTCGAGTTTGTTGGCACTTCGCGGCATTCGTACTCGTGCATCGTCGGCGGGTAGTGCAGCGTTGTCCTCGCCCTCGATGATATCTCTCCACTCTATTTCTGCGCCTCTCCCACATACCCTTACACGAACCGAATTCCGAATACCTCGTGGTGGGCTTACTCCCGAACAAGTTAAACTCATCACCGCACGAGACGCCCCGGAACGTTTTGGACGCCCATACGGGTCTGCAGCGGTAGCCTTCGCAGGTTCGCGAGTACTTTTAGCTTCAGATACGGCCGACACACCGCCGCCGGAGTTTGATGAGGCAGTGGGTGCGACCACTAGTAGTTTGAGCGTCGACGCCACCGCAGCCCTTGATAGGGCGGGAGAGTCGGAGGAGCCTGAAGCTGGCACATCATTGGCGCTGACGTCGTCCCCGGCTTCTCATCTTCCTACCCCGACATCATCTCATCATAATTCCCTCATCTCCGAACAGCAACAGTCAGTAGAGTTACCTGTCAATACTCAGGCTACCAGCACAGGGCAGGCCGCCGACACTTCGGATCTCGACGAGGCGGTGACACCTCCGGCAGCTCGGCCACTTAGCGTTACACCAGAAGTACGAGATTCAACAGTGGTTTCTTCACTACTCTGCTATCCGACTGTGCTGTGAAATGTCTTTTGAACATTGCTTTCGAATGTTGATCACACATCGATGTATCAAGTGTTATACTTTGAAAGGTTCCATCGTTGATACCTATCGACAAGGCACTTCTCCACTTATTATTCCCTCAGCAGTCCACTGTGGATAGATTGACTTTGGGGCTTTTACGTTTTTCTTTCTTGCTTTCTGCGTATCGCGGACGTCGCACACGAAATATGGCATTACTGTACTAACATGACCCTAGTGTATGCGAAGCCCCCGTATCTGAATCATAATCCGACAATCATGAGTTCGTGCGTGCGGTTCATGTGCGCAAATGTCATTACGGACAGCAAAGTCACGTGCAGTTATCCAGCACCCTCAGTTAGAAGAACTTCGTGCAGCAGCGACCTTGTTTACAATTGCCCCTCGTTGCCCAGGAATGTGCTACCTTTGACTGACCTTCAATGCGGATACGTCCTCGATGCCGAGGCCAATTATAACGAAACCTTCTCACGGGAAGTAAATTGCGACTACGCTCAGGGTGGAAGTCACTGGGGTGAGTATAGCTCCTTTACTATCGTATCTATTGGTTTAGTGATACATGCCATGCAGGTCAAGAATGTGTTACTTACACATCGTGGCTATCACGTTGATGCAGGGAATGGGCAGCAGTCGGTCCAAGAAATGGTGGGAAAAATGAGGGTGGCTGCTGCGGGCCATACGGGTACATAGGGCATATACGGTGGTGGTGCTAAAAGGTAGTATGGCATCGAGTATCCTGTTGCGACTGCTGGGAATTGCGATGTCGTCTGTGGGGCTGGGGATGCGTGGCATGTCGAAGTCGAACTACTTGCCAAGGTGCCTCCTTCCACTTCCGGAGAGGAATTGGTCGGGACTTTCAACTTGCCGCTGTCTGCAAAATGAGCAGAGTGGGGTGGAGTCTCGAAGCCTACACCATCTTTGTGGTTGGCCTGTGAAACCACACATGAGTGTTTATGACAGTGACTGACTTGTGAATACAACCTACAATTGCAGCAGCCCAAACTTGCAGACGTATTGGTGTGAGCTCGAAATACCGATTGTTCTTCGTGTCATGCCACACCCGCTTGAGAGGGAACATTTTGACATTCCCAGGCGGGTACTTGTCTAGGAGCATCAAGCGTGCTTCTGATGATTGTGCCGCCATGGATTCCTGGTAGAATTACTATTCAGGCAGCAGAACAATAATGAATAGTAGCGCATACAATTTGACCTTTGTGCGAGAGTCCAGGTTCCGGTGATGTATTGTCCATGGTACGGTCCACACTGAATGGTTTGGCAATGCCATCGGGCCCTCCGTCATCCCACTCCTATAATGTGTTAGCATTCATGATTGAGAACAATACGTAGCAGGGAAAAAAGCACTCACCTCCTCGTCATTGAGTGGTTTGGGGGTGTAAAGCCAGACAACTATGTTTGCAGTAGCCCGCTTGGCCTTCACTGCATCGAGAAGAGCTTCATAGCCACTGTGATCAGCAATCGTTTTCTTCGGTGCATTCTGAGCCTGATTCTCAAATTTCCATTCAAACTTCACAACAGGTAGTGTTGAGGGACGACACGAGAGGGCCTTCGCAATGTGATTTTTGAAAGTATCGAACGTCTGGCTTGTATCCATCTTGAATGGGCCTCTCGTGATTGTGGATGAACTCGTCAGCTTCGCACTTTTCTTCCCACCTCCGCCAAGCTTGCCAGACCAGACTTGAACATAAGTAGTAAAGCTGCGTAACAGTTCCTTGTTGTCATCCTCAGACTCTTCATGGTATGATGTTGCGCGTGCACGTTCTGGCCTGTGTTTCGTTACCTTGGCCTTCTTGGGAGCACGAGTCCTCTTCTTGCCTGTCAAAATTTGGTTGATCATTGCTTCATCATCGTGTCGCAGGGGACGCTTCAGTGTTGAAGATGGCTTCGTTGGAGGCTGATTGGTGGGCTCATCCAGCAAGCACGTTGACTCAAAGTGTGGTGGATTCATAGAAATGAAAGTATATGCGCGATCTGTGGGCTGGTTCAGCTACATACTACAGAGGCACGACAGGCATCATTGATGATCACCATTGGTAACCTCCACACTGGTCTTCTCTGCCAGTGAAATGCTACCTTCGGAGTCTGATTCATCCATAATATCCATGAGTGGGCTGTCCATGTCATTATCACCGGCGCACACAGGTGCAGTCTGCACAGGATCTGGCACCAGAACATGACAACCTCCATCGTCTCCGGACTTGACAGAAGAGGAAGCCACTGCATCCCCGCAACGTCCACCTGGGTATGGGATTCCCACCTTCCATCAGTAGTACTGAGTACGCTGGACCAAGGTTTCTTACCATTGCCACGAGAAGCTGGGAGTGTGATCATAAGACGAGTATTGGATTCTCTGACATTTCCTTGGTTTTGGACAAGCCGTTTCGTCTTCTTCACCATCACGTATGCTGGGTTAGGCGGAGGTTATGGTTGAATTATACCACGCAATGGGACAACATGCCACAGACTGAGGTACGACCGGGCTACATTTCCTATTTTGGACATGACCACTCATAATCGAAAAAAAAAAAACACGCTTTGTCATTACTTTCGCAAGTTTGGTACGGACAGCCAACGGACAGCCCTGATGCTGCACTTGCCCAGGTTGAAGGGAAAAGCCATTCACGATCTTGAAGTTGCGGTAGAGGGTTCTATTCCTCTCAGTTTTCAATGTCAAATGACTCTGGTAGCTAACCTACGGGCGAGGGAGCTTGTCATGAATCGTTCCTTACTTTCAGGCGGCGTCCACATACCTCTAAGAATTGAAGGAAGAAGTGATATCTTAACTTCTTGAAACCAGTCACAAGTATGTACGGGTCGAAGGTCGCTCGGTTACGACTCAAAAACCGCTGCGCATGGGCTGTTTCTTCCCGCGAGTCCATCCATGCAACATCAGACCAAGGACACCTAATACGCAATTGGCCAGCTCATTCATTCTCTTCTGAACGACTTGGATCACGATATTCTTACCCTTGAGCTTCGCCGCATTGCAGCATGTGAGCCCCCAAGTCATGGTTCACTGGAAGAATTACAGAGTGTGGAGGAATGGCAAGGGTAGATTTCTCCTCGATACTCCCAGCCCTCTCTCGTACGCTGAACCAATGCAGAATACGACTATGGAAAGGTCTGCCCAGACTTCCAGAAGAAAATGTTGGACTTTTGTAAATATGGGACGGCCCCTTCTTGTGAACGCTTGCTGAAACCACTTGTGAAGCATTGGTAGATCGTTTTATCCTCGAACTCATCTTCGATGACGATGTTGTAGGTGTTTCCATATTTTGCGTCTAGATAACTTCGTGCACCCACCACAACAATCTCGGGATACGTGCAGGATACAACATAAGACACGCAAGTACACCCAAAGGAAGGTGTCATTTAAAATGCGCATCAAATCGCTACAACTACAGCGTCACAGGGTATTTCAGTGGTATTGGTTGATGGTCCGGCTAGATGCATACGCGAACGTACCGTTGCATCGATTCGATGGCAAACTTCAAGCAACGCAATGCCAGGAACCTGTGGGATTACCCCTAGTTTCATGGCTAGAACTGGAGAGCTGACTTTGAAGGTGAACAGGAATCGTCAACGCGCATCCCTTCTGCGAGGCTGCGGGGTTCCACCAGCCAAATCACCGCTGGGGAAGTCGCTGTTGTACTGCTGCTGCAGCGTTGTGAAGTATCTAAGCCCTCTCTCTTGTCTATTTCCCTTAGGAGCATCCTCACACTGGTCCGGTTCGCAGTGAGAGTCGTCCAGCCTCTAGACGCGCCAGCATACATGCTTTCTACTGTGTGCGCGGTGAGTTTCGAAGTGATGAGTGAAGGAGCAGGAATGTCGACAAGGCTGTCATTAGAAAGGCCTTGCAGAATACTAAGATCTTGGTGGTCTTCCCTAGTAGCGATTAGCCTCTGTTCACAAAGTTGCAGATCTGTGTTATCCCGTAGAAGTTTGGCGCACGTGGCCGACAGAGAGAAGAAGAGTGTCGACGACGATGGCGGCAGGATCCTTTCAGCATGGATGCTGGAGTTGGGGGCAAACCCAAGACAAGATGGTAGGACGTGTACGGGAATCAGCGGAAGATAGCCGGGGGGATAACGCGAGTCGACCCAATACGCGATCTCAGCTGTTTCCCTGTCCTGTTTTTCTTCCGCTTCCGACGACCTAGAACAGTCATGTGCAGCCAGTAGTGCACGGGAGCGCTGCTGCATCTGTAAAAAATGTATGTGCAATGTAGCACTAAGTAGTCAACATAGTGTCCGTAGTGATTGTAGTCTTCTCACCCTTACATAGTACTATGTAGTGAACAGCGCCGATGCTACAGCACTATGTCACACTACATAGTGACCTACACTGATACTGTGACACGACATTGTACTATGTAACAGGCCATGAATAAGCTGTCACACCTTTCGTCACACTATATAGTGAGAAGTAGACAACCAAAAGGATTGATTTCTATGGACCCGAGTTACAAACGTAGTAGGATAGTCTAGCACGAATCATTATCGTCGGCCATCTGATACTCACGGATGGCATTCAAAAACGCGCGGCTCGGAATAGCTTTCTTCTGATCCCTGGTATTTTTCACCGTGACACCGGCATGGATGCTGGAGCGAAAAAAATTGGATAAGCCCTTTCCAATTGCGAGAGGGTCGTACTCACCACCCGGTGCTGTAGACTTGCTCAAGGAGCTTCTTGAGCAGGTCTAGCTTACCCGCCGCCTTGCTGAATTCGTCCAGGGATGCAAGGTGACTATTGAAAACTCCCGAATAGTCGTCCTCCTTGAATGAAATCAATTCGCGCGAACCCAATGCCCACTCATCAATTGCACACTCGATCTGAACATGGAAGTCAATATGGTAAAATTCGTAAGCATGAAACCTACCGCCGTGAGCACGAGCGCGAATGCCACCCGAGGGAATGGATTGTAGTACTTTCCCCACTTGACAGCATCGTCTGATTTATTTTTGAATAAAACCTCGTTGATGATTTGTTGGATTGCGGGATTGGTGTATAAACCGGAATGTTCATCGACAGAAGACCCACGCACCTGGGAAGTATCGGGTCAGTGCACCAGCGTGGCATGCGAGCTAGCGACTTACACGGAATATGAACGCTGAATCCTGCTTCAGCTCACTGACAAGAAGGCGATTCCTCGTCTGCACTCCTTTATCGGCACTGGTTTCGAAGCCAAACGTAGTTGCAACAATGGGTCGAGCCCTCGATTTGAACTGCCCACGTATGTGCGTGCTCCGTGCTGTAATCTGCTTCGTAGTTGAGTTAAACCACTGGAATGCTCCTGAATGCTCACCAATTTTAAAATTCCACCATCGTGAGCGAGCTTAGTGTTGTGATGATGTGCGGCAAGAGTCCAAGCTTTCTTCGCCCAATCGACTTCCTGGCTGCTCGTAGGAAATGGATTCTCCATAAGGAGGATTGCACAGTAAATTTCGATTGCTGTTTCGAGAACAGCACGGACATCTAACTCGTAGTCGGCCGCCCTTGGTCGCCCCTTGTTCGCACTATTGATCACCAAAGCCTTCACCTCGGGGCTAGTGTTCTGGTCGACCACAGGCTCAGACTCGACGAGCATGTCAGACTCGCATGCGACTGCACTGAGGGTTTCCAGGCCCAGAGACGGTAACCCTTGCCATGAACGTGGCGTGGCATGCGACTTGCTGGCACCCTCCGGTGTCTCATCTTTGTCACAGAAAGCCACGTCATGACGTACGCGCTTCCTCGGATACACGTTTGAGTCGTTAGTCAACTTATCCACTACGAAGGAGGCCTCAGGTTCCGGGCTATGGTCGTATAGGCTTGACAATTGTAGAGTGTGTTAGTTGAAATATTTAGAGACTGATGAATGCCAAACGGCTTACATGGGTTCATCGTCATGCTCATCACACTCCGGCTGCTCACTGATGTGAGGAGCAGGCATACACAGAACATGTCAGTCACAATAGCGAAAAAAGCGCCGTAGACTTACAAGGAGAAGGGGGTAGATTCCCGTTCTCGCACTCTCTTATGGCCGATGAGAGGAGCCCGAGTGGTGGCTTCATCGCCACTATTAGCATCCTCTAAGACATTCAGCATCGATGGGGTACGTGTGAGGAGGCGTGCGCGTGCCGGAAGTGCTGCCTGAAAGCAGTAGTTAGTGTAGCTATGTCGACGCAATCAGTGCGGTGTAGAGAAAACTTACTATAGGTCTAACAGGCGTCCTACCTGCGACAGGTGGCACATTGCCCCTTCGCAAGACGAGCCGTGGTGCAAGAGCACCACGAGGATTGCCGTGTTCGGCAGAAGGCGTTACCACAGATCTAACAGTAAACTAGGGCAAATGGTTAAAATATAGGCCTACAGTTCTAATGGGATTAGGAGCCAGTACCGCGTTGTCTTGTCTGATTGGGATCTGGCCAGGCGGGCCCATACCAGCCTCATCTACTCGCATCGTCGCGGCTGCTGGCACACGCAGGTCTGTTTTGGCCGCTTGGCTGGCTTGCTCTCGCTTACGCATCGAGACTTCACGTCGCTTGGCCTTGGAGGTAGCTTCCTGGTCCTGTTTTTGCTTCTCTTGTTGCTGCTCGTCTATAGTGAATGTCAGGGAATAAAAAATTGCAGAGCTAAAAGGACACCTACCTAGCATAGCTTGTACCTTCTCGCTTGGCCGACGTGCTCGACCAGTATGGGTAACGTCGTTCAACTGGGAGCTTTGAACATCGTCTGATACCCTAGGCATTTCGAGTGTTGGCAATCACCCAAAAAAGTGGAGGGTGAGAAAACGAAGACGACTTACCAAGATACGTGGCAGGAGGTTTTATACCCTCGCGAGAGTCGCCACGCGTACACAACGCGTACGACACGTTTACAAGGGTTCGACGCGGTCTGACGTGGGTTGTTTACAAGGGTCCAATGCGGTCTGACGTGGGTCTCGATACGTCTGTCGTTACTTTTGGTTAGAAGATGTGTCAACAGGGACAGAAAAAAAATGGAGACTTACTAGTATGGCTATGGAACCCCAATGCGGGAGAGGGCGCTGTCAGGACTGTAAAAATGTTAGTAAACCAAGGGTATCCGGAGGCGAAGAGCAGCTGGAAGATGTCAGCAACAGGACTGTCCCGTTTTCACCTTCGACACCATGACGCGGGCTAGAAAATCACTACACAAGTGTACCCACTGTGGCGTCGGTTTTCCGACAAAGAGTGGTGTGCGCCGGCATATTTCTCATTCACTGTTGTGCCAGACACGGTGGGTTAGCCAAAGGAATCACGATGACATAGTCACCGGTGCCGGCCATAACCAAGAGGCCGACGGGGTTGACATGAACGACATAGGCAACATGGATTACGCTCCAAGGTCATACGCAGCTCGAGTCGAGGACGCAGATGACGAGGATGATGGGGTTAGCAGCTCTTCACGCTATGCTCGTGAGTACAACGAGGGCCCAGCTGCTGATGTTCTGGGAAAGGGTGAGACAGCGTTTGAAAAGATGAAGGAACTCCAGGATTGTTTTGGAGGAAGCGCCTATTCTCCTTTTGAAGATCGCGAGGACTGGGAATTAGCTCAGTGGCTAATCGACAACGTCAATCAGCGGGCCGCAGATGAGTTCCTAAAGTTACCAGTCGTAAGTCGTAGGCGATCAGAGATTTTTATCTGCATACTTATGAGTCTCAAAGACAAGATCACGGTTACGGCCAAGTTATCGAAGTAACTATACATTCATGAAAGTCATCGATAAGCTTCCAACCGGTCCTGAATGGAGGTGCGAACTGGTACATACACGCGGAGAGTTTGAAGACATCGGGCACGATCAGGAGCGAGATGAAGATCATACCATGGAGGGAGAAGAAGTGGAGCTTTGGGTGCGCGATCCAGTCGCCTGCGTCAGGGAGTTAATGGGAAACCCAGCATTTGATGGGGAGATTGCGTACGCACCTGAGAAAGTGTTCACAGACCTGCATGGAACCACTCGACGGTATGATGAAATGTGGACGGGCGACTGGTGGTGGGAAACACAGGTGGGTACACGTACTTGATACATAGTAAACCACGAACTTGATGAACAAACCAGCGTCGTCTGCCATCGGGGAGCACTGTTGCACCTGTTATTCTTGCGTCTGACAAGACTGAGCTGTCACGATTCAAAGGCGACAAGAATGCATGGCCGGTGTACTTGAGTATCGGAAATCTGTCGAAAGAAGTGCGCCGTCAGCCTGGTCGCCATGCATCAGTTCTACTTGGTTACTTACCCGTGTCCAAACTTGAATCGTTCGACGACAACTCAATTGGTCGACAGCGTCTGTTCCATTATTGCATGAGGCGGATGCTTCGTCCTTTGGTAGATGCGGGTCGGAATGGAGTGGAGTTGGTCTGTGCAGACGGGCAGATTCGGAGGGTCTTCCCTATCCTGGCCGCATACATCGGAGATCATCCCGAGCAATGCCTTGTTGCATGCTGTGCCGAGAACCGATGTCCGAAATGTTTGGTGCCAGCCAAGGAACGAGGCGTCAACACACGCTTTCCACCACGTGATCACACACAAACGACATGCACACTCCACGAGCAAGCTACTGGCCAATACCCACCCAACTTCGTTGCCCAAGGCCTTCGACCCGTTTTTTCCCCATTCTGGGCTGAGCTTCCCCATGCCGACATATTCACCGCGATTACTTCCGATATATTGCATCAACTACACCAAGGTATCTTCAAGGACCATTTCAAAAAATGGTGTACAGTACTCGTGGGCAAACAAGACTTCGATGCTCGTTTTCGCGCCATGCCTGTATTTTCGGGGCTGCGCCATTTTAAAGATGGGATTTCCAAGGTTAAGCAGTGGACTGGCGCTGATCACAAACAGGTTCAGCGTATCTTTCTTGCGGCTCTAGTCGGCGCTGCACCGCATCCAGATGTTATCAAAGCAGGATCCTGTCTGCTCGATTTTATCTACCTCGCCCAATACCAATCGCATACGGATCGCACACTGGCCGCTTTACAGCAGGCTCTTGATGGTTTCCATGCAGCCAAGGACATTTTTGTCGAACTCGGATGCCGCGAACACTTCAACGTGCCCAAGATCCACTCACTCCAGCATTACATAGAGACGATTAGATCTTTGGGCAGCCTTGACGGCCTCAACACGGAAACTTCGGAACGGCTTCATATCGACTTTGCGAAGAAAGCATACGCTGCAAGCAATCGGAGGGACTACACGATTCAGATGACAAGATGGCTCCAGCGTCAGGAAGCTGTAATCTGGTTCAGTTCATTTCTTGCATGGCGTAATGGGAACAAGCATCCAGTACCCCATCCGGCTGACGACTGCAGCGGGAGCGACGAGAGCGACGCGCCACCTGTACATGTTACCCAACCGCTCAACTACGCAACGCCAAGGTCGGCCAAGCCCCTCCCTTCCGGTTCGTCTTACCGTGTCTCAAAACGGCCTCAATTTCCGCGGAGGACGGTGCAGTATCTGCAGGAAAACCATGGAGCAGTCGACTTTCTTCACGCCCTCCAAGATTTCCTCAGCACTTCGACACTTGGACATCAGTACTTTCAACCGAACCTCAACGATCGCTTCGACTGCTTCAGCAACGTTGTGATTCGATTACCGCCTCATGACTACATGGCAAATACTACTAGTAGGGATTATACTGCGAGGATATACTCACATCCGCAACGCGATAACGGTCCCCGCACACCCGCAACGCCGGTGAGGTTTGACACTGCGCTCACCCTGTTTGACGAAGAATCACAACAGCGTGGGGGGTTCCATGGTGAGTTGTAGTTCGACTGTGATGTATTTCATCGCACACTGAATTTAACCCTAGGACTCCGTGTGGCTGAAATTCGTGTCATATTCAAGCTGCCGCCGCACCTCGGCAATTGCCCGCACCCTTTGGTATATGTTCATTGGTTCAAGTCGCTGAACCATTTTGATAGCAGTGTTGGGATGTTCCGTGTAGCACGCTCAACTCAACAGCGTCGTCCGAACGCTTCAATCATCCCCATTCATCATCTCATCCAGCCTTGTCATCTTGTTCCTAGGTTCGCGAAAGGGCCCGTCAATCCTTGTTGGGTTCAGGGCCGTGTGATGACAGAAACTGACACATTCTATCTAAACAGGTATATTGATTTTAGTATCTTCGACCGGTACCAAAACCATTTCTAGACTTCCCTGGCACTACTACGTGCAGGGAAGTGACTATTTTAGAGGTGGAGGTGCGGGTGGGTGGGCGGGCCGTGAGTCTGTTCTTTGACAATTGAGCATTGCTATATGCTGACTTTGCAGTAGTATTGTCTCGTAGTGGGAGTCGCGACTCGCGAGTCGCACATTGGATATCGATGTCGTGCAGAATAACCATACTCAAAAATTGTCTCCACAACTGAAGAGGTTTCGGCTTGATAATGGCCGGCGGTGCAGTGGGGATGCGCATTACGGGTTTGTTAGCTTGTGGCGAAATGATCTGCAGGGGTACCCATGCTATTTGCAAAAAAATCTGTACGAGTCTCCTCTGATTGGGGTATATATGGCGTACTACGAATTAGAATGCTGTGGTAAGTTGTAACAGTGTACGACACAGAACTTTCAAATTTTTCGTAGTTCGTTAGGAAAGTGGGGGATGCCCTGTCGACGATGTAGTACGAGGTAGTATATTACAAAGTTGTGATTACAACAGTGTACGACAGAGACTACGTAAATTAGCTAAGCTCTATGACGGATTTCATTTTTTACAGATGTGTTCACGTGGGCCACCGATCTTCGCAACAATTTGCAAGCAACGTTGGCGGGCCTCTTGGGTTGTCCAAAACTTCACGTTACTCAGATCTGCAGGATGGATCGTTGGGCTTCCGGAGACAACGTGCGGGACACCCGGCTGGGCAGAATTGGGCGTGTGTTGACCCAACGACGACAACCTCTCGTGCATGTCTTGTAGTAGGCCCTTGCGCATTTCCTGGGTAGCCTGTCGCCAAAGGGCCCGTGTCTGTTCGTTTTCTTCGGTTGGCAATCGCCCAGTGTCATGACCAGTGTCGCACATCTCATGCTCATCATGGTTGCTGACCATCTTCTGGGTGCTCCCAGTTGACATATCCTGTGTGGAAAGTTTCCAGTGTTTGAATCTTGCTTTCACTTCATCGGGACTGCGGGGTAAGGATGCATGGGTTATATCCGAGACAAGCGCAATCAAAACAGACAAGTCCAGATTGATGTTACTAGTTGGTTGCAGCTCAATTTGCGGCACTTCGTGGCACTTATCTGGGAGTACTCCGGTTCGTTCTCCAAGTTGTACGTCGATACCCATGTCCTGCAGAATCGCTACAGTGCCGGCGATCCGAGGGTCAGCCTCCGTGCCAGAGTCGTCTACGAGTGTCGGATTGAGACGCGTCAGACGCAAAGTTACCTGTGGGACAAGTCCTGAAATGGGAAGAGGATTGTCTGCAGCGGCAGCAAGGAGCTCTCGCGCCATTCGCAGCACAGAATTTTCGAGCCCTTGGCGAAGGCAAGTAAGGTCTCCGTGACGTGCGCGATCGTCGTTATCGCCTTCCTCTTCTGAAGAGGAGCTAGTCAGGTACGAATCCCACTCACAAAACTCCATTGCGAGTCTGGAGTTTTTAATGCTGTTTCGCCGCGACGACGTGTAAGAAAGTGAGCAACGGAGAAAGTAGCGGCAGCTCACGTATTTACTCGTATCCACCGTGCTCCGTTTTCACTGACTACATCAACTTTGACGGGCCGATTGGACAGCTTACGCCTATGAGGTGTATATCCCTGACCACAATTCCCGTGGAAGAAGGTTCGGTAAAGCGCAATCGGACGGTGGCTGTGGACAAGTTCTTGCCAAACCGCGATGAGATATGGTGCATTAGAGGAGAAAGATGGGCCGCCTTCTGATTGTGTCGGATTTTGAAGAAACTATTAGGTGTCCATGTCTCAGCTTAACAGGTTTCCTCGACAATGAAATGCAATTACCCTCTCCAAGACAGCGCACTCACGGTTTACCTCTTCCCTGAGGATCCTCAAACCCGGAAAGCTACCCTTTGAGGGGGACTGGTTGTCGAGTTGCAAGGTGGCATTTGACGCAGGGGTTTCCAGGATAGGTGGTTGAAGCGCTCGGGGCTGGAAAGAATGGATGGCGTTGCGAACTTGTTGCAGACGAAATGCGAAGGTACGCAAGTCATCGATTGGATCCATCCGAGTCGTCCTAGTGCAACTGGCAAGCATATTAGCATAGATCGACTCCAATCGCACCAACGGGGGCTATTCCGGCTTTGGAGTTTGGATCACCCTCACACTTATACGAGCGGAGGGCTGAGCACGGAAATACCGACAACAATTAGCATGTCGACGAGGAGAAGCCATACGGCCATAGCTATCACCGGCAAAGGGATAGTAGAATCCATCCAACTGCCTACGGTGGACCCAATTCCGGGGAAGTGCAAGTCACCTTACAGTACCATTGTTGTGCCCGACGTTTATATG
The DNA here is from genome assembly GCA_024613165.1 of Pisolithus albus. Classification (NCBI taxonomy): domain Eukaryota; kingdom Fungi; phylum Basidiomycota; class Agaricomycetes; order Boletales; family Pisolithaceae; genus Pisolithus; species Pisolithus albus. The sequence goes on from JANFAB010000103.1 coordinate 179,849, forward strand.
GTGGACGGTTCCCTATTGACAAAACCAGAAGACTACCCTATTCCGCTGGGCCTTAGCATTAGCGGGACTGTTGTGGCCGCCGGAGACGGAGTCCCGGGGCTCAAGGTAGGGGATGGGGTGAGTACTCCCCCCTGAAAACAGCTACCTCTCAAATCTCACGCGTGCTTGGGATAGGTGCTGAAAGTTATCCAACGCCATGACCTTTTCCCCCAGCACCATCACATTGCGAGGATCGATGTCACCATGTGTAAACACTAACGGATGTGATCGTGAGTGTGACTCTACAACGTTGGGCGGAAACTCGGACAAGTCGTGCTGTCGACGAAGTGCCAAGTTCATCTCTGCTTCGTCCGCGTAAGGCTGACCAGTGACAGAGCCAATCAAGGCGCCAGGAGGCAGTTCCAATGATCTGAGCTGCGATACATAATTCGTTTTCTATGTAAGCGGAGTCACGAAGCGGCACATAGAATTTAGTCCATGTGTGAGTAAGCGGAGTGTGTCGTGTCTCTTGCTTCTCGCACACTCCGCAACCAGCAGCCTGCTCCTCCAGCGCTCCTGCAAGCTCCCATTCTCGTTTTTGCACCGTTCGAAGCTATCCTAGATGGAGAACCCTAACCTAGCTGTCCGTCCTGATTTTTCATCAGAAGAGCACCGAGAAGCTCGTTCCTATCTGCTCAATGACGCAGTAGATGATGACCAAGCAGCTCGCATTTTAGGGACTCTCTGGGACATTAACAATGCTAAAGACAGACAGAGATGGGAAGCCGACAGAGCTGAAGAAGCCCAAAGGGCTAGGATGGCAGCTGAACAAGAAGCAGAGGATCAAGCCCCATCAGCAAACTGACAAAACTCTATCCAAGCTTTTATGGCATTATTCAGGACTTTTAGGACTTTTCGTACTTAACTGAATTTTCTTAGATAGCTAGGTCAACGCACTCGGTGAGATTTAACTTCCAATAGGACAATTAGGACAAAAATGCGGAAAGTACAAATTGTCGCTACTAAGCATGCTATACCATGTAGTCCGGAACAGCCATGTTCATCACTTTCGGTGGGAAGCAATCGTAGTAAGCTATGATGCTGCAGTCCTCAGCTCAAGCTCACCCGCAAGGTCCTCATAGTCGACAATGCGCACCTTCGACGCGTTCCTTGATCTGCGGGCAGCGACCGAAAATAGGAGTTCATGGCCGCACGTAGTCGAGGACCGAACAGAGAAAGCATGATTCCAATGAGAGACGTGACACGTGAACGTCTGGGTGGTCGGATAGCAGGGTCAATGAAAGCATGACGACTACACAGCACACAGAGTGCGTGCATGTGTTAATGACTGTGGGTTATTGACCGCCGGGATCAGTGACCTTATCCCACTCCAGCGAAGATGCCTCCGACGGAGGCCGTGCGGTACCCAGTTAGCCGTTGTCGGGCGGTAACTGTGTATCACCCTTGCCTGGAGGCGAAGAAGGTGATCTTACATCCATGTTAGTCAATTGCGTGACAATCTAGGTCAGGCTCATCAGTACGCGATGCAGGATAAACCCGACGGGAATAATGCTAAAACGAACCGGCGGCGGGATAGTCCACTCATAGATCACAATCGGCTCTACGGGTGACGGATAGACACGGAGTGCACGGTAGAAGCATAGCGCAGCAGGGAGGTTAAATTTAGGACCTGGCTTGGCCACACAGTTAATCTCCGTTTGTACGAACACAAGCAAGCAAACCTTTTGCAGAGAGCCATTCGTCCATGGCGACCTGCGCCATGAAGTACTTCTCTTTCTCCTCATGAGTTGTCGGGACTTCTTCTTGCTTCGAGGGGGGGGGGGGCGATAGCAGTTCGCATAGTTACCGGACATGCGAGTGAGGGTGTACAATGTTCAAGTTGTCGTCTGGAGAGGGGGGAGCAAGCTGACAGTTGCATAGTTACCGGACGTGCGAGTGAGGGGGCACGGTGTACACGACGGCACCAGCGTGGAGGCCCTCGAAAGATATGAAAGTCAGTGGGCACATTAGTTGTTAAGTGCTGTCCACTCACTGTGAACCAACGAGCCGGCAAAACCGAACAGTGCTCACTAGAACGCAATCTCGAATGCATGGTGATCAGCATACTTATTCACATAGAACGAATGAAACATGTCGTAAGAACAGTGGGGCTTGATGTCTCTAGAGTCGATGTTGTGCATGGCATAGACCGGGATGAGATGAGCGGCGCGATATATTGTGTCGATGTGAACGACAGCGATATTTCGCAGGTTGCGCGTACGGTAGCCTGGGTGGACGATCCACATCCCAGTGGCTTCATCAGGGCCTTCTCCGACACGGTCAAACCAGTGGATAACAGCGCATGGATAGAACGTTCCTTGATACTTGAACGAAAAGAAACACAGTACACGGGCGACATCTAAACCACGCATGCCCTCTGCCTGTGGGTCAGTTACGATGAAAATGCAGTCGAAGCGGGGACCCGCATTCCTCCACATGGGACAGGAGCGAATATGTTCACGGCGCATGCCATGGATCCCACTCAAGTCGCTGGGTGCAAAAAATGTCGAGCATGCGGAGTTGTACACACGAATTCTTCCCTCATAAACTGGGCACTCTTGGTAGGGGATGTCTTCTGGATCGCGCGAGTCGTTAGGATAGAGCTGTGATTGAAGGAAGTGACGAAGGAGATGGGCGAGGTCTAGCACTCCAAGTTCGGTTGCTAAAGCCCCCACGTTCCTTGCGCGCGCACGCTCTAAGGCAAAATAGTCAGGACTTGTGGGGTAGCGTGGCGATCAGACATACGGTATCTATGCGCCAAGGATACATGTGCATCAACCGCCATCTGGTCGTCAATAACTTCACCCGATTCCTCCTCATAGCTTGCCGTTCGTTCTTCACTGTCGCCTGCTGCGTTTGCACACTCCTCGATGCTATGGCGCTGGTCGTGCGTCTCATCAGTTCCCGGACCTAAACGACAGTCAAAATTGAAAAACATGTGAGCTGGAAATACGCACCTAGAACCTCGAATGCCTGTGATAAGCATGTTCCGTTCAACATACCACGTCCTGCAAAATCTGCACGTGCTGCAGTAAGTTTATCGAGCCTTTGATTTATTAGAAGTATCTGCCCGAGTGCCTGGAAGCGGTTAGTGCGCCTGTAAGGTCGTTTAACAGCCTTGATGTGCTTGGATTCGGTAATCGAAGAGCAGAGACCGTTTGGAGCACCAAATTGCCGAATAAGATAATGGTAATGCTTCATCGCATGCTGTCGGGGTAGTGAAAAGGATTCAATAACACCGGCATTCCGGAAGACCTCACGAAACAGATGGAAGCGCCTGAGTGCACCATCAATTTCTGTAAGTGTTTGTTCGGTGATGACATTCCGCCGAACGAGGTAGCAAAACTCGAGGAAGGCCCGAAAAGTGCGTACCATGTCTTTTGGTACGAGCCCTTCGATGGCCGCAATGTAAACCTGTGGCAAACCAATCAATAGTCAGGCTGAATAGAAAGTAAACGAGTTCACCTTCATCAGACCTTTTGAATCGTCACCAGTCCATTGCTTGAAGTGCCGACCTTGAGGAAATCGCCGCAATCCAGTAAATGGTGCAACAGCCGCAATCCTAGTAATACATGAGTGACGGCGACGGACTTTGGGCTATAAATGATGAGCATACCGCCGGTCGATCTCGTCGAGGATTTTTTCTGCCTCGGCTCTGCCGTGAATATGAATTAAATACCGCTCAACCCATTCTACTAAATGATCCTTAAACCCGCCCTTAATAAGCTGGTGGAGAATATCCGGTGAGAGCATTTCATGAATATCCGCACGTGGAAAATCGTTAGTAAACGGCTGTCATCGATTAGTATCTGCAAGTAGCGGTGCCCTTGTACTCACCACAACGTCACCAACAATTCCATATGAATCCCATGCTTGGCGAAGTTCAAATTCCTCGATGATAGTATCGCAATGCTCACGCGAGCGTCTGAGAGCGCCTTCATCAAGGTTGTCGCGGTGTCCAAGGCACTTCGGACACCAGTTACGTACGATACACGACAAGAGGACTTGTTCTTCATAGTCAGCTATGTATGCGGCGAGCGAATATATGACACGCCGGTAGTGGTTGTCACCAAATAAAACCACTTCAGGGACCTTCATTGGACGGGAAATTGAAGAGAGAATGCGAGTTAGTGATGAATGGAAGAGTTGCCTCTTGAATTTACGGAATGCCGGAGTGTTGGCGTGCTCTCTTGTTGCTAGACATCACATTAGCAGTGGCATGAAATCACATGAATTAGGCGTACTCTTGGGCATGGCCAGAAATGCGATCAACACCACAGCATTCCGGTGCGCACGACAAAGAGTGTTGCGGACATTTCCGATGGAGAGATACAGGGGGTAATAGTCGGTCTGCCCCGTTGCTACCGAAACGGTTGTCTTATCGCTGCCAAGGATAATAGGGACCAGGGTGGCCCCGGCAGTCGTTGGATCATCATGAAGAATCCTATCCTAGGAACTTCGAATGAATGAAAATTATATCAGCATGAGAAGGATTACATACTGCTTGCGCCCATGCCCAGTCACCCGACATGAAGTCTTGCCAGCGCCTCTGATCACTTGAAACGTCATATTCCCGATATGGGACTAAGTCCAGTTTGTCTGTAAATTCGGAACTAGCGAGAATGCCATGGATGACTTCGCGTGGGTCTCGATACCAAACCTCATAGCCGTCGGACATCCAAGGTGCACGTTCACTGCCTTGCTCTTCACCAGTGTACCGAATAGTGAAGTTATCCCATTTAACATCGCCGACGCGGGTGCTGTCGATGACGCGGTAAAGATCTGTATGGTTAGTAAATAGCGGTTGCCCACCCAAACCAATCAATGATGCGGCCCAGATGTCCAACAGCGTGTCTATTTTTCTGGCAGGCATCTCAGCGTGCGTAAAGAGGAAGTCGGCGAGTTCGAACTCCAGCCGGTTACGATACGGAGTCCAGTCGTCTAATGCTTTCTCTGCACGTGGCGGCGGCGGAGCGTTGGCTGGTAGGAACTGTCCACGTGCGTCACATCTTCGTGCTGTATTAAAATTTATTAGCTGAAATGCACGTAAGTCCACAGACTCACCATTAAGACCGGGGTGATAATTGCGGTAAAGGCGGCCACTGGAACCAACATACTCCGCTCTCATGTCCTCGTGTTCTGGATCCAATGGGACTTCTGCTTGATAATCATCGAAGGCGTGTTCGGGTAGCATAGGTGTCGTATCTGCAACAGGGTCCTCCTCTCCTGAAGAGCCGAGTAACTCTCCATGGTCAGGGAAGCTCCGGTGGGGGTGACTGAAAGAGAGATGAGTAGTGCGCTTGTGTTTCGTGAGACCGGAAAGATTCCTGAACCAACGGTTGCACCCGGGTTGGTCACAAGGCAGCTGGGGGGCAGTGTCAGGTCGCTGTGTGGGTCTTCGGCGACCAGAATCTCTGGTGGGTGGCATCTTAGGAAATAGACACGTTGAGGGCCGCGTGGATGAAAAGCCTTCAGGGTGAGCGGCACTTAGTGCAGAAAATCGTGTTATTTATTTGCGAGCAAATTTAATCCATGTGTGAATAAAATGGACAGGTTCAAACTTACTTTTTGTCGTCTCCACCTCTCACTCGACACCAGGGTGACCCAGTCGCCTGGCGAGCACAATGTCCACCAATGATTCTTCTGGTGGCGGTCGCCCGCGGCGAGTAAAGGCTAACCTGCACCCAGGGCGCATTATACTCGACTCGCAGATTAAGCGACGCACCCCAGCAGAGAAGCACGCAGACGACTTGCGTGCGCATGAAGATAGGGACGCGCGCGAGACTGCTATTCAGCAGGGTCTTGTTCGAGTCAGTGAGATGGAGGCGGCCATGGAAATTGAACAGGCTTCACAGGACGGTAGCAAAGCGAAGCCTGTGAGACCAAGGAGAGGTACGGATCAGAGAAGACTTACACCTTTAAGTGGTACTCCTCATGTTGATGGTGAGGCGCATTCTATTATGCCATTGGTTGGAGAGTTTCTGGAATCTGATTGATCATCAATAGTTGACGTGGGAGCCAATCCTTACCATGAGGAGAGCACAGCAGTCGTTGCACCTGCGGTTATTGTTCAAGGAGATAAGCCGTCCCTTAGTGGTAGTAATAGTCGCGCACTGAGGAGGCAAAACGCGATGGCTGATGTGGAGTTGACACGTGTACCGGGACAAGAAAAATCCCACCAGCGGTCTGTTGATTTTCCCTCTCTGACGATGTTAGTTCTCACTGAATCAACCCTATACTGGCTCAATCTTACATGGAATCTCAGTACGCCAAACAAGAGAGCTCTCCTCCTCGGCCGCGTCAACAATTGGGCGAATGAAGTCAGACCTGGTGTCGGTAATGGTACACCTCAGAACTCCGCTGCTTCCGACTCTCAAACTGGGGGAAAGTCCTATCCACCGTCCTCCACCGTCCCTTCCTTGACAACCAAGGCAACAAGTGTCAATTCAGCAGCCTCTGATGCAGCTCGGTCCTACAGGGAGACCTCTGCGCCACGTGTAATCGGCTTTCCTGACCCTGGAGATGAGGGCGATGCACAGGACCCTGCCGCTGAGGACGTCGATAGCACACCGAACCCCATCGCTCTGCCTGTTCGGCTTCGGGTGGCAGGCTATCACCAACAACACAAGGTAAGTCGCTGATTTTATTTGATACGACTCATTCATTGTTAATTACTTCTAGACGGTGGAGCGTACTACCAGTACTAATGTTAACCCATCTACCAGCGATGACGACTTCGACAGGCCTATCTCTGACGTAGCGCGGACCAGTTTGAAGCGTAGACATGCAGGCTATGGCGATTCTCGTTTCGTCAGCACATCCGATGCAGATGACGTGGACGATGAGGTGTCCAATACCGGACACCGCAACGTAGGTTCCGACTTACCACAGACAACAAAGGTCCCGCGTGTGACTGCAATGGTACGTGCTGTACTTTAGTTCATTCAGCACCGTTACTAATTGACATGGAGCGGCAGACTAATGTCAACACTGATAAGCCGGCGAAGAAACCACGGACTAGCTTGCATGATGATATCACGGCCGAAGAAACTGGACATTCAGCACCGGCGAGTACAATTACAAGTCATGCGTCAACCACCGGAACCAGCAATACGGGCAGCGGACGCGTACGTTACATCAATGGCCACTTGCCTTCTTCGCTGCAAGAGAATAGAAAGTGGACCAAGCTGGTACTTCCTGCTCTCGTGACGTGGGCCGGAAGCTTGGGTGATCCATGGGTAATCCCGGACCAGGACCTAATGCGAGCCCTCCGAATCATCATCACCACTGTTAACCCGAATTTTGGCGATTTATCTGCAATTCGACCCGGAGCCCCCGTTTTCGTCCTCGTACCCTCAATCTCTTTGTGTTCACCGTTTTCTTCACTCACTTTATTGGACAGGCAACTCGACGGCTTAGCGTTTGGCGTAGCAATTTTGGCTCTACCGCCCTCGCCATCATGGCTCATTTTCTCGCATCAAGCACTGACGACACACAGCCCCCCGTTCGCGAAACTTGCAATGAGCTTCTTGATGGATTCGCTTTCTTATTCCAAGATCTTGATCCCTCAAAGCCAGAAAACGCATATCGATCGCAGTTTCTATTGCAACTCCTCGCCCACACGCACTTGCGGCCTTGCATTGGCTGCCCGGATGTCCCGAGACTCGACACCGATGCCCTGAAAGAGCACGGCGTCAAAGGCGCAATTTCCCTCTCCTGTGCGGCTGTATGTGATATGATTAACCTATGGGAATGGCAGCTTAACAATCAGTTTAGCTCGAACGTGCGATCCGTCTTTTCCAAAGGGGACAACTCCATGTCGATGACCAGTTCAGTTCCCGTGGCAAGGCCACTGCGAGGACTCCCCTCAAGCTCAACAAGTCATCCGGGAAGGAAACTTCCACTGCGCTGTCGTTCTCTGAGCAGAATTGGGGGGCGTGCACTCGTCAGTATTTTATGTCAATCAACAAACGCAACAACGCTGCGCTGAAGGAGATTGTCGTATCAGCAAGTGCCTTTGTCGCGCCTACTATGGATAGCCTGATGGCGGAGGATGGCACTTCGCCTGACAATGTGCTGACGGATGACTTACTGGTGTCTGCCAACCAGCGCATGAGCATCTGTAGGCATTGTTGTTACCTCGCAAACTGTACTGACGGGTTTGACAGGATACCAAATGGATCTGCAGCGTATTTTTCCAGCCTTTCCCCAGTCTCCTCCCCTTCCTGCGTTTTTCACTACGATTTTTCTCGGTAATGGTGCTCATTCGTGTCAGCAATTGCTTTGTTCACCCGCTCGTTTCACACCGTCACTACAATACTATGTTGCTCATTTGTCGTTCGCTTTTCATTTAATCATCATCGTGGTATCGCTTACTTTTAAGACGCGCGAGTGAATTGCAAGCTGGAAAAGGTAAGATTGCAACATAACTACGATATGATTTGTCCGGATGGCTACCACAATGATAAGTCGTGATAGTGTAAATAGTGAGAAAAGAAGCCAGGATAGACGAAGGACCTACTTAAAAAATTGTGAATGCTTTTTGTACTTCTCTGACTATCCGTAGCCAAATAAGTTCGAAAAGTACGAAAATGACTTTTGTCATTTTACTGATGCCCGGGAAGAACGTCGCATCCGCGAAGAAGAAGAAGCAGCACGTTTAGAAGAGCGAAAGAAGAACAAGTACAAATTTGCTCCCGTACGTGACGTAGAAGTTCCGTCGGGCCCAGTCAACATCCCGGCCCCATACGCTCTACGCAAACTGAAGAAAGCAGAGTATTGCGAACTATATTTCTTCACTAATGACGGCCTGGCAGAAGCAGAGTCTCTCAACCCTGCAGCAGATGACGAAGCCCTTACGCTACTCAAGTCGGACAATGGCCAACACGTCTGGGTCCCAGCTTCGTCTACAAGAGACAAGTCAGCGGTCATCAGAGACGAAGACTTGACTTGGGAACAGTTCGGGGAAGCGGCTATCCGTCTCATCAACGCGATGAGGGAGAATGAATGGCCCGAAGATAGAGTCAAAATGCACGTAGACTTCTGGACAGCCCTGGAGACGCATCCTTGGCGTCGCTCCCCCCTCGCACACCTGAAGCGAGCGCTTCTACTCTATCAGAGTCGTGAACGCCAACGCTGGCACCGTGTCATAGGAACTGCCCACAGCTGGTCCTTAGCAAAGTTGAACCAGACCCTGCTAGACAGAACGAAGGAAGAGATCCTAGAGACGGAGCGGGTAGAGCAATTGAAGAATCTCAGACAGGTGAGAGGATATCATGCTCTTGTCGCTTCGAGGATACTAATAGTAATTTCCGCGCTGCTACAACTCACCGAACCTCGCAACACTGACCCAAATAATAACCACAATAACCCTTTTTTTCTTTCCCCTGCACTACCCGGCATCATGACCGTTGATCATCCACTCATCCGGCATCATGTCCGTTGATCATTCACCCCCTCCCGGCATCATGACCGCTGATCATCCACACCCCAACTGGCATCACGTCCGATACTACACCTAGATAAGCGAACGCTACAGTGCTATGGCAGCCCAAAGGAGCACCAGTGGTTCGAAACGCCCACTCTCCCCCCCACTGCAGTCATATCAACCCGCAGACTCAGCGGATTACAAGAGACAGCGCTCCTTTCGGACCCCACCATCCACAGACTACGCTAACCCAAACACCCCACTCCCAGCTTGTGCTGTCTGCCTCGGAAGGCATCGTCACCTCGTCATCGACTGCAGAGCTACCAAACTATGGGACCAGAAACGGGATGCTTTTGCTGAAAGAATCCACAAGGCGCTCTTCGCCAAGGATGGGCGCCGCATTTGTGCAAAGTGGCAGCGAGAAGAAGGGTGTTCCGAGCGTCATGACTCGAAACATTTTTGCTCCGGCTGTGGAGCCCCGTCTCACGGAGCTCAGAGATGCCCTCATGCACAGAAGATCCAACCCAACAACACCGTATAAAGCGGCTGCCTGGGAGCATGAGCTCCGGAGACTAAACATTCTAGGTCGCTTTAGAGACATCCCAGATGGCCTACGCTATGGTTTCATTATAAATTTCCCCCGCATCACTTGTACACAGTCACCCCCTAATAGAGATTCTGTTGAAACCTACCACGAGGAATTCGATAAGACAATCTCAAAAGAAGTCGCTAAAGGACGCTACCTCGGCCCTTTCCCACTTGAAACAATAGAGAAATTAATAGGACCTTTCCAGTCGTCCCCGCTGTCCATCATCCCGAAACCAGACCGTCCTGGAAAATATCGTCTAATACAAAATTTCTCATTCCCTTTAAGCACGAATACTTCATTCGCCAACCCTGCAATAAATTCGTATGTCAATGCTCAGGATTTCCCGACGACATGGGGAAAATTTGCCACGATCTACACTCTAGTATCACAATTGCCACCCAATTCGGAGATCGCAACACGAGACGTGGCAGAAGCATACCGCACAATTCCGATCCACCCCTCCCAATGGCCAGCAGCAGTAGTAAGGACATCGGACACGCATGGCTGCATAGACACATGTGTAGCCTTCGGAGCCACCCCATCGGCAGGGATATATGGTCACGTGGCTGATGGAGAAGTCGAGGTTATGAGACACCACGGGATTGGACCCTTAGACAAATGGGTGGACGACCACATTTTCCTCCGAATCAGACGTGAATACATAGCAGCATACAACAAAATGAGAGAGAAATGGCATTCGGAAGTATCCCCAGAAATCCAGAGAGCAGGAGCACGAATCTGGTTTCAGGGAAAATACCTAGACAATGACGAACCGGAGGAATTCAACGAGGACTGCTCTCAACCCATCAGGGACCTAGCATCCACCTCACCCAGATCAGCACATGATAGCTGTTTCTCATACAGTTTCGAAGACATTGATGCTGTATCTAACCTGCTAGGAATCCCCTGGGAACGAACGAAGGATCAACCATTCAGCCACGCGGCAACCTACATTGGTTTTCTCTGGGATCTCAAAGCATCCACCGTGTCACTCAGCCCATCCAAAGCCGCTAAATACCTCCAAGCCATACACGCGTGGCGCAAACGCCAAGTACATGTACTCCGAGATGTCGAAGAGTTATATGGCAAGTTACTGCATGCCTGCGCAGCCTTACCATGCGGCAGAGCATATCTAACGGGATTAGAGGCTATGCTAAAAACAGGATCCCTAAAACCGTTCATGCCCCATAGGGCACACAAGAAGATTGCCGATGACCTGGATTGGTGGACCGACAAACTCCAGAACGGCGACGTGCAACGCCCCATCTCTCCTCCTCTACCCTTCTCCGACATAAAAGCATACTCAGATGCTAGCTCTACAATTGGAATCGGCATCACCATCGGGGAGAGGTGGGGAGCCTGGCGCCTCATCCCGGGTTGGAGGGAGTCGAGAGGATGCTCAAGGGACATCGGATGGGCTGAAGCCATTGGGCTTGAGTTTTCTTATCCGCACAATTAGCGGCATGGCCAAATCAAGACAATCTTTCATCGTCTATTGCGACAATTCAGGAGTCGTCGAAGGCTGGCGGAATGGTCGCCACCGCAATGCCGAAGTCAACGAAGTCTTCAAACGAATCCACACTCTTATCGCTGAATCCCCTGGTATTGAACAAGTCCTCACAAAGTATGTCCCCAGTAACGGCAACCCAGCCGACCGCCCTTCAAGGGGAATATACGGACCCAAACACCTTATGCTCCCTACGATCCCTATCCCAACCCAAGTCCAGCAGCTCGTCGTCCACGCCCTCAACCCCCCCACTCCCACAGAACTCCGACTCAGGCGGGAAGGAGCCTACCCTCACGCAGCAGACAAAATCCTCGACAACGATATCTTCACTTCTTCAGCAACAGCAAACAGACGTATGCAAGCCAGACAAGAAGACGAATACATTCAGCACAGCCTCTGCAACGACCAAATCTGAATTGCGCAACCGCTTCGACGCCCCTCTAACGAATTCAACCACCCTCAACCACTCCTCAGCCCCCCCGAGACCATACAGACCGGGTCTGGTGCCACAGCCCTCATCATTACGCCCGCACTGCCTCGCCAGGGAACGACTCAAACTGTGGTTACCTTCTCCAGACCATGCACGCCTGAACCGAGAAGCAGAGCATAATGGAAATCACCCAGTAACGGAGGAACAAGTCAACCGCATCCTGGAAGTTTTAGGAGCATCTTGGGCAGAAAAAACCAAGGAAGTTTACGGAGCAGGCCTCCTAGCGTACCACGTCTACTGTGATAGCCATAACATCCCAGACCCACAGCGCGCCCCTATATCAGCCAACATTCTGCTGGCATTTCTGTCGAGCTGTGCCGGGTCCTACTCAGGATCAACTCTGTCAAACTTCGCAGCAGGTCTGAGGGCATGGCATCTGCTTCACGGTTTGCAATGGAAAATTAACCCAGATGAACTTAGAGCCATACTCGAAGGAGCCTCCCGCCTAGCACCGCCCTCGTCCAAACGCCCACTCCGTGAACCCTTCAGAGTCGACACGCTACAACTTCTTCACGCTCTTATGGACCCAGAAAACCCCCGTGACGCCGCCATCTTCGCCTGCATCACGGTAGTCTTTTATTGTGTAGCCCGTTTGGGCGAATTCACCGTCCAATCAATCAAACAATTCGATCCAACAAAACACATCACACGTGCAAATGTCTCGCATCTACACGACATCAATGGACTACCGGTAACGAAATTCCACATCCCATGGACGAAAGTATCACCGATGGGCGAGGACGCACAATGTGCTCCATTGGAAGGAGTCACGGATCCGATAAAAGCACTTCAGAACCACTTCCGTCTGAACCCAGCAGGACCGGACTCACACCTATTTGCCTGGTTTCACCCCTCCTCAGGCTTGCGCCCACTGTCCAGAGCAGAAGTCGTCAAACGGATTTCATCATTGGCATCCATGCACAACCTCCCGAACCTTAAAGGGCACAGCCTCCGAATTGGAGGGACACTCCACTACCTACTACGAGGCACTCCCTTCGACGTCGTAAAAACCATCGGCAGGTGGGCGGGGGACTCCTTCACTATATACCTACGCCAACACGCGATGATCCTCGCACCATATCTAAACGACACCCCAGCTCTCTTAGAACATTTCACACGCTATACAATGCCCCCCGTTCGTTGAAAAGAAGGGGATGCAACCCAAGTGAGTAGCCACCTCCTTTCTCCTGGGGGCTTCGAGCTTCGCTGCCAGCGTCGATGAACTCCTTATAAATGGGACACAGCTCACTCTTCGCCCAGGTACAGTCCCTCCTCCAGGCCGGAAAACCCGCATGGGTTTTCACCCATCCCGCAACATTCACCCACTAGTTAGTTCGTACTTAAAACACTACGAACTTGTTTCGCCTTGTTAGCAACTCAGAGCGTTGAAACACATGGATCGTTTTCTATGTAAGCGGAGTCACGAAGCGGCACATAGAATTTAGTCCATGTGTGAGTAAGCGGAGTGTGTCGTGTCTCTTGCTTCTCGCACACTCCGCAACCAGCAGCCTGCTCCTCCAGCGCTCCTGCAAGCTCCCATTCTCGTTTTTGCACCCACCCTCCTCACCCTCTCTCAGGTCTAGTTTGTCTGCAGGCAGGCCACTGTCATCTGAGCAAGAAATCGAAGAGTAAACCTGTTCGGCACCCAGCCCACCCTCACAGCTCACTCTTCGCCCAGGTACAGTCCCTCCTCCAGGCCGGAAAACCCGCATGGGTTTTCACCCATCCCGCAACATTCACCCACTAGTTAGTTCGTACTTAAAACACTACGAACTTGTTTCGCCTTGTTAGCAACTCAGAGCGTTGAAACACATGGATATGAAGTTGGGCAACAATCTGGTCCCGAGTAGGATCATCGAGGGACAGCCAGGTCTGAATATCCAGGGACTGACCATCGACCCTATCCATAAATACGGCGCTGTTCGGATTTCGCAGAGTTTTGCCCCACGCCTACCCCCTGCGCCACCAAAAAATCCATGGTGGTGGACGGATGGTAGCATAGACCCTTGGAACAGGAATTGACGTTGACCTCCGAACGAATTTCATGTTGGCAGACTCCTCATACGCCATGCGAGTTTCCTTGATGTGAATGTACCGACCCAATGTTCCTTTGCAACGATACATACGATCCACTGCTCGAAGAATATTTGAAACCTTGGCCAAAGGGTTAAACCCGTGCGAGGCATTTCTGAATGGTGTAAGGGAACGTTGACTCCGCTTACATAAGGAGACAATACATCGGACGAGGGACAGAAATCTTCACTAGCTCAGTGATGTCTTGCGCTGCCGGTCGACCCCGTACGAAAGAGATCGTTGATCCCAGTACGTGCTTTCATTTATTCGATTTGAATTCCCAAACTACTCCCCGCATTTAGCTTACCCTCTACTTGAGGCCAACCGCTCAGTTATCGAGTCCATCCGGCGTGAAACCTTCACTTATGGGTCATCGGACGTTCACAAGGTGCGTCTGGTATACTCCCGTCGTCGAGGAAAAGCCATTGAAAGGTCCTAGCTCGATGTTTATTATCCTCCATTGCCAGGATCCGATGGGCTACCACCGATCCTCGTCTTTTTTTATGGTGGCGGGTTGGTTCGCGGGTCACGTTCCTCTCCGCCTTCCTACTTGGTGCACAACAATCTCGGCGCTTTCTTTGCATCCAGGGGCATCCTTGTCGTGATTCCCGACTACCGACTCGTTCCTGGGATCACGTTTCCTGAAGGTTCAGAAGACGTTCGTGATGCAATCGAATGGACCATTGAAAATGTCGCAGAAGGTGATTCTAACCGTGTATTTCTTCTTGGTCACTCTGCGGGTGGCCTGCACTTGGCCTCTTATCTGCTCCTGCCGTCCCTATTCCGGTCTTCTTCTGCATTTGGTCGTGTGCACGGTGCCATATTGATGGGCGTTCCTTGCGAGATTTTGCCGTCTCGCCCTCAGTTCTATGCTATCGCACAGCATTACTATGGAAGTGCTAAAAAAGTGTCGGCGAATCATCCGTTGAGCTTGCTTCGTCAGACAGATGACTCGCACATCCGTTCGCTTCCTCCGATCCAGAACATCATGGCGGGTAGCGAGCCACGCGCGATATCGACTTCGATGCGAACATTTGCCCGGGAATTCAGGAAAAGGGGTGGCACTGTTGACGAATTCGTTCTTGAAGGTCATGACCATCTGAGTCCGATCCTAGCTCTTAGCTCAGGTAGTGGTGAAGACTGGGGTTACGATGTCGTGAGATGGATCATGGGGTAAGGAGTCTGTGATTCCTGCTGGTCGCAATTCTAAACCAATATGTTTCAGTGGTGCAGACGAAACAGCAGACACAATGGACCACAGCCCCCATGAACAGCGTGCAGTAGCTGAGAGTATCAACGACCTCCCTAAGGTTGCAGGGGATCTACCAACTCCGGGCACAACAAGCTGTTAGCCCGTTCTGTCTCGAAAACGAAGCTCTCCTCAGCAGGGGTAGCAGGCTTGAGATTTGACAACACAGAAACCGTGCCAGTGTTTTTACACAGATCCCTTTTTTGTTGTAGGGGCGAGCGCTTTTTCATCATGGACGTCGATCTGCTGGCAGCTGACTGGTGACGTCGCAAGGACGTGGCTGTGATCACGGTTGGGTGCGGAACGCCTTTTTCTAAGCTCACCCGGACGCCTAAGTGCAGGCCATGGCGCAAGCTGCGTAGGCGGACTTCAGCGTGTACTGGTCAAATTTTCCCCTCGAATCTCTGATAGATGCTCCGCTGAGATTGCATGTGGGCTGCTATACATGCTGCATTCGCTGTAACGAGTACCCACGTCTACAGCATGATTAGCTAGCCTGTGACTAGTCCACTTCGCCTCATAGGCGAGAAATCTCTTCTCATAGCGCAACACATGACGGACTGCTTTCCATCGCATAGTAAGATTCTTTGTCAACTGCCAATGCTGTACAAGCGCTTTATCGTTTGAATCACAGGAACGCGTTTCGTAGACCGCATCTTCGTTGGCTTAGCCAACTAGCGTGGCGAGCAAGTCGGTCGATTTCTTTCAACGTTACGTCGACATGATAAAATAAATGAACTCAATGGCTACGGTACTTATGTCAATTCCGGAGGTAGCCAAGATTGGACTTCTTGTGCTCCACCAGGATTGCTTCTATGGATACCCGCGATGATCCTTGCAGTGATCGACCACGTGTACTTTCCACGTCAGATTTTCTCCGCACTAAAATCTTAGTTTTTCACATATCCTAGGAGTTCGTGTGTACACGACTGTTCTGCACTCATGCCAAGAGCCATAATCGCATGCTGGACATGTCTCCAAAAGTGCATTGTTTCCGGCTGTTTCGGAGAATGATGTTACAGGCGCAAAAACTCGAAAGTCAACCTAGTTCGTGTGCACAGCCATAGTCGCTGGTGAGTCCTGCTTGCTAGCATTTCAGCAAGGACATATCAACTTGGGACAGCCTCCGTCGAGCCTGGGGTCGGTCGAGCGTTTCCTTGTTTTCCACGGCGTCTTTCCACAATAAGATGTAGGAACCGCCTAAAGGTCATTTGTGGAAACGTGGCAAGTCATCGTATCCGATAGACTCGTTAACAGGTTTCTTTTAGCACTGCCCTTGCACGCACTTCCGAATTTTTGTACCCGTTTGCGTGGTAAATCGACTTGACTGATCGGGATGATATTGCATGGCAACGGTCCCGTGTACATTCGGTGGCTTCCTCTTTAAACCAGAGGCGGATATCGCGTGCCACAGCCAAGGTCAAACGTTCATGTACCACGTATCACGGTGAGCCATTCCGCGTTTAAAACCACTCTTGCCTACAGAGTTATTCACATCTATCACTACCCTCTCGAGATTTGCTCAGTTGTCGTTGGGTTAGCCGTGGCGTCACTCGGTATAGCACTTCGTTCCTATCGCATTCAGACCCTCACGAGCAATCCAGGATAAATGCTGGGTTATGGACAGAGCTGTTCAGAGCTCGATAATGCCCCAACTTTACTGTCACGTCCACCCAACCAGTCCTCTTATTCTCTCCCTGTGTCGCATCAACGATCAGCTAGTTCAGTGAACTCTACCTGTTACACCACGCCCCCGACCGCTCGAAGAAGGGTTCGCCCCTTGCCCCCAGTTCCTCACGTTCCTCACAATTCGGTGGCAACCACTGAAATGTGGCGGTCCCCTACTTTGCCACGACGATGCCGCCCTCTCCCGGTGCCACCATATCAAGAGTGCTCCACGTCACTGTCGGGACCGTTCGCATCCGCCCCACCACTCCGGCGCGCGGTATCGCTCCCACAGAGCACAAGTACTAGTCAAATGATGTCCGAGA
Source organism: Pisolithus albus (assembly GCA_024613165.1). Taxonomy (NCBI): domain Eukaryota; kingdom Fungi; phylum Basidiomycota; class Agaricomycetes; order Boletales; family Pisolithaceae; genus Pisolithus; species Pisolithus albus. Next base: position 197,214 of record JANFAB010000103.1, read on the forward strand.
GACGACGGAAGAAGTTACCCCTTCTAGATCTGAACAGTCCTACTATGGTGTCGATGCTGACACGACAGCATACGTCAAATTCCTTCTCGGCTGTATCAGAATCAGTTGCGCCCGTAACTCAGCTTTCCGGACCGTTGTCACGGGTTTCGAGTTTGTCCTCGGCTGTGTCGAGTACCTGTGAACCTCCTGGGACCCACCTCGGTTCACCTGGTTCACCTGAAACCACTTTTTCCGAGGAACGCCCAAGGAGAGAAGTGATGATGACCGGTATTTCAGACGAAGGTGATTTGAAGCAACCATGTTCCATTGAGAGGGTAAACCCCTTCCCACCGGAAGCTACCCCACTTGCGGCGATAGTTTCATCCGCAAAGTCCCAACGCTCGGGACTGGTGGGTCTGAATTGCATCTCGCATAGACGGTGTGCTCCGTCCCCTACTGCCTTGGAAATCGTCACCCAAACGCAATGTCGACACGATTGCAAGCGTCCGGCAGCCCTCACGATCCATGTCCCGATGTCTACGTCGTCATTACCTATGACGGAAACTTCGTCTGAATCTGGGCGGTCTTCTCCATGTTTGACGCCCCTAACGCCGCAGTCACCGTCCCTCTTACGGCGGCGGAGATTTTCCAAGCTTCGTCGGCACTTTGGAGAAGCTCCGCCTGTAGCCATGGTCTTCGGTAGCCAGCTAGACGCACGCGAGGATTCCAAACCAAACACGCCTTGTGCAGATGCGCCAACTAGCGACTTGCAATTACCGACGAAAAAATGGGTATGGGACAAGGGAGGTCGTCGACGTACAGCAAGTAGTTACACGGATGTCGTCCGATATCTGCGTGACCTCTAAGATCGATGCTGACTCAATCCCTTCCGTGGCTTGTTAGACCGTCTAACGTGGCATCCGTACAATCGAGTATTGGTTGCGATGAGGTCCGCTTGCGTTTTATCCGGGATATGTAGTAAGGGTGGGTCTCCTACTGGCAGAACCGAAATCTTGAATATTCGGAGGTAGGTTGAGTCCGCTACAATAATGATCAAAAAGTGGCGAACTGACAATCATTCCCGTAAGAATTTAGAAACGACCCGGATTAACGTGGGAAACCCACATCTACGAACCCTCAGAGTTCAGGTTGTTTAGAGATGTGGCCCTTGTGTACGAAACCATAAGACGAGACGTGGGACGGACAGTTAGTTAAGACGTTATCATCCATGCACTCCACACATCGATGAATGAAAACCTCACCGTCACATTCTGCGCTGCCCAGAGCTGTGGATTAGTGACAGTGTCGTGAATCGGCCTACATGAAAACACCGTCCAACGACAGCTGGAGAGTTCCTGAACGCGTTGATTTGGCGCTTGGCCTCCACGGCTGGAGTGGTAGGAGATGTCAACTGAGCTGGATGGTTTCCGCATGACTGCCGAGTCGAAGGGTTTCCTTGAACACGGTTAAAATGACGGACAGCCTTGCTCGACAAAACAACGCCGCAACAGCGTTACTGCTAAGTCTTGCCAAAGCCACTAACCGTAACGACGTCGTCCTTGAGCACCTCTGCAAACGCCAACACACGGTCTGGACGGTTGGAGGATCTGACTGGTCGACCGGCCTGTCCTGTGAGTTATCCTGTAGAACGACGTTGGTGGGAGCGACGAGGTCAAGGCCATCGTGGTCATGGAACGAGAATGGGCTGCTGCCGTTGTTTGTCGTCTGGTCTGGTCATATTTGTTGGCACGACACTCTTCACCCACCACAGCGAGCGTGTGTCGTTCAGCTCGTCCCCCGCCGGCGTCGTCACCGGCGACGACAACGCTGTTTATCTTTTCCCTACTATTTAGCTATTTTTCCTTAGCTTGTGATGTCTGGCAAAGCACCTCCAAAGGGACCGCGGGCGCTTCTAAGTTCATTACCTGCTGCCAGCTCGTCGGCCTCGACATCCACCGTTGCTTCGTCGACATCACCGGCGACAGCGAACGGTAAAATCGGCGCGCTGCCGCCCACGGGTCCTAGAAGCCTCTTAAATGGAGTCCCAACTCAACCTAGGAGCTACTCGCCCAGCAAACCTCTCACGAACGGCGTCGCCTCGTCATCCACGGTCGGGTTGCCTGCTGCCCTCGATCCCCCAGCAACACCAAGACCATCGCAAAAGGGCAAGCAAGTTGACTTGGGATGGTCGAGCTTAGGCGTAAGTACTGCGTTCTTCGCACCGGATGTAGACCCTGGACACGCGTTGCAGTCTCGGCCGTCGTCTCCTTCATCACCTACCACCAGCAAACCACCCACCATAGCGGATGGTGTACGCCCACATCAACCCGTGAAGATTGCCTTCCCCAATGCCCGACGTACTTCAATAACTGAGTCTCGGTCATCACCACCACCTCAACCACCTACGGAACCACCACCACCACCTCAACCACCTACGGAACCACCACCACCACCGCCCCCACCATCCGTCCCACCACCTTCGCATACTCCCCCACCATCCGTCCCACCACCTTCGCATACTCCCCCACCACCACCACCTCAGTCACCTCCACCACCTCCACCTCAGTCGCCCCCACCACCCCCACCACCCCAGTCACCCCCACCACTACCCCCGTTTCAGACACGACATCCTTCTCTCGTTTCACCTTCACTACATGCAAACTTACCTTCGCCGCCACCTGTACCTGCGCCAATCTCACCTCCACCACAGAATGACATTTCTGTACCGTTAGAGCCATCGCTGCCGTCTCCACCATTCCCACCACCTCGGGAGCTTGCACCTTCCCCACCTCCCCCACCTCCACTGTCGCCGACTCGTTCTCCTATCCCACCGAAGCCCTCACGACCGAGTTCACCTCCACTAACAAAGACAGCACAACCGGATGCGTCAACGTCGAAACCGCCGCTTCCCCAGGTTTACTCTTTACCACCACTACCGCAATGGCCTCCTCCGCGTTCAGAATACCCGTCTGGTCGCAATTTCAGAGTCATCTACGACCCTATCACTGACAAGGACCGAGATGGACGGATGCGTGTTCTTCTCGAGAAAATTCGTACATCGCACAAGGACGGATCGGAGCCACGCGTTACGGGCAAAGGCAAAGGGAAAGAGATGATTACACGGTTTGATGGCGAGGTCATCGAGGGAGAACCAGAACCTGTGCCAAAAGATCCCCGAAAGTCGCCTAGTTTTCGTCGACGTCCAGGGCGGGAAGCATTCCATGGAGTCAAATACGAGGTACGTGAACGCTACGCGAGTGAACCTTTGCTATCTTACTCGCGTCCTCCAGTACGACCAAAACTCTACTGGACCTCCACCTCCAACAGCTGTTCTCGTAACCAACATCTCGCCTCTTACTCCGACGCAATATATCAGGCAGGCATTTGCTAGACATGGAAAAATCACATCATTTGAGCCGCAGATCGACATGGAGACGGGAACGGCACTGGGAATCGTATTTATACGATATCAAAACCATGAAGAAGCCAAGCAGTGTGTAGAGCGAGCAAACGGAAAGAAGCTTAGCATTGTGGTTGGAGCGTCCGAGGGAGAGGAGTTGAAGGTCGTATTCGATGGCCAGGGCGCGAGGTTAAAGGCAGTGTTGAAGGAACTAGAAGGTCGGAAGAAGCGGGCTCGGGAGGAGAAACGGCGGAAGGAGAAAGAGGCCAAGGTTCCCCAGGTTACGTCTACCCCCACCTCCAACTCTGGTCATACTCCAGCATCGAACACAAATTGGCGAATGAACCACTCCCTTCCTCCTCGTCCCGCTCATATACCACTTTCCAATGGACGATCCTCGCCTTCAAGCTACCACAGGGGAAAGAAACCGCCGCTGCCACCGATATTAACGAAGGCGCGTACAAGTAACGCCTCCATCGATCGCTTTACCAGCTTGCAGGAACCAGTCCCGTCGTCGACACACTCGTCTTCGTCCACACCAGTCCACGTTCGTGGACGTTCGTCTTATCACTCACAACGGCACGGCCGTTCTCGTTCCCCACGCACACGGTCTCCGTCTCCAATATTCCGTCGTCCCGGTCATCCCGGTTCCCGACATCAGAACCAACGTGAAGCACCCAGCTTATCTGTCTTTGAAGCGCTCACCAGAAACGGATTTGATCATGTCCGAATCGACCTTGGCAGCGGTGCGATGGCCTCCGTCCACGAAGACGATGTACGAGCTTTCGTTCAGGATTTCAAGGTCGAGTCTATTCTACGCGATCGCGGGTCATGGTATGTCACGTTCAAGACTGCCGATTCGGCTCGACGGGCAGCGATGGTACTCAACTCAAGTGGTCGCACCCTTGTCCACCATTCGGTATCCGTCACGGCATGCCCGCCACCCAGTCAACCTCCACCTCCACCTTCTGTGAAGGTCCCCACGACTGACGAAGAGACGGTGCAGCACACGGAGCAGACGATTTTGCAGGAACTCAGGACCTTGTTTGAAAAGGACGTTACCGAACGCATAGTTGCTGTGGGATTGCGAAAGCTAGTCGCAGAAGAGAGGGCAAAGGCCGCGGATGCAAAGACGAAGGAGGGTGCAGATGCAATGACCGACACAAAGCCGACTGAAAAGCGTGGATTGAAGGGTCTGTCGTTTCGCAAACCCGGAAAAAGAGGTAGGGAGGAGGAGACGAAAGGCGCGGTACCCGATGTTCAGGAAGCGGCGGTGGTCAGTGAAGCACAACCTGGGGTGGAGTCCGAACCTGCACCTCCGACCCCTCCGAAGAAGAAGCGGAAAAAGGTGGTACCCGAGCTGGCTCGGACGGAGGTGCCAGGTCCCGGCGTTGGTTCCGAAGATGAGGGGTCAACGGAAGTCCGGAAAAGGCTTCTCTCTGAGGAGGCAGATGTGGTTGAAGAACCTGTCAAGAAGAGAGTCAAGACGAATGAGACATCGGAAGACCAGGTTCCTCCCAAAAAGACCGCACTCAAGAAGAAGGTACCCAAGAAGAAATTGCCCGCCAAAGAAGTGATCGAGGACATCCTCCTGTCTGAGACCTTGGAGTACCCGCCTCCACCGCCAGCAGTCGAGCTATTGACATTTGAACCGACATCCAAACCCCTGACACCGGTTGCTGAAGTGTTGCGACCGCCTACGCGTGCACCAGACCCGTTGGAAGAGGGCCTCTGTGAGGATGATGAGGACCTTTATTTCGCTCGTCTTGCGATTTCCGGTGAAATTGAAAGGCCCAGATCACCTTCACCTCCGCCTGACGCCGTGCCACCGTTCCGCAAACACGTCACTGGATCTGCCCGTACGGAAGGCTACTACAAGATTTCTCATGCTGAGAAGTCTGCATATGTGGCGCAGTACTCCTTGCGTCCCACTAATGCGAATGCGGCACCGACCGAACCCACACCCCAACACGTTGTGTCTTCCCGATCTAACCGTGCTAACGCTCGGCGGCGCGCACAAGGATTGGAGGAAATCAACCAAGTACAACGAGCAGTAGCACTCTCTAAAGGAGAGACCGCCGCAGCGGAGCTTACGATCAAGTTCAACCAGCTGCAGACTCGGAAGAAGCACCTCCGTTTTGCTCGTTCTCCTATTCACGATTGGGGTTTGTATGCTATGGAGCGTATTGCTCGTGGCGAAATGGTTATTGAGTATGTGGGCGAGATCATCCGTGCAGCAGTCGCAGACAAACGGGAGAAGCTATACGAACGCCAGGGCATTGGAAGTAGTTATCTTTTCCGTATCGACGAGGACTTAGTGGTGGATGCCACGAAGAAGGGAAATCTAGGGTGCGTTGTCTGCCGTTTACGATGCCTGTTGTGATCACTCTGATTGACGGGGTGACAGGCGGTTGATAAACCATTCCTGTGATCCCAACTGCACGGCAAAGATCATCACAATCAATGGTGAAAAGAAGATCGTCATTTATGCCAAGCAAGACATAGAACTTGGAGATGAAATAACCTATGGCAAGTGTTTATAGCGCTGGGCTCCTTGTCGCACTGACATTTAACGTGCCTTTCCTCTTTCCCTAGATTACCATTTCCCTATTGAACAGGACAAAATTCCATGCTTATGCGGTTCCGCTAAGTGTCGTGGTTACCTTAACTAGACTTATTGGCCCTTTTCAATGTCTTCACGCTGTTCCTGTGTCTTTTTCTGCATTTGCATACCCCGTCATCCGCTATGTATCATTTCAGTTTACTACACGTATTGTCACAATTCGCATTGTCTAACCATAATCAACCCAAATATCCAGCGTCCATGCAGCGCCGAGAAGAGATCGCGCTATTTAAGAGTTCGCTCACCGTACCATTACAGTCCTAAATGAATGTGACGATGCAGTACATACAGAAAAATATGGCTGTACAGTATGAGATGGAGAGTTGTACGAATCTGTACGTACTAATACAGCATTTAAAGGCTGCAGGTTATTCCGATACCTTTTGTGTCCAGACTATCGCCTGCGACAGTGATAACGTTATTTCTGTCCGACAACGACAAACGCAATGACGAAGGCGACGAGAATGATCAGTCCACTGACAATAGCTGCAATTCTGCACCGTCGCACCCATGGATTCTTCACAGGTCTGGGAGGCTTTGGCGTGAGCACGACACGTGAATAAGAAGGGGGCATTAAACTTGCTACAGATGGCGTGAAGATAGGGTAGCCATGCGTATGCACGTTGACAGCGTTGGCGTTCTGCACGCTCTTGCCCTTCCCTGTCCACATGGGTAGCAGGCTTCCTCCCCGAGAACGAGACGAGTATAGAGGGGGGTGCCGTGGTTCGATCATCCACCCTCCGATTAGCCAACACCATGGAGCGATAAAGCCAACCCAGAAGAGGAGTTTAACGGTATCCGGAGCATCGTTCTGGGTTGTGCACCGCTGACCTACTTGGCGCGCGCTTGCACGTTCCGCGGCGAAACCAACGTACAGGTCTGAGCCGGCAAAGCGCCTGTCGACAAACGACGAGGACGCTGATGGTAGGGAAGTAAGAGACCGGAGGCTCGGGGCAGAAGGTCGATGAGGGTATTCTGAGCGACCGGCCTGTTGAGGGAGTGACGGCGAAATCACATCTGCAACGTGAGCAAGCGGTGGAGGCTGTGGTAGCTGGGTCCGAGGTGTGTCAGGCGGTGGATGCGGAGGGCTGCCCTTGGGTGTACGTGGCAACCGTTGAGAACGTTTATCACTACTTGATGATTCAAGATTGCTTTCGGCATCCACGAAGTGCTCTTGCTGCATGCTTGAGTAACGACTCTCCCGTGCGCCCGTTGACCTTGCAGTAATGTAGCTGGCACGACGGTCCGAACTAGATTCCTCGTCACCTGCGCCAACTCCATCAGCGAAACCCGGGGACGTGAGCGAGGTCGGTGTGACAGTAGGTAGAAATGGACCAGGAAACGCGGGGCGAAGATCAAGTGGTGGTATAACAGGCGGCGTTGAAGAAGAAATGCTGGATTGATGAGTCTTTATGGACGACAAGCTAATGGTGCGATTCAAAGGACGGGACAAAAAAGTAGAGAATACCGGAGATGGCCCTTGATTTCGCGTATGTCAACGAGGAATTTTACACTGCAAGACCTCACTTACGAGGCGAATCCCCACCCTCCTCGTCTTTCTTCTTAGCGAAAGGTACAAGACCGCCATATGCGGGTCCTGGTGCTGTTGGTTCTGATCCACCAGCCAGAGAAAATATTGGGTTTACGAGCATAGGGGTGACTGGTGTGGGTGCAGCAGGGCTAATAGGGGTCATCATCGTCTGAGTCGTGCTAGTCCTCGCCCCCGACCCGTCGGGACTGGAGCTGGGCAATGACACCGGTCGTTTCTCGGGAGACATGTAATCTTGTTCTACGATGGGGGAAAGCTGTTGTCCGACGAACTCTTGTAACGGGACACGGAGGGAGTGTGTGCTCTTTACGGGGTATATTGGTTTGGACCTACTAGCATTAGAAGGCGGGGCGGTTGCGGGAGGAGGTGGGAAGAATAGGTTTGGGGATGACCGGCCAGCGGCAGGTGCGGGCGCGGGTACGGGTGCGGGTGCGGGCGAAGGATTTGACGGTCCTGTTGGTGTTGATGAACCAGCAGGGCTGGAGTTGGGCCCACCGAGCCATGAGACGTGGGATGGTGTTACCGGGGACTCTAGGCTGCTTTGAGAGGAAGACGCTGTATGGTGGTGCCAATATGGGTAGGGATATGTGGGTACGCGGATGCCAGGCGGGAGCTCTCTGCTCGTCGAACCCGATGGCGACGGAGGGACAAGTGTTGAAGTGCTAGAGAGAGGCTGGGAACTACGCTGGTCATCTGATGTGCAGACTTCCTTCTGCACGAGAACCTCCATCGAGGAGGCGGACGTAGGAGTGTCAGTTTGGTCTTCCAGGTGTTGTTGACGTTCTTTACCCTTGATGGGAGTAGCCCTTGAACCCAGAAAGCGACGCATGGCTGTTCAGGAAACGAGGCCGCAGTAAACTAGTAGTGTCGGTCAGTGACTATCGTGCAAGGTGGTCTGTTCGAGTAGAGAAGGCGATGGCTAACGTCGGCCGGGACGTACGCCGTTAAGTTAGCAAGCAGCGGACGCAAGTACGATGGACATCGTGGACCGAATCCGATGCGCAGTATAAGTAGGGGATGGTACGAAACAGCGTGTTCGCCCAAGAACCCGGTGGCACGCACTCACAGAACGGGGTGATACGAACCACGTCAGGGGGCAGGCAAATGGACACGATCAACGCACGAGAATGGAGGGGATGGCTTATGCAGGGCATTGAAAATGAAGGGCGTGACTTGGGAAATGAACATACAGGCCTCCTCGCGGACACGCCGTATCCACACTCCTCGGGTAACCAACGAGTGCCACTTCAGGACCGTCTAGTCAGGCAGACGGGATCGGATGGACTGACAATCAGTTCGTGGACTGGACGACAGCAATGGATGCAGTCTGATGGTTGTATGTCCCGGCATCAGTAGCATTGAGACAAACAACATGTTTTGCCAGCCGGTTGTCCTCAGAACCCAGGATGTCTTCGGAGTGCATGGAATACCTTCGTGACGTTATTCCCCATACTGTTCATGTGCAAGCTGCCTCGTGAAGGACAGCAGGCTCGTCGATAGCGATAGATAGGCAGGGTGGCGTTGGACCACATCCTCGCCAGTAGTTATTACCTCGGGAGGGAATCTCGCAGATGTGAAGATGGTTGGATCAGGCATTCAACGCGCGATTGACAATGGATGAACGTGCTGGCCTCGAGTACGAGATAAGAAACGGAAACCCCTTGCAGCGAGGGATGCATGAAGGCATCGTCCACGGATAGTCGACATCATCGTACATTGAAGTTATACAACACTTGTGATGAACAACACGACATCATACATTCGATGAAATACAAGGTATACTCGAGTAGCGATGACAGGGTGATTAATTCAACCAGGGTATCGCGAGTCGTCAACAAGATCCTTATCCATGCAAGTGCACCTGTGCACATCCTCCAGTGTACCAGCCCAAGCATCCAAAGTTCATCGACATCCTTACAATGCATGTTGTGTGCAGGGGTCACGGCTGCACATCATAAATGGTATACGAGGCTATTCCGATCAAGTCTCTTCTTCCGTAGGCCCTAGTGCCTCCTCAGAGGGGGCTGAATCTGTGGGCAGAAGTTCGACTCCCGCCTCGGTGTCGGCGACGTCCGTAATCGCATGGTGCGACTCTACGGTTTCCGGACACTCTGAGGCACCTGGAACTTCTTCCTCCAGATCACGGGTGTCCTGCTTTTCGGAAGAAGCGACCGAGTCGTCGTCACCTTTTGTATCATTCCGAGTGACTTCCGTTGGTGGGACAGACTCCGCACTTGCGCTAACCTCCGAAACCTCTGCGCTGTGCTGCGGCTCTTCGGACTTGCGGGTAGATTCTAAGGTTACGGGTTGCAGAGAAGGTGACTCTGGGAGAGGGATGGCTTCGGGATGCACAGGGGGTGCCTGTACTCCTGTGTCCTCAAGATCAACTTGTTTAACACCCTTGGTGACAAACTTGACCTCCTCCCCCTCCGTCCGCTCTTTATCGCTGTCCTTGGTCGAGGCCTCAACACCGTCGAGTTGCATAGCCTCTGTCCTGGGCCTTTTGCCATTTATTGAGCCAAATTCTTCCTCTTCGTCGTCGTGATTTATAAAACTAAAGCGGCGTTTCCGACCAACGGTAGGTGCATTAGATGTAACTGTCCGTGGTCGGCCGTCAGTGGCAGCTCCTATGAGGTTGAGATATTTACCATCCTCTCGCCACGGTCGGTCAGGACGAGAAAGAAATGACGTTGATACTCGTCGCAAGAATTTGAACATGGTTTGAGTACGAGACTGAGATGGCACGACGGGGGACGCGTCCACAACCAAAACGCGTCGACGCGCGACTCGCCAAATCGGGTCGCATTTTGGGATATTTATTTGGCACTGTTTACGACGCTCCATTACAGCAAACTGCAGAAGATCTCATACTTATCTAATGAGACTCGTACATACGAGGAATCAGACTGCTGCAACGAGTGGAGACTTCAGCCTCGATTTCTGCTGATCAAGTTCAAATAAAATAGGTGAGAAGTGGTACTTACACTGGTGGATGCAAGGCGAGGAGACCTGCATACGCATCCGGTGGTTTCTTCTCCAGCTCGGAGCGCCAATGCGCATGTCGGTCGTACGCCGCGGACCAGGCGCCATACACAAGCGCGCTTCGCAGTAACACACTTTATAATCACTCATAGACACCCTTTCGTTCTGCTCCTAAATATACTTCAAAACATTGAAATCTGTAGTCACCATAGCTTACCATCAAGTACTCTTGTTGAGCCGAGAATAACATCCAAGATCTCCTCGCACTTCTCTTAGTAAATAAGATCAGTTACAGAAAGCTATTTCGCATCCTGACCATATTGTAGATTGTTCGAATGGATGAGTGAAAGGTAGGATGCTTGGCACGACATTCGATTCGACCGAGGGTGGAAAGAGCCTAGGCATAGAGTGTGGCAGCCCTTTCATTTCAGCCCAGTAGAGGGGAAAGCCCGTTAAGGGCAGCTGTGATAGCGATTGCTTATGTTATCAACCGGGGTACCGTTCATGTTTCCACCCCTCCCCCGGCACAATCGTGGCAGATGCGGCCAGCTTATATTCATGCCGCCTATGAAACCCTGAAGAAGGTGTATGTGCATGAATAACTGACTAACCACGTCTGAGACAGAGAGAAAAAAACTTGCGAGTGCTCGGAATGGTAGCGAACCTGCGGAATTATCGCATATATCGCGTCCCTCAGGCTGTTTGCCCTGCACTTTTAACCCTCGGCTCACGGTTAGAGCTTGCTATTTCCGTAAGCGTCTCTCCCGTCCGCAGACAGCGTGCTGCGCGGTTCGGACCCGTGGATGTTGTTAGGGAAGCCCGTGAAGTACCAGGCAGGGTTGACAATGACGTGGAACCATGGGGAACATCCGGAGCAATGCACTGTAAGTTGTATACTCGGCGTCTTGGGGGAACCACAGGCTCGAGGCACAGGTACGTCCGCTCGTCAGTACTACAGGGGCGCATTGAGAACTTGATTGCCTGCTCCGCCGAAAGCTGTACGTGTCCCAATTCTTTCCGTCATACTTGCCCCGAATATTCGAACTTAATCAGTACCGGGGCTAATAGCAATGGGCACGCATCTCGTCCCCCGCCATCAATTTCGCGAACATACACGACCTGTTGTCGAAGATGTCGTTGGGATGCCAACGATATTCGTGCACAGCAAATGTTGAAGCTACATATCACCATCAATCCACTGATGCAGAACCGAAGTCAATGTTTTGATTTCGAAATAAACTACACAGCCAGTGAGCCCGGATCGAAGATAAGTACGTGGCTGCGACAAATTCGCAGAGAGTTGATTGATCGTACGTGGCATACGATTTGGCGGCGAGTTTTTACATTCGGCACGTCGCGTGCAAACAGCTACTATCTAGTCTACGGAGACTTGCGGGTATACAACATGATAGAGCTTCAACGACCCTGCACGCATTCCGGTCATCATCGAGATAGTGGCGCGGGTGGTCAGGGCAGAATTTCAACTGCTCGGACCGTCCACCTTCTTGACAACGACAGTAATCCGGCGGACATGTCCAACTTGTTGATGCTTTGGAGGCCGAAAAGGAAACTCGGATTCGTCTATGTGTGACTCCTTGGTCACCTGCGATTCTTGGGCTGGTGAAGACTCTGATCCAATCTGGCTGAGAGGACCACAGTAGTTCTCTTCGGGTGATCCATATGCCGATGGAGCTTCTCCACTTTGGAAACCTGGAAAGACGCTCCTTGGCTGATAGCAGTCTTGATAGTAGCCCGGGGCTGGCATTGCCTGGTCGTAACAGAAGGGCTGGGCGTTCAAAATGGGGAAATAGGTCGTTCCAGCTATTTCATATGCTCCGCCGGGAAGGTGGTAAGCATCAGTGGCGGATGGGTATTGTGCATATCCGCCTCCTGTCCCCATTGTTGGCGCTAGTGGCGGGTGAATAGTGTTCACGGGGAAAGAATGCGGTACGTAACACGGGACAGGCCAGTAAAAGCTGGACGGAGTTGTCCATTCGCTACCTGTGTGAAACGGTGTCAGTGGCGACCGGCCTTGGCTATCAACGTGACAGCACTGACATGGCTCTACAGTTCCTGTATTGGGGTACCAAGGCCTTTGATTGCTCTGGTTCATTTGGTTGGAACGATTGAAAGCAGGCAATACAGCCATGCGAACCCCGCCACTGATGGTTCGACCATCTTGGTTATAGGCACCCGATTTGTGAGGTATAACGCTGCTTCCACCTTTCATAGCCTTCACTGCAGCATGATCATGGATGCTGGTGGCGTGAGATTAGAAAAGCCCTTCATAGTCTACGAGAATGGGTACTTACAACTTGCAATGGTTTCCGGCTGGACACCAACCGCCCGTCCGGGTGAAATGTCTACAGGGATATTTCTTCCTTCCTTGCCACAGTGGGGCACTTGCGATATAGCCCGTGTTAATGCTACCGGACGTAGATAGGAGAAGGGAGGTCGCCTGTTGCTCATCGCCAACTGGGGAAATCTCTTGAGGATGTGCTGCAAACGATTGCAAGGGCCCTCCTAAGGGTGAGTCCTGTGCTGCATACATCAGCTCCGGCAGTGGAGGCGAAGCATTCCAGTTTGGGTAAGATGGTACAGCAAAAAAGGTCGCTGATTGCTGTTGCTGAGGGGGAAAGGCCAAAGTGGGGTGGATGAAGGTGCATTTTTCGCCGTAATCACATTTCCCGGTTACGAAGTTCCGGCACAGCTTAGCTGTGATTTGCATCAGAAGAGGGTGCGCGTATGGGTAGGTAACAGTGCCACTTACTGCGGAATTTGCGATGACGCAAGGGAAGCTCCATATGAACTGCTAAAGAATGATTGTGTTGGGCGAGGGGAGGATACCGTCGACGATAAACTAACGAAGTGGATATGATGAACGAAAACCTGACAGAGGATCGAGGATGGAATGTGGTACGTGCTTTCCATGGCGAACGAGAAAGGGCTTTTAAAGCCCGGGTTAAAACATGCACGTGTACAGCACGCGACCATGCAGTTGACCATGCCCACACATCCTTTATTGTCAAAGCGTGAACATTGACGATAGGGACAAGGGTAGGATATTAGAGCCACAGGTCCTGCGTACGATCAAAGCGGTGGCAGGGTGATACTACAAAAGGGGTCCTAAAACCACCAATGAAGTCACATCACAGTCCGACATTGAGAATGCAATTCACCGCATGAAAATGGTGGACCACCTATGGACGTGGGCCCAAAATGCTCCGGGTCCCACCTGGAATTGCGTCACGCACATGTAAAGGTGGTCAGTGTTACAGGACAAAAGCCATTTGTGATAACATACCCGGTGGTCCACTCGATCATTACGTAATAAGGTAGTACTCAGTACTACGCCGAACTGAGACCTCTGCCATTTGGTCTTTTCACATCGCCCCCGGCATAACCACGTGCAAACTCTGAATCAACGTGACTCTCATGCAAGATTCAAGTACTCACGACTCGCCGACCAACACCCATCCGTTTGCCTGGGAAGGAGGTTGGGAACAGTGCGTCTAGGGATTTTCGCAGGGGTCGTCAGATATGTAGACTTTCCGAATGATTGCAGCGGATATAGCAGGACAAATACAGCGTAATAATACCACAAACATTACGAGTCCGTGATTAGAGCTGAAGCTAAAAAAATTCTAGGACCTAACATCGTGCAGTGTGGGAGCGTCCTAGAGTGAGTGTGCGGTCGCAGGAGAGATCGGCAGACAACCATCCTAGATACGATGCGTAAAATGACGCATAATTCGGATTGTTCCGGAAGCACTTATATTTGCCGGTCGCCCGTGTAACCCAGTAGTCATAGAGGCAGTGACATGGCAGTTTGAGATATCACAGCGCCACTGTGAATAGATGGGCCTGCCATATGGTGCGCTCGTTTTCGTGGCGGTATGCCCGACATATCTGGCAACACTGGCACGTAGTGCATATCGTTGACCGCTGCCATCCATACACAGTAACTTACTTTGCTGCATACCCGACACCATGTCAACGTGCCCAGCCTGCTCCCAACTCCGCGAGTGCTTGCGCTCTGGCTTGAAGGATTGATCGCTTGATGTCCGAATCTATCCGTAAGTTCAGTACTTCGCGAAGTATGGATAGATACGTTACCGCACCTCCGACTGCGGGATGCCCTCGAGTCCTCCTGGGTATGTGTTTGGCACTTCCGCTTGTCGCCAATCTATGGATCTGGGGCTGTTGTGTGGCGGCATCACGTCGGCTGAGGTTCTGCGCTCTGCCATGTGATGTGATGTATACTGTAACCACAGAGATGTCAATGGCTCAGACGAGTGGTCTACAAGACGTTTACCTCAGTCTGATTATGCTGCGGTGCTCCGACCTCTTCATGTCCTAGAGACGAATGTCGGGCATATTCTACGAAACCGAGTCCGATGCGACTCCTCGGAGAAAACGACTTTACGCACCTATGGACGTCTGTGCTCGTGAAAGGATGGCAGACACTGAATGAGCCAAGATATGAAGTCTGCCTGTCTAGTGTTTCCAAGATAAACTCACTTAGTTCGTCGCGGTGCTGTTCGGCGGCGGCCACGTCCCTCTTTGCACGAGCTTCGGCTTCTAAGCATGCGGTATACCGCTGAAAAGCTTCCTGCGTCTGCGCTTGAGCTCGAGAAAGTGTAGCCCGTGCATCCTGGAGAAATTGGTCTATAGATATGATAAGTTCTGGACTGAACTGCAGGGTTGGAAGAATGGTTGGGCTACCGGATGATTGAGCGTCCTGCACGAGTTGTTCGTAGGTCACAGTGGAAGGGGATGTTGATGTCCGAGTGAATTGTTGGCGGGTGGACGTTCCGGGAGAGTGAATAAAAGTTGAATTGACGCTTGGTCCGCTATCTACGAGAGGTGACAGTTCCGGATAGGTAGGCAAGGGTCCCCACGTACCTGACTGCATTCGTGCCATCTGATCGACGAACGTTGACGCAGGGTATCCTTGGTCGGACAATTCGGGGGTGGACAGTTCCATAGACTCTTCCATGTGCGCGGGCTGTGGGGCGTTGGGTCCGAGGTGTCGTAGTCGTGGGTTATGGGGGATGCCCGCGTTGTGCCGCTCGATGAATTTTCGCAGAAAGCTGAGTTCCACTTCGTCTGGCATGACGTACGGAGGCCCCGGAATGTCGCCTTTTTGCATGAGAATTTCGAGGTGGGACATGGTCTTGTCCTTGAGCTGTTGTAGCCATTCGTGTAGCTCCATGTGATCCTGGTCTGCCCGAGCGTCACTGTGCGGATAGCGTGTCACTGCGAAAGTACGTCCAGAGAGAGGTTATGGCATCACTGACTAGTCCTGGCGTCGACGCGCTTTCCTCCAGTACGTCTTCGTGAGTTTGAGTGCTCTGTTGACCTCTCCATCGAGAGTGCGATACCACTCGCTCGATCGTCGATTCAGCTTCACGCAAAGTACGCCGGGCTGCACTCGCAGTTGTAGCACGCAGCGCCCTTCCTGATCTGGAGGACCCAGAGCACCTTTTTGCCCTTGGTTGCCGCGTGTTGCGCCGCGAGAGACGTTGCCGAGCTCTGGCCAGGGGAGGTCGTCGGGAGTTTGCATGATATGGGTAGTCTTGCGAACAGCCTCTGCGACAACTTCACAATTGAACCGATCCAAGAACTATGCTGACGACGTTCGGGGGAGGGATGGAGTTAAATCTCTTGTAAAAGATAATCACCGCGAAGCTCTTATAATTGGCCTTGCCCCGTGCAACATGATGGTATTTGTTGACTGTGTACTTAGCGATCGAGGTCACTGCCTTGGAGAGGTCCCAATCAGGACCCGCGGCCTGCTGTCTGGCTTGCCTGAGTGACATGTCAACCGAAAGAGTTACCCATGCCAGGTTTGCTGGCAACCCTGATGTGTACCTGGAACACTTGAGGGAACCGCAGGTTACAATCCTGGGTTGGGAGCCATGCAAAGTCCGGAGGTGCTCCCACGATTATAGATCACTACGAGTGATGATCGATTCCTGATACGTTTGCTTGTCTGATGCGAACTTGTTTGCTTTTTATTCTCTTTTCTTTCTTTCTCTCTGGGCACTTGATTATCATGACTAATCTTGCAACCATTGAAAACAGCCATGCTTCGCAGAAGCACCGCTGGGGTCACTCAGGGTCACTCCATATCATGGCTATTAGCCGTAAATCATTCATTGAGTTTTACATCTCTGGACGTGAAGGGAGGCCACATTTGGTTGCCGATGATTAAATAGATAGGCTAACCCTTCTCTCGTCATGCCGAGAATTCGACACCCTGTGCCAGAGGTGCAGCGTCAGAGAAGTTGATGGTACAGGCGCTCCACCGGACATATTGTTTCCACGCATCACCACCAGATTCTCGGCCCCTATATAAAAGTGAAGTTGTCAGGGAAAAGCTCTCGTCTGAAAAACAGTTTTCATTTTACCACCCAGTGCTCTGCAACGATTCGCCAGAATAAGAGTTGAGACTCTCATTTAAAACCCACGGAACGAACCTTATTTCCACCGAACGCGGCTCCAATCTCAGCCCCGCTTGTACCAACGTTGACCTGGATTAGGGTGAAATCAGCGCGAACTTACTTGGACACCGACAAAAAAAACGAACATTAACTATCCCTGTGTCAGAGCCCTCAGGACCTATCCACTTTCCAACGCTACGCAAGTCTTGCGTCCAGAGGCTACTCGACAGGCCTTGTGGAACGCTGTTGTTCCATGAAATCGCCTGTTCTAGTTCGTCAAAAATAGCCACATTCAAAATAGGTGCAAAAGTTTCCGTGCTCCAAATGGCATCCGCTGGATCTACGTGTTTAGGTATTGCGATAGTCGGCTGCACGAAATTTCCCTGGTCAAATTCAGCTTGGTCGTACTTTTGACCACCTGTCAAAATATGTGCCCCTTGTTCCCGAAGTTGTCGGATGGCCTCAACATAAACCCCGACGGCTGCGCGGGTGTGCAGGGGACCCAGTAAGGTGCCCTGGACCAATGGGTCGCCAATTCTCAACGAAACATAGAGCCTCTGGAGTGCGTCCAAAAATTGTGGAGCAATGCTTCTATGTAGGTAGAGTCGTCTTGTGGATGTACAACGCTGGCCGGCAGTACCCACAGCGCCGAAAAAGACTGCTGGTACAGCCATCGACAAGTCTGCATCGGGCATCACGATTGACGCTGGGAAATGACCAGAATAAATATTTCCAGCGGTATCGCACGAGTGTGCACAACTTATCGGACGAAATCGTACCATTGTTTCCACCCAGTTCTAGTATTGTCTTCCCAAATCGAGACTGTACAGCCTTGCCGACAACGCGGCCCACAGCTTCACTGCCCGTAAATGAAACTGCCACGTATGAGAGCACACAAAATAATCGCAGCGATGATAACGTACCTAACGGGATGTCTGGGCTCCCCACGAGAGTCTCGCCAACATTCTTACCCCCAGACAGGAGAGCCGACACGGCGCCAGGAATTCCGTTTGACTCCAGAACTCGAGCAATGATCTTTGTTACAGCAATGGAACACAGCGGAGTGCTAGGAGAAGGCTTCCAGACGTTTGCATTTCCAGCTGCGAAAGAAAGAGAAAAGTTCCTTCCAGACAATGAGTTCTGGACGCTCGACGCAGTCTGTGTGTGCATACGTACCACCCATACACTGCGACGGGAAAGTTGAATGCCGTTAATATGCCAACGACTCCAAGGGGATTGGGCACTGCTCGAATGAGTCGGTGCACAATACAAAAAAAATTATTGCATGGCGACGCACCTTCCAATATAGTGTGGCCAGGCCTTTCCGAGGCCACGACCCTGCCATTCATCATGCGCGATAAGCCGACGGCATAGTCACACTACCGGACATGAACTCAGATAGGAAGGCCGAAAGGATCAGTGAAATTCAAGCGTACGATGTCTACGAATTCTTGGACCTCGCCGACGCCCTCCGTTTTGATCTTTCCCATTTCCAGGGAGACCAGAGCACCAAGAGAATCGCGCTATCAAAGTGGAAATGAAGCCTGGACCGAGGCAACCATTATATGGCCAGACTGACCTTTGCTGCAAGGGCCTCCCTAATCTGCCTCAAGATCTCTCCCCGAGCGGGGGCGGGCATTTTCCTGAGAAAGAGGTGGGCGTCTTTGGATTTTTCCAGTGTCTCGCGGAGTTCGTCTGGAGTGGCCTGAAAAAGACGGTACGTGTGGTCTGCAGCTGGTAGCTGGGGGGGGGAAATGGCGACATACCGATCGGACGCGAGCCAGCACTTCGCCTGTAGTTGGGCATACGCTCTCGAGAGTCTCACCACTTCCCTTCCACCTCCCGTCATATACGCCGGGTATTTCACATGAGTTGGGTATATCCAGAGCACTTAGAATGCTAGACGCCCTGCTGGAGAGGCCACGGACGCAGCGCACATGCTGGACTGACGCGACTGCCTTGCGTGACAACATGAAAGACAGACAGACGTTCGTTCGTTCGTCACTGCAAATGGAGTGTCAGGAGGGAGAACACAATGAATCACACCAATGAGCCGTTGGCACGACCTTCGCTCAAGACCCGAGCGGTGGCGGAAGCTGGCATGATCCGCACCTTCTCAGCCCACGTGTTCTCAAAGAGTGTTTCCATCCGGGGACCCAATCAATTCATCATTACAAGTATGTAATCCATTCGAACGAGTGGCTAAAGCAAATGCGAAAATAAAAGCGTAGTGCGTAGACGACGACATGGGCGACGAGTCCATTACTGCTAACGCTGGAAGCTTCACGTGCTTTACATACAGGGGCAACTTTCCGTGGAAAATGTTGGATCCTGCAAGGAAAGAACAGATAAGATACTTCTCCTGCCAACCAATATTAGACTCACAGGGTACGGGTGAAATGGTCACACATACCAAGCTACAAACCAGCGAAAAACGACGGGTCAGCGTCTAATTCATTTCGACCCTTCTTCTTCTTTGCCGCGAGTGCGTCTTTCTGTCCCTTGCGCTTCCTCTTCTTCTCCTTGGGTTCTTCCGGTTCACTGGATTCGTTCCCTCGCCCTTCAGCGTCTGACGCCACTTCACCCTCTGTGGCGTCCGCAGGCACGCTTGTTCTGACAGTTGAGCCGCATTCCCCTTCGTCACTCTCGCGCTCGTCAGGTGGAGCATCTCGGCTGCTATCTTCATCCTCAAATACCTCTCTCAGATCTGTCATTTTCAAAACATCCTCGTGCCCTGCACTTCCTATCCATCGGCCTTCTCCGCTTTGGTCGATCGCGATACGTTCGATGGGAAATGAACCATGATCTGCAACAATACCCAATAACTTTGTGGGAAATAGCTGTACTACTCGCATCAAGCCGTCGGAAGAACCGGTAAGGATCGTGGAGTGGGAAGATGGGTAAGAAGATGGTAGTCCGCAAAGAGCGTCAATGGACTGCGGATGACTGTACCACCAACATTGGGTGATGTCCGTTCTCCGGCGCACTGAGAAATGAAACTCACCCAGGAACTCGGTCCACGCAATCACCCCAGCCATGGGTAGCGTTGAAAATTGACAGTATACCCAGCTGGGTTCCGACCACTACTTTGGACCCACTGGATTATTGGGTCTGAGAGATTTCCTAAAGACGGGAACCAGCAGGAACGCACTTCTTTATGGAGACGACAGACAGCAATTCATCCTCCTGATCTTCGGATTGAGCAAGTGGCTCTGATTTCTTTCCGCGGACATCAATTACAGATAATGTTCCATCCCCGCTATGTTCACAGGCGGATGACAAGGGTGGTGTCAACCGGGCTATACTGCTGAGCCGTGTCGTGTTTCACATTACCTCGTAGATATGAGCTGTCTCTTATTTCCTATCCACAAAAAATCCGATATGAAGTCAAAATGGTGAACATATCGTCGTATTTCTTGCAGCTGTCTTGGGTCCCAGAGCTATAAGCACTCTTTGCAGCTGTTTCTGTTTCCAGTGATATGGCGGGTAACTGACCTTTATCACACCGTCGTCGTCACCGGTGCAGAACATATTGGGGAGTAGTTGTTTCGTCCGGTTTATAGGGGAGCTGTTCAGCCACTAAAAATATCAAACGAAGCGACACGCGTTGCGAACGCTATACCCACTCATGTGCGTCTTTCCTCGTATCGGAAATATCACCGGTAGCTGTGTCGATGGTACTAAACAGTTCAACTTCATAGAACACGGAGAAATCGGGAGAATGCACACAAAATAGACTTTGCCTTTCCGGCACCGTGTAGACGCGTGCCATCTTCGTTGGCAGCGACGCAGCGACACGAGCGCTTGGATGGCCTTAGAGAGAAAGTTTGCTGATACTGTCCCTGTTCGTCATACCGGAATGCTTTGATATGACCATCCAAGAGACCGGTATAGACGGTGGTATTTGTAGGATGAAACGCGAGATCGAATATCTGTGAGCCCACCGGAATATCAGGCATGGCGGTCCAACAGCATTCAAAGCGACCCCCCTTGAGACACGTCGGCGACCCCCCGCTCTACGACGGCTTCGGGTTTTTCCGAGGCCGCGTTCCCTAGCCAAATCCATTTTGCTGTGCCGCGTCTCTGAAGAGGAACGCTTTTTCGACGAGGAGAGGTCAATGGAGCATCGCTGCCGATGGGTCTTATGTCGTGCATTTACACTCTGATCGTTCTTTTTACTTCACTATGTGTCACACGAGCAGGCGCTGTCGCTGACTCTTCCATCACCGACGCACTCGCGACTGCGGGGCGCTCTCGTTCTACCCGCAGCGCTCACATACCCGGGTCCACTTCCAAACCTATCCTAGGGAAAGAAGACGAAGACACCCGACTCTTGGATATCGTCTTACTGGCCTCCGTCGATGGCAGGTTTCATGCAGTCAACCGCACCTCTGGCCACAAGCTCTGGTCCATGTCATCTGCTGGTGGAGACGTTCCTCCGAATCTGGCGCCACTTGTTCGTACGAAGCACGTAGAAGTTGACCCAGATCTTACGGACGACGACAGCGCTCACCAAGAACTCTACGTGATCGAACCTCAGTCTGGAGACGTATATGTCATGGCAACCCCAACGAGCCCGCTCCAACCACTTTCATTTTCAATGGCCCAGTTGGTCGAGCTATCTCCTCTGAAGTTTGCGAGGGAAGAGGATGAAAGAGCTTTCGTTGGAAAGAAGGAAACCTCGCTGCTGTCTATAGAGTTGGAGACAGGTCGAGTCAAGGCCATCACTGCAGAGTGTCCCTGGAACCCCTTCGAGGATCTAACTCCCAAGGACGACATCGACTTGGATGAGCTGGAGGATTATGTCTCTCACAACGAACCGCCTAGCTCCGCCCAAGTCTTCATTGGTCGCACAGGTGAGTCTTGCGCGCATTTTAGGTAAAGGGGTAGATATCAATCGTCCAGAAGATTACCATGTTTCTATATACGCGACCAACCTCCCATCTGGCAGAAAGCCTCCAGTTCAGAATCTGTCATTCTCCGCCTATGGCCCCAACAACCAAGATAATAATATGCAGTCCAATACCGATGCACCTCCGACAATACCTATATTCATTCCCTACCTAACGGAAATGTTTTCTCTTTCAAGGCCTCCAAAACTGACCCCAACGACCCATACCATCTGCGGCAACCTCAAATATTGTGGGTTCTATCCCTCGACAGTCCCATGTGAGACGCTTTTCTGTCTGCCAGCACCATGTTCAGCTGACCTTCACTTGTAGTGTGGCAATCTTGACGTCTTTGCAGATTCTCAACACCAGGACGCCTTCGTCCTCATGCAACCGCGTCCCCCAATTACGGACGTTTTGCTATTTGGTGACATCCCCACGGCGCAACTTGAGAGTTTCTATAATCCGGACACGGCATATGTAGGATTGGTTCCCGGGACAGGCTCGCTCTTTATGATGAGCAACGATCATTATCCTCTTATAGATTTGGAGACACCGAGTACAGCCCTAACTGGCCTCTTCTCGAGTCTGGCCCATTCTCTGAATCCGACGGAGATCTGCCAGACAACATCGATTCAGTGACCAAACGCCGAAAATTGCTCAAACTATGTCAGGAATCACCCTTTGATGCCAGGTGCTTAACTGGTAAACGGCGACTGGATCTTTCTGGCCTGAGCAACCGCCAACTTCCTGGTGTTCCGTCTGTCGAGCTTTACCTGGAATAGATGCTGGTAGGAATAGCGTCATGGGATCCGAGGATGTCCATGTTACCGGTGTCGATGAAATTACTTTCCTTTAACCCGAATTCAAACTCGACACAGGATGCAATGGGTATACGAGAGGGCTTCAAGCTTTCAGTCGTCGGCTCGGTGCTGCTTGCTATGATACTTGGCGCTATGTGGCTCCTCAAGGAGAAACTACGAGGCAACCGCTTCGCCAGGTTTACCCTGCCGTTCCCCCCGAAAGGGACCATCGATATTGATGGACCTGTTCATCCTTCCCCGCGGCCGATCCTCCATTTGAATCCGAAACATTAGCTACACTCAACGGGGTTCAGGAACCCATTGCTACACCTGAAGTCCCACTCAGTACCACTGATATACCTGCACTGCCGGCAGTCGCCACTGCGCAGCGTCGGCAAAGCGTGCATTTTTCAGACTCTGTGAAAGTCCAGGAAATTCCCGATAACAACACAGGTCAAGCGGCTGAGACAGGGGAGGAGAGTGAGAAGGAAGGCGATGCAGAGGCCACGCCGAGAAAGAGGAAAGCTCCTCGACGTCGCAGAGGAAAGAAGGGTAAGGGTAACCAGCCACCCGCCAATGGGCTTACGGACGATGGGGTTGTGACCGAAAGGGATGAAGGAAATGGGAGCGCCATAGAGGAGAATAAGGCGCACATGATGCAGACCAAACTACTTTAGTTGTCCCGTCAACTCCGAATTCCGTCGCGCCTTCACTTGTCGTGTCTGACACTGTCCTCGGTAAAGTTCTTTTCGGCTCTGTAAAGGTCTGCGCCGATCGTCCCCAGGTTTTTGGATCACATGGGACTGTTGTGTTTCGTGGTTCGCTGCAGGGACGTCCTGTTGCTGTAAAGCGGCTCCTGCAAGACTTTGTTACCTTGGCTTCTCGCGAGGTCAGCATCCTCCAGGAATCGGACGATCACCCCAACGTCATACGCTATTACTACCAGGCAGCGCAGGCAAACTTTCTGTACATCGCCCTCGAATTGTGCCCTGCGACGCTTGCGGACGTCATTGAGAACCCAGATCAGCACCGCGACATTGTAATACACTTCAACCCAAACGTGCTTTGCGACAGATTGCCTCTGGCTTGCGCCATCTCCATTCACTGAAGATCGTCCATCGCGATATCAAACCTCAGAATATTCTGATTTCTGGGCCGAAACATGGCGCCACAAGCAAAGACGGCGGGCGCCGCATGCTGATATCGGACTTTGGGCTATGCAAGAAGCTGGATGTGGATCAGACTAGCTTCCTACCAACAGCACAAGGGGCACAAGCTGCTGGGACAGTGGGATGGCGTGCCCCGGAAATTCTCAGGGGGAAGTGAAGCTCGATGACTCCGTTGGCGACGACACGTCGCAATCTCCCGAGGCAGTGTTAACACTACGACCGGCGGCTCCAGTTCGGGTAAGACAAAACTTACCAAATCCGTGGATATATTTTCGCTTGGATGTCTCTTCTACTACGTCCTCGCCAACGGTTCTCATCCATTTGGCGATCGCTTCGAGCGGGAGGTGAATATCATTAAAAATGTAAAAAAGCCTTGATGGGCTAGACCATTTGGAGAAGAGGGCACGGAGGCTGTGGATTTGATTACCAAGATGTTGGATCCAGATGCTTGTAACAGGTGCATCATCTTCCCTTATTCACTGAGCCCTGGAAGAATCTGAATTGGGACTGTCATGCAGACCGAATACCACCACATGTCTCCTTCATCCATTCTTTTGGGATCCGGGGAGGCGGCTCCATTTCCTCCAAGATGCCTCTGACCGCTTCGAGATCATGTGTCGTGATCCACGCGACCTGAACCTTGTCAAGCTCGAGGCGAACGCACCCGACATCGTCGGGCAGGACTGGCACTCCAGGCTGGACAAGGTTTTCATCGAGAACCTTGGAAAGTTCAGAAAAATACGACGGGAAATCTGTGCAAGATTTGCTTCGTGCATTGCGCAATAAGGTCGGTTGCCTTACTCATTTCCCCACACCCATTCGAATTTTCTATCGATGCTTACTCTGCCCTGATTGCTAATCTTGGTTCTCCGCGTTGTAGAAGCACCACTATCAAGACTTGCCTGAGAACGTAAAGCGCCATCTGGGCCCCATGCCTGAAGGTTTCCTGAGTTATTTCACACGCCGGTTTCCTCACCTCTTCATGCACGTTCATGGTGTCATATCGGAGGACGCCACTCTGCGCTGAATCCATGTTTCGGTCATACTTTGAGCTTAACGAATGATGGAGTGTGAACAATATTCCCTATACCCTCTCTCAAGTCGGGCCCTGCCAGCATATCCACCTGGGGTGACGTTTTGTGTGATTTTTTGCATCTTGTGTTCCTGCTTATTGTACCATGTTGTCTGTTCAAACGCACTCGTGTATTTATACGCTTGCAAGATCTACATTATTCCGCGCAATGGATATTTTATGAACAGTCAATCCTTCCTTTGAAAGATATTGACGGAACTAGAGACAGGGTATGTATCCGAAAAACGATGGTGCAGACTTCAATAGGTTCGCAGAGACGTCAACATATTTGACTTGTCCGCATATTGCGACCCGTCCCCGGAAGCCTCCAGGCAGGGAGGCCCCCCAGCGAAATATCCCACAGACAGCTCACCCTGCAGGTTGTTGACAAAGACGTCCAAATGAATGCGTGTGGAGAAAATGCGTCTATTGATGCACAACATGGCACTGAGTATACCGATTAAACGCGTTACAGAGCCAAAAGAGTTCTATGCTTGTTTCCTCTGAAGATTCTTGGGTAACTCTTTCTTCCAAGGTAAGAAATCCCGTCCTTGCCATGTACGGTCGAAGTACATCAGGGATAACGAGCCCCTACGAACCGCGATTAAGCGCATCAACCGACAAAGCTTGAGAAGGGGGTCTCACCTCGGGCGTCTGGTAATTCTCGACGAGACAACACAGTGCCGCTCCGTCGCACACATGGTACCGTTCAACATGTGTACGTAAACCTTGCGCTGTTGATCCTTCGACTTGAGACCGCAGCGTATCTCAAGTCGTCGGCTCTCTGAGATCAAATAGTTGGATCAACATAAGCTGACGCAGAAATTAGAAGGAGCCCCACGGTAATCAGTACAATTTGAACACGACACGAGCTCTTTGAAAGCTCCCTGGAAGGGGAACCACGCTTCCAGGTCACACTTTCTTCGACGCTGCCAAGTTTAGTGCACCGCTGACTATTGCCACGACTCTGTAAGGTATTCCAAGGCTCTGGTAGAACGCCTCGCTATTGGCGAGCATGGTGTCAAATGCGGTCCAACTATCTTCTGGGGCGGTGATGACAACTGCTCGACCTTTTCAAACTGATTGCACTCGGAATATTCCCCACATGTCACGTCCCGCAGAGCCAGCTTCCTTCCGGAAACATGTGGAATAACCTGCATAGTAGATAGGAAGCTGGGACTTGGGATCCTCGAACCACTCATCGAATGAAACGCCGAGATCGGCTGTTCCGAGGTAGCAATCAGGTACTTCTCGTCTTCACTTGCGATGACCTGGTCACGTCAGTGGCGCCTTACGGATGGCCGCCGCTGCGTACCTTGTAAGCTCCTCGTCGAATTGGCTGAGCTGTGCAGTTTTTGCCATTATGTCTTATTAACCATGAACGGTGGCTGGATTTTCTTGTAACCTCGTTTCCTGAGGAAATCGAGTGCATAAGAGATGAGCGCATGATTAAGATCGACGCCATCGTTGGTGAGGAAGTATCCTCTGTGACCGGTAACCTTTGCACCTGCGTATGATGAGAATTTCACCACAGTTTAGGGGAGAAAGGCTGCCTCGTTCCAAGGTCCATTGCGTCCAACCGCCGTAGGAACCTCGTGGTGAGGTATGATATTGGCTTTTTTCTCTACTTGACCGTTAGGTCCGTCGGATGCCACGACCTAAGTGTGACGTTATCGTCCTAGAGGGCATGCACCTTCGACATCGTGGAGTGGATGTGGTATTTACGCAAGCACCCACCTCTGTCAAACTGACCGGCACGTCTTTGGCGACCAAGTTTCCGACCATGCTTGCCATTTGCCGCATTTTGATTTCAAAATCGCGTGTTTCTTTACGTTTTTCGTCTACCTTTACATCGAGAGCTTTCTTTTGGGCGACGAGATCGTCTGCGGATTCCTTGGCCTGTGTGTTTCAACGTAAGTCGCGTTGGGATGTAGGTCATCGAGACCGACTGACCTTTTTTTTAGCCGCGATCTGTTTCTGTACAGCATTTACTTGCTTGCTGAGGCCGTTCAGGTCGAAATCCACTGGAAGACACGGGAAGAGCAGTCAATCATTTGGTCACAGGCCATGAATGGCGCAAGTCAGGAGAAATCAAATACGAAGAAACGGGGTCGCAGGGACAACGCACTCTTCACCCATTCTGCATACATCTCGATAACCTGATCGACGATCTCCACTGGTTCCCCTCGTTTCCGCTGCGACTCCCTAACTTCCTCTGCGTTCCCGCCTTTGCCGTCTATAAAACTCAACACGTCCAACGTCATGGTTTGTTCCGAATATCGAGGTCCGTAATTGTTAGATCTGTATAATTGTTGGTTGAGACCAACGACTCCGCGATCCGGCGTTTCTTGGATATGAGGATTGGGTATTGTCTTGAGTGCTGCCCAGA